>CAUJGJ010000188.1:869170-876670 GCA_963170055.1 Halisarca cf. caerulea | reverse complement strand
AATTAATCACTATTAGGTCCTGATTTCAACCCTTGAGGGTATATCAGCAAATGTTTTGTCTGTACTCTTTCTTTTTATAGGCAACTTTTTCACAACCACAATAATCTTCTTTCCAAAGCTACTGGAAACGGTGTTACTTGTTGCATTTTGTGTGCAATGCAATTCAAAGGATCACGTCAGAAATGTTTAGTATGTCACGATTGTGGAAAGGTAATATAATTATTGTTAATTACCTACTGTATTCATATAATACATATACAGTGTAACGTCTACTACTCCAACACCTCTCTATAAACCGACAACCACTCAAACTGACACCAAATATTAGCACACACATGCACCTTTTCAATACAAAATCGCCTCTCTATTATCTGATAACCTCCTAATTCAACTTCAAATTGTTTTCCAGTCCCAGTGGTTGTCAGATCGGAGAGGTTTCAATGCATACAATGCACAGTCAGCTGTATACTTTGTGCTGATTTTCATAGATGCAGCAATTATGTATATTATGGTTTGAAATTATTATTATTAATTGCATAATTGAACATATTAAACCTCTCAGCTATATACTGCATGCATTTTAATTTCCTGGGGTGAAACTTCCAGGGATTGTAAAAAGTTTAGTACAATATGCTTACATTTTTATTTTCACTAACGACCATGTTATACATCACGTAACTCCTGATATGAACTACCTGAAAGTACTGTAATCAATGAAGCAGCTTATTCAAGAGTGTGAATTCTATGTTCTTGCATGTGTATCAAATCAAATGTATTACATTAACCTGTGATCAATGCAATATTATTATATTTTACAGAAAATGTGTTCAAAATGTACATCCAGCTATAACTTGAAGCAAGATAGTACTATTGCACTATGTAAAATATGCTGCAGTCAAAGGGAGGTGAGTTATTGCAGGACTGTATAATTATTCTAAATTGTGAATTGATAAATACTCTTATTATATTCTATATAATATGTAATTATAACTATTTATATATATTTGTATATATGTATAATTGATGGATTTTTGTATCCCAGCTGTGGAAAAGGACTGGAGCATGGTTTAGTGGGAAACTTCCATCTGATAGTTCAAGCCTGGCTCCAGAGAGATTAGAAAACCAAAGTTTGGAGACAATGGAATCAGATAATGTGTTTTATTCGCCAGAAGTGATTGGAGAGAATGTCTCTTATTCTTCGAGTGATGATGAAGACAATACTTCGATAGCACTGAGTACTCCAATTAGCTACTCTGATACAAATTCTGTTAATGACATTCAGCTGACAAAGTTTCCAACAACAGCACTGAAGCAAACACTACCTAAACAGGTAGTGTCCACCAGTTCCTTGTCTTGCTACAACACTCTGACTCCCTGGTTTGACAAATGCAAGCTATCGACCGAGAGGTCAGTTGATCCAGTTGCTTCCAGGCTGTGCAAAACAAGGGGAAAGAATCTTCAAAGGCAGAAATCTTTTGATGAGATAGATAGCATTGGAGGTGGACAATCTCCATCTCCAACACCCGAGGAGATGAAGGCAACTTCTGAAGGGAGTGATATTGAATTGCGACAGGCTCGAAGCATTTCACTACCACCCATCTCATCCGTGCCATCTATAAAACCAAGAAAGCTTGCAGTGGATGGTTCTTGGCCAAGTATAACCAAAGCAAAGTCACTGCCTTTTACTTTGAGAAAGTTTACAAGTGCAGGTAGGTACTATTTAATTGTCAAAATATATGTACAATTGTTTACAGTATATAACTGATCAGGAGCAGATCCAGAATTTAGCAGGGAGATCCCATGCATATTAAATTTGGTCATTAATTCCTTGGAACTAAATCAATTTAACTGGAATTATCAACACATGTAATTATAATTAGTATAATAAAGAAGACTGTGGAACACTTAATTTGGAATAAAATCTTTGAAGTAATGACATATGTGCTATATCAGCTTTTTACATTTGGTTGCTTTTCTGTCCCTTTAGATACATGTGGGAGTATTGAATTCTCCATTCAGTACAACAAAGAGACTTCAGAATTAACTATTCGTATTATAAAATGCCAGGTACGTACACAGGTACATTTTCTTGGACCTCACTGGTATACACGTCATTAACATTAGTGTCATGTCATATGTATGAACAATTGTGGCATACATTACTGTAACAATTTGAAACTGTTTTTAACGGGTAGGTCAAATGTATGGAAAGTTTTTAATGGAAACCACTACCCAGGAAAGGGCGGCATCCAGCCACCTCGTGCCTCCCTAACGGACCTAATGGTTATGGAAGTCTAGGGCAACCAAACCTAGCCTAGCCTAGTTAGTTGATTAGGGGTGCCTTCTTAAGGGTGATCCGTGGCCTTGCCTACTGGATGGGCTTCCTAGCTCAGAAGGTAGAGCATCAGCGTACAAAGCTGAAGGTCGCCGGTTCAATCCCAGCGGAAGTCCACTTTTCCTCAGGCTGTTTTTCCCCATAGTAGACCAACTAGGCTAGGCTAGGTTTGGTTGCCCTAGACTTATTTGACCATTAAGTCTGCTGTTGAGGGTGTAAGACCTCCTTTCCAGACTAACTAGGCTAGGCTAGGTTTGGTTGCCCTAGACTTCCATAACCATTAGGTCCGTTAGGGAGGCACGAGGTGGCTGGATGCCGCCCTTTCCTGGGTAGTGGTTTCCATTAAAAACTTTCCATTACTGTAACAATGTTATCGTTATTCATCATTCTGGCAGGATTTACCCCCAGCTGATGCCAATGGTTACTCTGATCCCTATGTAGTGATGTATCTATCATTCAGTCCTAAGGTATGTACTATATTGAATTATACATACTGGTGAACATCAGCACTTGGACTATTATAATATAATCAATTTGCTATGTAGCATTCAAAGAGATCAACCAAAGTAGTGTACTCCAACCTCAATCCTGTGTTCAATGATGAGAAAGTCTATCATGGAATTTCCCCATCCAATATCCGACACTCTGACCTTGTGTAGGTGATGTCACTACTCGTGTGGCTAGGGTAGTGGAGATTGTATAGTTGTTTGTTGTCAATTTAGATTAATGGTCTATGACTATGACGTTATCAGCAAGGACGATTTTCTCGGTGCAGCCTCACTGCCATTGCGAAGAGCACTGCATGATGATATCATGACGTTTCAACTCCCCCTCAAGTCCCAGTATCCTGTTAGTACCAAACAAACGTCAGATAATTCTTATTCTGTTACAGTAGCTTTATAATGTGCTATATGTGGTTTTTGCTATACATATAGTCATCGATGTGTGCCACTGGTGGTGACACAAGAGGACAAGTACTGATCAGTCTCAGATACTGCACATCTGCAAGGTCTCTAGTCGTCAATGTAGTCAAAGCATCAAGGTTGAATCCGATCCACACACTGGCAAACGCCAACCCTTATGTAAAAGTGTAAGTAGAACGAGTTGACTATTGTTGTATGGTTCCAATGTACATAGAACCAATCTCCAACATGCAGGTATCTGCTTCGTGACAGGTGCGTTGAACTAAAACGAAAGACTACAGCAGTTGCAGGAACACTCAATCCTGAATATAATGAGGTGCATACAGTACATCTAAGCTGTGGCAATATAGTGTATTATGAATGTGCAGTATCTCCAGATGATACTGTATAATAATGTATTGCATGATATGCATATGCAGTACATAGTACCTCATCTAGAGTAAGAGACCACACACCTTTGCATGGGGTTCTGTCAATGTTCCTTCAAAGCAGTGATCTCTGGCTCTAGTAAGGGCTATACAGAATGTAAAAACAATAATAATGCAATTCTACAATTACTTCATAAAAAGCAAAGCTGTGACTTGCATGACGTATAGTGTGCAGTGCATGATATTGTTCTCTTATTCACTCTTATAGGAGATATACATACCTTATGATCTGAAGAAGCTTCAAAATCGTCAGCTGAAAATTGCTGTTTGGAATCATAGCAAGCCAAAGCGCAATATAATCATTGGTACGTTAGGCTATTTTGTGCGGTCCTTGCTTCATGCCATGAAAATTATATACCGTTTATCAGTGCATTCAACAACTTATCATGTACTACATATACATATGTACATACAGGTTCAGCATCACTGAGCTGCAACGATTCTGTATATGAAGTATTAGGAAACGCATTGTCTTCACCAGACAAGACAAGCAGTGAATGGATTACACTCAGTTAAGGTGTCCTCATTAACAATGCTACAAAATGGCTGCCCAGAAATCAACAATGTACGCAAGAGTTTTCAGACTAGTAATATACAATTACAACCCATCCATGATGCATGCACAGAATTCTTTCATATTAATTGGTGAAACATCTCCTTTGGTAATCTTCTACTCACTTGCATGTATACTATTTATTAGGATTTCAATGATCTAACTTTGCTGAAACATGCACAATTTTGCACATGCAATAATGTAATCTATTTTTAAATGATAATAAATAATTATAGGGTAAAGCAGGATTATTTGGAACAGGGAAAAGTAACTTGTGCTGTGGGTAACGCTGTCCAACTATAGCCGTAATACATTAATGTTTGTAAACACATGCATGAATGCTAAACTCCCATGCAATTCATAACAGCTGTTGAGTGTGTGTGTAGTTTGTGGCATGCATGACACAGCCTTTGACTGGCTGTTCCGAAATATATCTTGTCCATGGCACTACTTGAAATATATCTTGTCCATGGCACTACTTGAAATATATCTTGTCCATGGCACTACTTGAAAATGCATGCTTCATAATAAATATACCCAATAGTAATAAGTCCTATTACTGTACATTGTAATTGTATAAATTTTATCGTACCATGCAATTAAGCAAGCATATGCAGTGGAATCTCGTAACGAATCCGGGGGGGGGGGAGGGGGGGCTATAAATGCATGTCAGAAATTCACTATAACCAGTTGAAGTTTTGTAATACACAAGAAAGTCCACAGAGTCATGATCACATGCATGCATATGTGCAGTTGCAAACAATATACACAGTAGAATTATAACGAATCTCAGGGGACAATGAAAATTCTTCACTATATCAAAATTAAATTCACTATAACCAGTTACGCTTTCTTAGAAAAAAACATTAACTGGGTCACATAAATTTGCTCACTATATGCAGAAATTCACTATATAAGAGTGTTCTTTATAACGAGTTTCTACTGTAATATATATATATAATATATATGTAGTTGTATGATTACTATATACAGTACATAATGAACACACCGTTGTTTTTTTACTTTATCTGCAATTAAAGAAAATTATGCATGTGTTGATATCATAGTGTAACTATATTATGTATTACTGCAACTTCAACACGCGTGTATAATTGCAAACATATAAGGCATCCCATCCCTGCATTGGTAGTACTAGTCTAGGTAGGACATGATTGGTTATAGGACTATACTTCAAGTCTTGTGCGTGTGATCTTAATCTCAAATGAACTACAGTATATACTGTACATGCACTTAGTACAATGTGAATCACAATGTTATGAGGGCACAGCTGCATCTGGATAGTAACAATGAACATGGATGTGATTGATGATAAGAGACTGTGCATTGTATGCATTATACAGCAATCTTAGATGCTACGTAAAATTTAGCATTGCATAAATATGAATGTACATGCTTATAAGGATGGTGAGTCATGCTCCTGATTAAAAAGAATAGGGAAAGTACTCATCGAATCCATATCTTGCACTTTATGCTAAATTCCAAAGCTTCGACATCAAATGAAACAATAAGTTTGTCATGGATATCTCTGGAGAAGGAGAACATTCACATGAAAGTCACTTTATGCCACAGACAAATCTTCAGCACAAACCATTGGAACCTGTCCCAAAGACCACCTGTACCGTGGAAAACCTGCTTAATTATACTATGTACAGCAACCACTACGGGCTGCCCCATGGGCTGTGTAGTACTATGAGGACCACCTGTCTACAGAGACCACTATGAGACCCACCTGTCTACAAAGACCACTATGAGACCCACCTGTCTACAAAGACCACTATGAGGACCACCTGTCTACAGAGACCACTATGAGGACCACCTGTCTACAGAGACCACTATGAGGACCACCTGTCTACAGAGACCACTATGAGGACCACCTGTCTACAGAGACCACTATTAACTGGCCTCAGAAAATGGAGTGGTCTAATAACTGGACATTGATCAGGCATTCAACATACTCAGCTGTAGTTCCCTCTCTTGCCCTTTTGAGAAGGGTACAGCATTCTTCTTGATTTGAAAACTGTAAGCTCCGCCCTTTCAACCAGTTGGCATACGAGTCAGCACACAGACCTTTGAACTTCAACAACTGACAATAATTGTACAGCATTTCCAAAGGAACTACATGAAAATAGATTACGTACAGAAGCATGAGAGCTGAGCCAGAGACATGTGCATGTATGTGCATATGTTAGGTAGCAAACCCACAATGACATGGCTAAAACTGCATATGTCAATAGATACCATGTAGATACATAGCATAAGCTGATCTGATCTGCTTATGACAAAAAATGCAAATAAGTTCAAAACTCCATTGCCAGAATAAATAAAACACACAAAGATGGCATGTCACAATCCAACAGTCAGAAATAAAACACTGCCGACACACCTTCTATAAGGTCATGCACATGCCTAATACGTTACATTATTACTAGTAGCCCATCGTGCCTTTGCTTCCTAGAACAACACACAAAAGTTGTCACACTTGTGCCCTAACTGTGAACTTTAAGATGGTATTCAAAAATGTTTTCAAAAGCTACAAATTCATCTTGCAGCCAATGGCATGCCACCACTGTCAAACACATACTAACCATTGTCAGCTTCAGATACAGCAGCAGTAAGCTGAAGCTGGGCCTCTTCATATCTGTGCATCTTCACCAAGGCCATTGACAAGCTGTTGGCAGCCATAGTCTACAGGGACACACTGTGAGCCTTCTGGTGTGTGTGTGTGTGTGTGTGTGTGTGTTGTGTGTGTGTGTGTGTGTGTGTGTGTGTGTGTGTGTGTGTGTGTGTGTGTGTGTGTGTGTGTGTGTGTGTGTGCGCGCGCGCGCATGTGTGTGTGTTGTGTGTGCGCATGTGTGTGTGTTGTGTGTGTGTGTGTGTGTGTGTGTGTGTGTGTGTGTGTGTGTGTGTGTGTGTGTGTGTGTGCATGTGTGTGTGTTATGTGTGTATGTTTGGGGATACCTGTATGCACTTCACTATGCAATACACAACTATCTGTAAGCACTATGTTGCACTAGGTTTGTATGCTTGTAAGGAAGTACAAATACCTATTTGTAAACACAGATTTCAATATCTACATACAAACAATGTGTGGGCGGTTGCTTAGATGTGGTTGAGTACTTATACTGTACCTCATAGCAACCCGTAAACTACTGATAAGCACTATCAGAACCAAGTGTTAAGGTTTAAGAATCACAACTTTCCCTGCACCTACAGTATCTATCTGCAGCCTGCTGAAAAAGG
>CAUJGJ010000188.1:774170-864170 GCA_963170055.1 Halisarca cf. caerulea | reverse complement strand
ATGCCATGCCTATTCTGAAATCACAACAATAGCACATGCAGCTTCAGTGAAGGTTCTTTGGAATTATTGTTGTTCCAAAACACAATTACATGGCAAAGGGTTCAACCATAGACACCGGCTCTAAACTATGGTTCGACGGAGCACAAAAACACCTTGAAATGTCTAAAAAGACAACCATAGATCAGCATTGTACACCAATTTGACATGCACATATATACCTCCAGCTTTGCAAAAAGGAGCTTAGAAATATCAACGAAGAAGAAGCACGCTCTGAAGCGTTATCAGTAGGTGAACTGGCGCCAGGGGAGCGGTACTCAAAGAGGGGGTTTCCCTAAAGGGAAGTCCGCACGGAACACGGTACAGGTAATAGGTATAGCATCTTAAGCTTTAGGAAACCGCGACCCCTTGAAGGTCGATGAAGACAGGCAAACACGTCTACTAGTGGGCAAGATCAACTAAGCAAGTCATGAACCTTTCAAGGATCCCATCGAAGAATTTCTATAACCAGATCCCATCGAGAATTTTATCGGCTGGAGTGTCCAATACCCGCCGGGAAACTGTAGTGATCTTGGGCAGTGGATGGGGTAGCTATAGTGTACTGAAGAGCATCAACAAAGAAAAATTTGATGTGATTGTTGTTAGCCCCAGAAACCACTTCTTATTTACTCCACTTTTGGCAAGCACGACCGTCGGAACTCTGGAATTCAGAAGTATTATCGAACCCGTTCGAAATGCTGGATTCAGAGATGATCACCACTTTCATTCTTCCCATGCCGTTGATTTGAACACACAAGATCAGTCAGTAACATGTCAAAGTGAACTGGATGGCGTAAGAAGGTATTCTCTCAGTTACGATAAGCTGATTATTGGAGTGGGAGCTATGTCGAACACTTTCGGAGTTCCTGGTGTCGAAGAGCATGCCTTCTTCCTCAAGGTTAGCTCACAGCAGAAAACTTGTGTCCCTCTTCTGTTCTGTCATGTAGCACTGTGTAGTACTGTAATTTGTTTGTTACAAAATTTTAATGTTAATTAAATGTTAATTGTCGTGTTACAGTCAAACCCTTTGCCGCACGGAGTTCATTTGGTGTGAATTGGCAGGGATAAACTAATTGTAAACTGAATGGCAGATCCAGGACTTGGTGCCGTCATCAATTGTTGCGGCAATGGATTGAATATAGTGCTCTTGTTGAGAAGTGCTAAACTGCATGGATCAAAGTATATTGTAAAGTAACAGCTGATGCCAGCTAACCATTGTGCCATTGTTTATCACACATTTTAAACCAGCTGGCCTTCCAGAGGTTGTGTATTACCATCACATGCACTCTCCAACATACATTGTCTATCACTTCCTACATGTATTCATGTGTCATCACTTATAACTCTTGCCTGTTTCTAGTCTTGTGAACCAGACCAGGAGAGTGTTTCATTTCAGCAGTCTGATTGTTGGAAAATTACATTTTTAAGAGAAGATGTTATGTGTAGCTTTTGATGACACAAGATTGCCTAGCTACATGTTCTAACTTCTTTCACTGTATTTGCCTCACCTTGCGTTTGTGTTCATTGCCATTACAGGAAGTATCAGATGCTAGAAAAATCAGAAATAGGATTTTGGCTAACTTTGAGCTGGCTACACAACCAGGAGTAAGTAGAGATGAGCAGGAGCGATTGCTGCACTTGGTTATTGTTGGGGGAGGACCAACTGGAGTAGAGTTTGGAGCTGAATTTTATGATTTTTTGAAGCAAGTACGTATGTCCAATGATATGCACAATTATGTACTCAGACATACGGAGTTAATGGTGTACTTGAGTGTGTACATAGATAGCTTGTCTGAAGCATGGAATTTATTGAAAATCTCATCAATAGGATGTGTCCAGGCTGTATCAAAGTGAGAGAGAAATGGTAAAAGTAACTATTATCGAAGCAAAGCAAATTCTATCGTCTTTTGACAAGCATTTACAGGAGTATGCTGAGGCAAAAATAAGAAAACGGCGCCAAATGGAGATACTACAAGATTCTGTAACAGGTATGTATGGAGTGAGTATTCACAGTAGGCTTTATGATTGTTTTGCTTGTCTTCTCCACTGTATCCTTAGAAGTAACATCTAGGAGCGTGAAACTCAAAAGTGGTGCTGTACTTTCATGTGGTCTTGTTGTGTGGTCAGCTGGCTTGGCACCAAGGTGCTTGGTTCATACGTGAGAGTGTCTTGTCTAGGGTAACATGGTGTGTGTGTACATGTGTGTGTGTGAGTGTGTGTGTGTGTGTGTGTGTGTGTGTGTGTGAGTGTGTGTGTGTGTGTGTGTGTGTGTGTGTGTGTGTATGTGTGTGTGTGTGTGTGTTTGTGTGTGTGTTTGTGTGTGTGTGTGTGTGTATGAGTGTGTGTGTGTGTGTGTGTGTGTGTGTGTGTGTGTGTGTGTGTGTGTGTGTGTGTGTGTGTGTGTGTGTGTGTGTGTGTGTGTGTGTGTGTGTGTGTGAAGGGGGAGGGGCACTGGCAATATATTAGCTATATATTCTGTCATTTGTAATTTACCCTAATGCTGGTAGACTGCATTGTGCTTGGAGTTTCTCTGTATATGTGTGCATGCACCATTTGTGGTCATTTATATTTTTGCAGTGATTTTTTGTACCCCCCCCCCCCCACACACACACACACACAAAACCCTTCATGGTGATCTTATGATTAGCTTTACATATTATATTACAAGATTGCATCTTATATCCCAGACCATTTGTGGACAAAATTAATTTGGAGAAGAATTCTCATGGTCAGGTGAATTGGATGGGCCTAGATGTCTCGTCATCATCATGTTGAGGGATTCTTTTCTGTAGATTTTAGTGAATGAATATCTGCAAGCTGTTGGAAAGACCAACGTGTATGCACTTGGAGACTGTGCCTCTGTTGAGGATAACCCTACACCTTGTACTGCTCAGGTACATGATGGTTACCTCACTCATAACAATCTTGTTGCTAGTGTACAGGCTGTGTCCTCCTCACTTTCCTGTGTTTTCCTGCTGCTGTCATGTGGTGTTAAGTTTATAATGTAAGGTTTTTTTAATGTTGGTGTTTTAAAGACATCTATGTATTGAGACATATGGCTCTATAGTGTACCATGTATTGCTTCACATGTACTGTCCGTGACATCATTATAGGGCTTTGTGTCAATTTCATAGGTTGCTGAAAGGCAAGGCAAGTACTTGGCAAAATCCCTTGCTGTGGAAAATCCAAATCCTTTTGTTTTCAAACCGCTTGGAATGCTGGCCTACATCGGAGAATACAAGGGTCTGACAGACACTCCAGTGGCCAAGTCTCAAGGTATTATGCTAATCCATAGGTTTCTATCTATATTTTATCTATGTAAGTGTTCAGGGCTGCATTGTGGGGAGGAGGGGGCACCCTTTTCGCCTATGGATCATCAGGGCTGCATTGTGGGGAGGAGGGGGCACCCTTTTTGCCTATGGATCATCTGGTTTAGCATCCCCCCTCCAAGAGAAAATATTGTAAATTTAGCATGGGTGTGCACCTTTCTATCTTCTTTTGCCAGCTATCTTTGTGATTTTAAGTCAGAACATTTACATTAATTTTCCAATATTGATCTGATAACTCACATGCAATTTCAGTGGAGCATTCATTATGTATGTTGTTAGTTACGGTGAAACCTCTAATAAGAACACCATTGGGACTGCCATTAGCTGTCCTGTTTAAGAAGGTTTATATGCACATGTGTCAATGCAAGGGATGAGCAGTGGTGTCCTATTAGAGGAGGTGGCTGCATTTCAGAGGTGTCCTTTAATAGAATTTTCATGGCATTCTTGTTTACTATGACAATGACTCAATGTTGCCTGTTACATTGGTCTGTAATGTTATATATGTACTTGTAATTGATAGGTTTTACGTCTTGGATCCTTTGGAGGTCTGCCTATACCACCAGGCTGGGTAGCTGGAGGCTCAGAATGCAAGTACCCTTTGACTGGTTCAAGACATTCTTCTTTGGCAGAGATACTTCTAGATTTTAGCAGCATTGGGTCAATATTCATTGTCAAGTGTGCATATGGCTTGTACAGTACAGTCTGTGTTTAGAGATGTGGGTTTGTATGTTTGATGAACATGAACTATATGTGGAAATTATTGGAATTCTGTATATTTTATGTGCATTCTAACAGTTAGCATCATGAATTTATTTGTAAATGAATAAGTGAAAATTCAACCTTTGTATTTCAATTACGTATCCAAATTAGCCTTGGTCCAAATCCACCTCTCGAACTGAACGATCTATCTACAGATGAGAATCAGAAGTCAGTTAGAGCTTTTAAGGTGCTGGTAAAGATATGACAATGTCGACACTTTTATACAGTGCACGTGTTGAAACTATATGTTTAGCAAGCATACTTAGCTATGCTTTAGTTTGATTTAACTGTTAGTATATTATAAGATTGATATCGCTGCAATTGTGGCTGAACGTTGAGGACAATATATATTCAGAGTTTTGCTCAAATCTTGTCCACAGAGTATAATGAGGTGATACTTGAAGTGGAATGACAGTTCAGTAATATATGGGCAGGAGAGCATTCCATAGTCATACAACTCGGATTTCTTTAGAGATATAACTTCTTGAAGAGAAGGTGAAGAGAAGATCAAAGCAGTTGTATAATTCTTCCTGTGGAGTATGCATTGGAGAATCTTCTGAGAAGTATGTTGCTTTACCAGATGTATGGTGATGGAAGTTGAACACTAAGTGATCGATGCATGGTATGAGGACAGATTATTTTCAAAGAAGGATTGAAGATCCAGTCATGCAAATATATACACAATTCCCATCCAGGCCTTTGGACTATGTATATATACTTAGCATATAGTCATATGACGATGCATGTCATTGAGAAAGCTCATGTTCTCAACTGCATGGTGTACGTCAGTATATGCGTGTGCTTTATAGTACGAAATGCACACTATTCAGGAAAAAGCTTTGTATACCCAGAAACCATGATTCTACGTAAGAATCTCCTAGCTGCAACAGATATATTGTGATATTGTAGATATAAATTGTGGCATTAATTATTTTGGTCCGCCCAATGCAGTAACCTGCTTGGAGGAAGATGGCATTACTCTAACAAGCAGTCCTTTCCTCTGAGAAGTGGTAGACTATAACAGGTGATGGTGGTGCTGGCTCCGTTCCCATTGTTGTCGGCCTTGTCAATGAGATACTTGGAACTCCAAAGGCTCGATCACAAGTGACACCAAAAATCTGACAATGTCATTGATGAAGTAAACTGGGTCAGCTAGGTTGGAGAGGGTTGCTGGGGATAGTGTTGTGGGAAATATAGTCACTGATGGATCTTGTATGCCTCCTATACACTGTGCCTATTGTATGCTGTCTTATCTTTGCTTGGCTAGAGATGGATGGTCAGTGGTACCTGCCATTCCTCCTCCTCCTCACTTGCCTGGTGACTACTATTGGCTAAAAATGTTGATATCTTCTGGCAGTCAAAATACAGATCATTGGCTGGTTACATGGTAGCTAGAGATGAGGTCAAATTAATTGCATTCCATAGTATATAAAGCTTGGCTCGATGAACAGCTTGTTGCATATGGTGCATGAAGTGGTGTACAGGACAGGCAGATCAATATTGGCCTTTGTCATGCCAGTTGGCAATGGTGCAGCATTCATTTATCTCAATGGATGGGATATCTGGCAGGAAAAGACATGGAATGGGCATCTGAGATGTTCAGTTAATGGAATGTATCAGATCCTCCATCGATCTGAGACTGCATGTACATGTGTGCAAATTTTTGCAGTATCCTCTTTGTGCATCTATGGCATTACCATGACATTAATGCGCTCAACTGCCTTGCAATTTAACATGTCAAATAAAATACTTGCAGTGATTTGAGAAGAGGAACCTAGAAATGTTGTGGAAGAAGAGAGGCATTGTGTTGCAGACCCTGCATTGCTGAGTATGGATGTGGGACAGTGGTTGTATGGTGGGGATTCAACTGCACTGTGATTTGGGAGATCAGAAAAAGAATTGGAACAAACTCTTTTAGGATGGGTAGTAGTTGGGCCAGTACTAAATCATGGTATACCTACCCTGGGAGAGGCTGACAGAGCAGTAGTTGAGGATATACGTATGCTGAGCGTTGTAATGAGGAAAGCTGCACAGGGGCATCCTATACTAGGGCAGTATCCTCAGGATGCCAAGAATTGACAGGCTATGTTGACAGTCGCAACTGACTTGTAGCAAAAAGGAGAGGTGAGCTTCAGGTATGCCAATCACAAGGCGTTGCCCCAGGTAATCCTCAGAGCTTGGTGGAAGAACATCCAGTAGCTTAGGCTGTACTTCTAATTGTTGGAGATGAGATTCTCACAAGGATGAATACTTCTTTGTGATGGACTTCTTGCAGACTGCAGAGAGGGTTGGGGATTTCTTTGGCAGTTGTATGGCAATTGTACTTTTCTAGAGATGTACATTGGTGAAAATCTCAAATCAAGTCACGTTGTAGATATCCCCTTCCTTCAAGTAGGATGGAGACTACAAAGCTGGAACACAGTCGATCTGGGACCACTTGATCACAGGAGTGAGGGATGGTGTTTAATAGAGATAATTTGGATTCTTCAATAAACTGTGGGAGGAACTTGAGATGGACACTGCCTTGGTGGAATAGAATGCACAAGGTTGTACATTGAGGTAGATTTAGCCACTTTTTCAAGTGCATGAGGATTTGTTGAATAGACGGTCATTTGCTGTGAGGTGGAATTGAAAAGATGGAAGAACAAGGTGGTGAAGGATTTATGTTTAATCTCTGCAGATTTGGCAGGCATCAAAAGCAGCTAACTATATATTCATTTATCATCAGTTTCAGGAGGAAACAGCACACAAGGCAGACAATTTGGGGAAGTGGAAACACATTTCCCTAGAAATTTGGTGGGATGATCAATAATTATATTTGTAGTGTGCCCAGAGAAGAGCTGGAAAGTGATATTTTGTTAATTTACTTCATTTTCTGTCAAAAGCCAGGGAGACACACTTGTATGGCTGGATTGTGATGGAGATCAAAGCCATACAGTGATGAGACAAGGTCTACGCATGCTCAGATGGGTTATATCATCGCAATACCCTTTCAGTTGGTGTAGGGGTGGGTGGGGGTGGAGTGGAGTAATCTCATTGATTTCCTCTCTGATTTTTGAGACTGACAGAAGGGTGGGGGTCCCAAATTTTAGAAAGTACTTTGGATTGCTAGTAGCCAGATGCCTTTTGCCGAGTGGAGGTCCACGTACAGTTTTTGATGCTTCCGTTCGGATAGCAGACAGTAACTGAACCTGTATAAAGTATAGTATAGTCATGTTGTACTGCAGATGGGTCAACTCTTCGCTTTGCCTTAATTGCCAGGACCCTTTATTCCATAAATTGAATGGCGAAGCCATCATTATCAGTAATTGTTATATTGCTATTATGTGATTTGAGTAATCTAGTGGTCTAACAATCAATCAATCAATAAAAGGTAACTGGAAAATAATAAATGAGCAACTGTGGATCAACTACATTTAGACACAATTAAGCAAAATCAGCGGGAATGTTGATGGTCCTTTTGCCTGATCGGGAGCCTCTGATTGCCATGATAGATTGCCTCAATAGAAGGAAAGAGATCTAACATCTCACCCAGTTGATCACGTGATGGTACCACATTTTTCTCCTCTCTGCAATCATGGAACTCAGTCGCTTAAAGTGGTACACTCCCTGGCCATTCCTCCAGTACACGCAAACACCAATGGGGTGGAGGCTGCTCTCTCAACTTCACGGACATGTTCTCCATAGCATCTCTTCTTGTCCATTTCATGCAGTCTGTAAACACTAGACAAGGGTTTCAACTTGTAGGTAGTGGCATTTGGGTAAAAAAACCCTTACGTCAATCAATGCCTCCTGACCTGCATGCCAAAACCCATTGGCCTTTATGTCCAGTCTCGCCTCATCCTCACGACTGCTGGTGCCATGCTCAAAACTTTCTCCACTAAGTGGTTGGAGGAGTGGTTCTATGGAGGTGTTAGGGCATACTTCTCTCAGTAGTACTTCAGTTAGGTCTCGGACTTTATTATGGCGGCAGATGGTGTATCCACCCTTGTGGCAACAAAGGGCATGGCCAACCGACATTGACTCTCCACAGGCACAATGGGTGGGTAGGTTGTTAATTTGCCAGCCATATCTTAAGCATAAAGCATCTCTAAAGTCACCCTTGTGCAGGAGGAAATCAAATTCTTCCAGGGGGATGGCAGAGATCCAGTTGGATGCTCCCTTCTCTTTTGCACATTCCAAGAGTCTTTGTTGGCTCTTGGAAAGTAGTTCCCGTATTGATGTAAGTTTCTCGTCTTCTTATGCCTTTTTGAGTTTCTTCACTTCTGCCTTGAGTTGGGTGCTATCTGTAGAAGAGAGGGGAGCATGAATAGCTTGATTCACAATCATTTCTGTTAGTGGAGATGGTATTTTGATAGAAGACTGGAATTGAGCATCAGAGTTGGTAGGGTAGCTCAAGCCAAGACCACCTATCCGAGATGGTAAGGACAGTAAATCTCTTTGTATGTTGGAGCATTGAGCCCGTCCAGTGATGGCTGGGATTAGTTTCTTCTTTATGCTGTCTTCAAGCGATCTGAAGAGATCCTTGATGTTTCCTATGGTATGTTGTAGGAAAGACCACTTGTGCTGCTGCCCATGGATGTAAGCTGCGAAAGCAGCATGCAGCTGGCTGGAAGCAATGCTTGCGAGTCTCTCAATTAATTTCGTCACACCACTGAGATACTTTCAATTTGACATATTCCTCTTTAAATTGAGATGACCCTAAAGCAGCTCCGAGATGTCTTGCTCTGATGGTAGTGATGGTAATGCCAGCACCTTCAAACAGACGCATGGCTTCATCAAGGTAACATTCTTTTACTATCAGAAAAGACTTCTTCCCATTTGGACAAGAGCCATACTTGGGACCGCGAGTTGATAACAGGGCCTGTCACACCAAATCTTGTCCCCCTAAAAGTTGTCCGGCGTGGGCGCTTATTGAATGCCAACTCTATATATACCTAAGAGGTTTGATAGCCAGAGCGTACATTGCCATCCCGAGTGGGTCTCCTTGAGTAGTTCCTTCGGATGATAGAATCTCACCGCCACCAGGAATAAACATGCGGATTGGGGCTTGATAAGTGTTCTTCAGAACATTGCATAGAGAGCTCGAGGGGCATATGAACTGGATATTGTGAAGGGCACAACTCCTGTTGAGGACATTGAATGCATTAGAGGCGTCTGCTAGAAGGACTCCTTCGACATCCTCTCTGCAAAAGAGCTCATCCATAGCATGAATTGCTGCTTCAACTCCATCTTCCTGTCCTGCACACACCTGCAGAGCGCCTGCAGCTCGTGTCATGTCCTCTCTCACGGCACTCATGCATCACAGCCTTAGCAATGATCCTCCTTGAAACCTCTCCCACCCCTATAGGTAATCTAGTGCATGGTCTAGTCTGTACAACAATACAAAATACGTGCGTATGGCAAGCCATATGTTGCAAAAGTCCACAGTGACTATAAATTGGTCAACGAATCTCACAACGTCGGGAGTGACGCACGGCATTGATCATCGCACATAAGGGTTGCTTCCACCATCCCGACACCATTAAGCTCATGCAGCAGCTTCTTCCTGACATTTCCATTTCATCCTGGAAATCAGTACTGTGTGAGATTGCCTCACTAGCGATTACAGCCTCCAGGACAATCTTTGAGGCTAGAAAGTTGACAGATTGGAGATCACCTTCTCTCTTGATTTAAACTCTGAACTACAGTTATTGTTCAGAATACTCTATCATATATAAGTATATTATATCTATGACTCTACCTCATGCTCACTGCTTGCCAAGCAACCATACACACTATCACGACTCATTGTCTGTGTTTTTCATGTCTTGCTTGTGTCCGAGTTTTCACTTTATGCATGCCTCCATCCATTCTAGTAAGTTCTTTCACAATATGATATATATAGGTCTTGTAACATCATGTACCATGCATGTATGTTTAACTTTTTTCTTGTTTATTAAGTATTGTAACTGCCTTCTTTGAAATTAATAATGGTATTTCTCTCTATATTCATTATATATATATATATATATATATATATATATATATATATATATATATATATATATATATATATATATATATATATATATATATATATAATGAATGGGGCATTATAATTCGTGACTGGTACATGCCACATAAGTTAAAACGTCGGGAGTATACACGACATCGACAGAGAACTCTTACAACGTCGGGAGTCACAGCCGAATAGATATATACGTGGTACGTGGTTCTCTCGTGAGTCAGCCGATCGAATCATAGCTGAGTCAGCGAAAGCATAGACCCTACAGCAACGGCGGAAGTGTATAATCCTTTTCTTTTTGGTTTAGAATATGTACTCACGCTTGCTTATATTCTGTAGCCTACTGGTGCTATTAGAATCCGCTGAATCGCTCAAATCGCTCACTGTCGGTACCTACAACACTTTTCTTTCGGTTCCTTATTTACCTCTCTTTCAGGAGAGAAAGGCAGCAATCATCAGCAAGGTTATTGCACATCACTGTACCTTAGCATTGCCTCTTTCCCTGGTTTACGTGTGGATATTATCGAGATATTATATGTAAATTCGAAGTGAATTGAACTTAAATGTTTTGCAGCTGAATAACACAACAGCCCCATCTATTGACTTACCTGATGTTTTGTGCTTGCAAGAAGTCCTGAAGCGAAGTGACAAAGAGGATATTGTGAGAGGTGTTAGTCAACGGTATAAGTACAGTGTTCCAGATTTTAATGCAAATTCAGTCCCAAGTGTTTACCCAGCATGTAATGCAGCCCTGGCCAGAGTATATCTTCAGTGCTTTTCAGCTCAATGCCAGCATGTACAGCGTCCAGTGGAAGTACTTCTTTGTGGGCAAAGGCGGTGCAAGAGTGAAATATCTGCTTTGTCACAAGCCTGCGTGAGCTGTGTATCGTACTATGCAAATGCGCCTAATGTCACTAACCCATTTGTTCCATGCTTATCAAATGTATCAGTCAATGAATTTCAAGAAGCATCTGGTCTTCTTTTGCTGAGTAAATACAAACTTACTAATGCTAGTATTCAGTATTATGTAGAATCCTCCGCGCTAAAGGAACCTGTCCAGAGAGGATACCTATCAGCCAACGTGAGTGTCACAGTCTAAATAGTTAATTTTTTTTCTGTACACAATTCAACAATCAAACTAATCTATCTAGGACGAATTTTTTGGGGGGAATCTTCAGTATCATGGTGCTTACCGGCCATGCAAGACATTATCGTAGTTAATATTAATGCATGTATTGTATCTATGTAGCATGCTTTTTTCAGGATAATAATCACATGCCCAATAGCGTATATCGCATGCAGTGTAGTAATAAATGTGGTATCGTAGGGCTTTATAACTAGAGGGTATGTGGGGTATGGTCCCAGGGAAAATGTGAGTTTTTAGGTTATATAAGGTGGTATTTCAGGCCATTTTTGACCATTCAAGGTTGACACTCAAGTGGGGCCTTCTCTTTAGTAATTTGCACTGCATCTGGAACTTTTTTTTGGGGGGGGGGGGGAAGCTGGAGAGTTTGGGGTGGAAGCTTCCCCCCCCCCCCCCCCCACTGGGTAGAACCCTGAGATATTAGATGGTGATAGATACCTAAGTTATTTGAACTTAGACATGCATGGTTGACTACTGAAGAAAAAGGACTAATTCTATTCCTGTATTTCGACCATAATTATTGTTGTCTATTCTGTCCAGGTCAAGGGGATGCGGGTACTTTGCACACATCTGACTCCTGTTTTTACCGAGCAAGATGGACAAGTGCCATACTGTAAGGAATAAGTAGAGTGGTCCTTTGTAGGGTTTTGGCAATAAAGTTCTGTGCAGGCCAAAAGATGTGTTAAGTTTCATATACACAGACTTTTGGCTGAAAATTCCTAAAGTTACACCTTAGTAAGGAAAAAAATGCACATTTCAATGTACGAGAGTGCTAAAATGTGCACGCTAGCTGCCATGGCTATATATGTAGGGCGTAGAGTTTACATGGTTGGCCTACAGTATCCTGGCTACACTGCATTTAGTTTGCCAATCCACACACTATAGCTATTCAAATTCTAACCACTCCCTATTGTTCCCTCCAGATGCTATTCCCTGTATCCATGTACATCACAATCAATCATTATCAATGATAGCATACAATATCATAGCATAAGAATACACCAACTGTTAAATACAATGCATGCAATAGACAATGGATTAAGTTTTGAGTCAAATCTTGGCTTCAATTCAATATATATCCATGCAAACTCTTGCAGCAGATTATGTACTATCTTGTTCTTTAAGATGGACCTGATCGCTCCACAACATGGGAAGGAATGCAACATTATGAGGTTACAAAATTACTCGAAGAAGTGGGGAGTCATCCCAGTCTAGTGGTTGTTGGTGACTTCAATCATGGTCCAGCCATGTATAACCTCACATGGTATGCTCCTTACCATTACGGACTCATGAATGCTAGAGGACTGGTCAGTGTAAATGCACTCTTCAATGGGCAATGCACCTACTGTCCTGAGAATCCTCTAAATACGGCAGTCATTGGGGCAATGATTGATCATGTATTTGTTCCAGCTTCCCTAGTACGGAGGGTTAAGAAAGTTAAGGTATGACCTTTTGTACTGTTGTTCTCAATGCCATGTTCATATGCTAATTGTATATCTATATATTACTATTATCTGTACATGGCTATACATTTAACCACTTGTATGGCTTATGTACAGACCTGACATGTCATGACACACATTTATCACAGTTTGTGGCCAACTTCATTTAGGACAGTAGCATGAACATGTATCAGTCAATATTCTATCGTATTGATATTTTTAGCAAAAATACAGTTAGTCCTGATGTATGGGTGCCCATGAAGTGACAATGCTTTATGTTTATTAGATCTTGCCAATTACCAGTCCGTTTGATGGTAGAAAATTTCCTTTAGAGCAATTTATTATGAGAAGTGTGTGTATAAGTCTCATCCATCCACTATAGTTTGTTTTGGAAAATTTGAAAGATTGAGTTAGTAACAAATGAGTATGAAGGAATATGTGTGCATCAGGTACAACCACATCAACTGTTTGCTGCGAGACAGTGATAGCTATGCAGGTGCATGAATCGTTGGCAAATTGAAGAGAGTTCCCTGCTCATGCATGCTGGCATTGTTCATATGCCATGTACACTGAGCTTCCTGGTGCATGCATTGTGGAGAGATTATATGTATTCCTGCATGTTAATTGCACTGAATGTAATGTCCACATGCACACACTTATATAAATGCAATGCCATACACATATTATCATGTGCACAAACACAAATGCATGTGCAGACAAAATCTGGAACTACATATACTACTTACAACAAATTATGATATTATTTCTTTTATAGCGAATATTCGATGAAGAACAGAGCACTTTCTCTGATCACTATGGAGTTTCAGCAAAAATCAAGCGAAGGAGAAAGTCTCCTGTGGGATTTGCTCCATTGAATGTCACAGCAGCTGTCAATAAAGAACTTAACATACTGTGTTCTGAAGAATAGCATGCATGGAACAGATCAATCAACATAATAATTATTGTTACTTCTAGTATAATAGGTAATATGAAACTTTGGCCCTGGCCTATCTAACAGGTTGTAGTAGAATTATTTTCTAATCATGTGAGTTTTCTTTCTCACACTTCTGTGCTAATTCAATTTATAAGTGATAACATGAATGTATGGAGATTGAAAAGATATATAATAATTGCAATACTTACTACTAGTCCATAATTTGTTAGCAATAAATTATATACACACCCAATAGTTGATCAATCCTTACATTTCTTGTATAATAAGCATGTGCATGCATGCATGCCCACAGCAGCCCTGGCCGGCTGCATGCAGTACATGTGGCATAAAGCAGTTAACTACTTATTAAGTATTAGTTAGACTGTAACTGTTGTGCTTAATATAGTATCATTGTGTAATGTCTGTTGTTACTAATTGATTGTATCATGTACTTATACTGCATGCTACTTCTGTATCAGTCAGTCTTGTATCTAGTCTAGTGGCAGTTGCATGTGCTTTGTTAATGGTAATTATTGACTACTGAACAAGTACAGTCTCACAAGCTCTATCGTGAAGCTATAGTATATCCAATAATTCTACATGGTGTCAGAAGTGGGATGGCTAGTGTACGTCTACAGCCCCCCAACTCATTCGATTTCAAGAACCCTGATGAATGGCCACGATGGAAGTGAAGGTTCCAACAGTTCAGGCTCGCATCCGGACTGTCTACAGAGAGCAATGAGAGACAAGTCAGTGCATTGCTATATAGCATAGGAGATGAAGCGGAAGACATTCTACGCTCCACCAACATCACAACAGATGAAAGAAAAGTATTCGAAACAGTACTAGACAAGTTTGATCAATTTTTCAGAGTGAGAAAGAATGTGATCTTCGAAAGAACCAAGTTCAGCAGAAGGTGTCAAGGGAACACAGAATCAGCTGAACAATTTATCACTAGCCTGTATAACTTGGCTGAGGATTGCGCATATGGCGACCTCAAGGATGAAATGATACGGGACAGAATCGTAGTAGGGATATGCGACAGAGCCCTATCTGAGAAACTTCAAATGGATCCAGATCTCACTTTAGAAAAGGCAAAAACACAAGTACTGTACGTCAAAGGGAAGCAGTGCATGAACAAGCGCAAATCTTGAAACAGCCAACAGAGGACAAGACTCTGGTAGCAGTTTGTCGCAAGCCAATTCCCAAGAAATACTCAACATATGGAACAAAACCACACGTCAACAAGAAAACATCTGCAACACCAATGAAGTGTACACACTGCGGACGAGAACCTCACAACCGTCTACAGTGCCCGGCAAAGGATGCCACATGTCATAGATGCAACAAGAAGGGTCACTACAGCAATCAATGCCACAGCAAAAGCAACATAGTCCCGCGTAGCCAGACCCATGCTCGCCGTGACTAACGTCACCGGTGACATCAGTCACAGTGAGCATGGGTCTGGCTACCCGGACAAGCTAGTAGCTGACATCACTTCCGAGGATCAGGATTTTGTCTACCTTAGCACTTTGAGAAGCTCTACAAACAACTGCCTCTGCCTATCCATTTCAATCAATGGCATGGCGGTTAACTTCAAAGTAGACACTGGAACTGAGGTCACAGCCATCACCCCATGCATCAACTTACAACCTCATCTCAGAATCATCAAAGCTGCAGAAGCCCTCCAAATCACTCAGAGGCTCAGACAGAAAGCCATTGACTACCCTGGGCATGACAGAGGTCACTCTCACCATATAGATAATATAAAACGTTTTATATTATCTATGCTCTCACCCACCAGGACAAGAGTTCCAGACAAACTGTCTATGTCATGCCAGATTTGGAACGGAATCTATTAGGACTTCCTGCAATCCAAGCCCTCAACATCTTAAAGTTTATCCAGGAAGTCACTCCATCGCAGGAAGACATCACTTTAGCATATCCCAAGGTTTTAATGGCCTTGGCACACTTCAGGGTGATTTCCACATTCATTTGAAGCCTGATGCCACTCCATTTGCCCTCCACACACCCCGCAATGTACCACTGCCCATGCGTCCAAAGGTCAAGGCAGAGCTAGAACGCATGGAAGGACTGGGGGTGATCTCCAAAATGGATGAGCCTACTCCATGGTGTGCAGGCATGGTAGCCGTGCCTAAGTCAGACGGATCAGTACGTATCTGTGTAGACCTCAAACCACTGAATGCCAACGTTCTTTGGGAGGTCCACCCTCTACCCACCGTTGACAATATCCTGGGACAACTGTCAGGTGCCCGAATCTTCAGATGCCAATAGTGGATTTTGGCAGATTCCTCTAGATAAATCATCTCGCCCCCTCACCACCTTCATTACACCATATGGTCGCTTTTGTTTCAACAAAATGCCATTTGGAATTTCCAGTACTAGTGCCCCAGAGCATTTCCAAAAAAGGATGAGTGAAATCCTTGAAGGCCAGGTAGGAGTGCTATGTCTCATGGACGACATCATAATATTATGGTCACAATCAAGAGGAGCACAACCAGCGTTTACAAGCCACCTTACGACGCATTGAGTCAGCTGGCGTTACCTTGAATAAAGAGAAGTGCAAGTTTAACTGCACCAGCATCAAATTTCTAGGCTATGTAGTCAGCGCAGAATTAGTTTCCCCAGACCCCAGCAAGGTAGCAGCTATCGTCAACATGTCACCACCCACTACAGTCACGGAACTACGTCGATTCATGGGAATGGTGAACCAGTTAGGGAAATTCACATCAGACCTTGCGAAACTCTCTCAACCCCTGAGAGAACTTCTTACCAAGAATCGTGTTTGGACTTGGGGACCAAGTCAAGAGGAAGCCTTCCGGCACATCAAAGATGTCTTGACCAAACCCCATGTTCTCGCCCTGTATGACCCCATGGTCCCAAATAAGATATCAGCAGACGCTTCAGCGTATGGCCTTGGTGCTATCCTACTACAGCAGAATCCCACCAAGCAGTGGAGACCAGTTGCGTATGCATCAAGATCCCTGACGGAAACCGAAACCAGGTATGCGCAAATCGAGAAGGAAGCCCTTGCCACAACGTGGGCATGTGAACGATTTTTCTGACTACATACTGGGAAAACAGATCACCATTGAAACAGACCACAAACCATTGGTACCACTTCTCAGCACTAAGCATCTGGATGCAGTTTCGCCCAGAGTTCTGAGATTCCGACTATGGCTCATGAGATTCGATTTTTTCCATTTGCCTCACAAGCTCTATCGTGAAGCTATAGTATATCCAAAAATTCTACAGTACACATGCATGACGTATGATTGTGCATACAGTTGCTCAGTTCAAAAGCATCAATCCTGAGTACATGTATGCAGCTGCATAGAAATTAAAATGGACAGTATCCATAGGCCATTAAATTAATTGTATATGTATAATGATCATACAGGGTTGGGGGGGGGGGGGGGGGGCTCAAGCTTACACCCCCAAAAAATTCCAACTGTAGTGCAAATTACATGCAATAGAGAAGGTCCTACTTGAGTGCCAAAATCAACCTTGATTGGTCCAAAATGGCCTCAGATACCATCATATACATCCTAAAACCTAAAATTTTAGTTATTTCAATTATTATACACCCTGGGTTTCTTGCTAACCAGTTTCCACTGTATCATAATTACATAGGCAGTGGAATAGGGGGGGGGGGGGGAGGGGGGACGGGGGACCGGAGTTGCCCCCCCGGCCGGCCCCTCTAAACTTTAGCTGAGAGAGCAATGCCCCCCTAAATTCTTATGTGTAATATTGGTACTATCACTTTACAATGGAAAATCCAACAATAAATACTGAAAACTATGACCAAAAATTGCAAAATATGTCATGATTTCATGAATTTTAAGGTGTAACCACACTAATATATTATAAATCCTCACACGTGTGCCATGAGACTTTAGGTACAGCCTCTCATAGTCCTTTGCAAGGAGGGTTTCCTCTTTGGGAGATTCAAAATGTATTGGGACTATAGAGAAAATACTTTGGGTCGACCTAAAGGTGTGTCCTTTGTAGGGAGGCTGTAAAGATTTCACTGTAATATATTATTAATATTATTAATATATAATATAATATTATTATATCATGTCTGATTCAGTATATATCATGTCTGATTCAGTACCATGCAGGCCTGCATACAATACTACACATCATATCAACATTATAATGCAAGAGCACGGCTCAATCATGCACCAATTACATTTAAATTAACAAAACAGCTTTTCAAAGGCAAAATAAAATTTGTATTGTATTTGACAAAGTGTACTTATATTGGATAGCACTACTAAAAGGCATCCACTAATATCACAATGCACAAGAAAGTATTTAGTCATTCACTTCCAAAGAGCTCCTTCCTTTCTGTTTGCTCTGGCAAGCTCCAGAATTGCCTTATAGAGGTACAGCAGGAACAACAACATAGCAAAAACAATAGTAACACAAGTACAAACTAAGCAGTCTGGTACAAGGTAAAATGATGTACAAGATTCTAAAAGTTACAGATTTAGCATTTATTTTATCCAACATATCACAAGATCATGACAATCCTAGAAAGAGTTTAGTCACAATTGATTTAAAGTATATTTCACCTACAATTTCTGCATTTCAGACAAAATTATCAAAATGTAATTCATAGGCAATTCCAGACATCATAATTATCCAAGATTTTATGACTGCAATTAAGATTACAATCAGAGCTTGTACATCATTTCACCTTTCGTTCTATTGACGATGTGGACTCCTTGCACAAAAACTTACTTGTGCTTTGGCTGCTTCCTTAGCATGGTAGTCCATCAGCTTTTCTTTGGCAGCTTTATTCTTCTTGTCCCTATCATTAACATGCAGCAAAAGGAGGTAAAGTGCTGCATAATATCTGCACTCATCATTAAATGATGTGACGTCATGACATGACTTTATTACACACATACCCTTGACAAGACAGTCCTAGCAAAGATCATAACTATACAGGTACTACTCTCTCAATAATATGGTCAGTCATACTTACATCTACTTGCAAGGGTACAAATATGCTATGTACAAAAGCATACGAATACACACATGCACTGCAGCTAAGGATAGAAATACACTGTGACAACCTACATGTATGTCTACATACGTAGATATGCAGTACACATCATATTACAAATTGGATAGATAGCCTAATTTAATATAAAGGCTTTCTGTACCTTTGTTCACGAATAGCAACAATCCTCTGCCTGATACTACCATGATGACTACGTACAAATAGAAAGACCACGAATGCATTTTAAATACATAACTTAGATTATCATAAAGGATGTTTCCATCACCTTTGTCCCATCAAGTATGATTCTTTCATTTCTATATTAAGACAGAACACTGGGAAGATTAATGATACGAACACAATCCACGAAGCCTATCATAATGCATATTACTGAATATACAACTTATAATATATCAAAATATCATGATTATTCAATGTACTATACATATACTATAGCTACCTGGACTTCCTTCTCTTTCAGCTCGTTTTTCAGCTAACATTTTCTTCTTTTCTATCTTTGCATCCCTGCCTGTTGCCTTCGGTAAAAGTTCATCTAGAACCTTATACGTATAACATACAGTATATAAAACAAGTTCATCACAATAGTTTGTGTGGTAGACATTATACTACAAAAGGAATAGAAGAAGGCACTGACTAGGTTCTGGTCCCGTTGAAATCTTTTTCTTTCCACACGCAGTCTAGACTTCTCTTGTGCTAATGCTTCCTCTTCATCAGATGGGCAGTCTTCTACTGTGCCAGTGGTACTTGGAGGCTATTGTTAATTATCAGCATAAAGATACCACAGTAGCATCCTCAGTATACTCAGCTATTTAATTTGGTATATCAGTGGTGTTGTACCCTAACCAGCCAGGTGGAGGTCTATAATGGCCACTGAGTGATGGGCTGGGTATAAGACAATCATGCTGTCTAGTGTAAAAACCTTAAAAATGCTAGAAAAGGCCAGATTGGTTCGCCATTTGAACCGAGCCTTAACACTAGCCAGACTTAACTATTATTAAGCTTTAATTGGCCTTCAGAATCCAGCAAGGACTGTCACACCAAATCTTGTCCCCCTAAAAGTTGTCCGGCGTGGGCGCTTATCGAATACAAACTCTATACCGTCGAGGCGTTAGGGTTAGGGTTGGGTTAGGGTTTAGTATTGATGAACCGATAGGGGAACAACTTACGGCAGGGGACCATTCATGGCATTACAGGACCATGTAACCAAAGGGAAAGTTGTGTTAACAACTGACATGCATGTATCTTTACTGAAAACCTAATGCTACACTACACCAAACCTGTTTCAAAAATATACGTGTATATGCACATTTACATATATACTTCATAAAATAAATACCTTGCAGTGCAAGTAATTCAACCCTTTTCTACACAGTGTTACTCACCAACATTGGCCCAATGACCGAGGCTTCCTTGTCATGATGCTGATGCTGAAAGACATGATGTTCTTGATGTGTTTCTTGTCCAACATCATGAGCCACTCTGTACAACTCATCCTCATTGACATCATGAAGCTGAAGGACAAAAGGATCGAGGCACAATGAAAGCAAGCAACAGACAAAAAACATCTAACTATTCTGCATCTCTACCAGCATTGACAGTCTAAACACTAAAAGTGAAGTTTTACACAGATTAATTCTTTGTTGCATAATGTTCCACATTAAACGTCTAACTGTACACAACTGTACAGTATTAAAGGTATGCCAACTGCAGTGAAACCTCTCTAAACCAACACTCAGAGGGGCTTCAAAATGATGTTGGATTAGGAGGTTGCTGGATTACCGAGTGACTTTTTGCATACTTTAATATAGTGACTGTGCCACAAAAGATGGTCTGATTAGAGAATTTCGGATTATAGAGGCGTCACATTACAGAGGCTTCGCTGTATATACACATGCCATGCTTGAGGACACAAGCATACTGTACCTTCCATTTATGTTTGGTTTGTGAAGAATGTGGAATTTCAGCTGTTTCCAAGCCACTATAGTAACTCTATGACGGTATAAAAAGATATTATAAGGCAATTATTCTCAGTACATTAGTATATTATACACAAATGTACAAACACACATATAATATACAGCAATAGGAGATAAAATACTCCTAATACAAACGAACCTTACTTAAACGACCATTGTTCCACTTTTTAACAAACTTTAAGAAGTATTTTCTGGATTCCTCGGAGGATAGATCCCCAAATGTAATATCCTGTGTTAAAGAATGTAAGATCCCATAAAAAGGCTAAACTATGCATTGGAATACAGTCAAAGGTACTTTTTCTGACAACCATTTTCTATATTCAGCACTCTTCCGAAAGTAATCTTCGGCAGAAATCTTTTCTTTGACTTTCTTCAAATCATTGTTTTTCTTTGAATGGTGGTGCTTGTGATGTTTTGATCTGTGATGACTATGCTTGCTTTTCTTTTTTCGTGGTTCCTTAATACTACCATCAGATTCACTGGAAAATTCTATGAGCAAATTCAATGATAAACAACTTCCAATTACATACATCAATTCAAAATTGGTAAATTAAGATAGTAGAGTACTAGTAGCAAGGAGATATGTATTCAGCAGACAAGCATTTCTGAATACAAGAGTTTTGCAGCATGTGCATCTATTAAACAATGCAGTAAGCTTGGACATACACTGAGATGTACACACTGTTGGGAACTGGTATAGGAAGCAGGGGAGATCTAGGGGCTGTATCCCCTTCGAAGAAATTGAGGGAGTCACTACCCCCTAAAACTATCCCAGATACATATGACTGTGTCAAATAAGGTATAAATACAAAGCAAGCCACTCATTAACCAATTTACATGATCCTGTATATACATTCACAGCAGTACAATTCCTGATGGTCCCAAATTCAAACTAACAGTTACTTACTGTGGCTGCAATCCACAACCAAATCACTGAATGTCCATGGTAATACACACACTGTAATTCTTTGTCAGCCCCATAAGTAAATTTTCGTACTATGACTCTGCTGGGCTACCCATTGCAAACTGAGGGAATTTACCATTATCCTGTTGTATCCATGCATTTAAATCAGTGTGGTCAAACATTTTGTCATGCACCACTGATGAAGGCTCTGGATTGGGTTGAAAGGTTTGGAAGACTTTTAATGTCTATCGTATGATTTCAGCTAGTAAAGTTACAGAAATAATTGTATAGAATAAGATAGTCTTGTTGCTCACACACAACTGAACAGTCTCAGTTCACGTGCAATTGAATGAATGATAGTAAAATGCATCAATCCGCAGAGGATGCTATCAAAGTTGTAAAAATACCTCATGTGCATACTGTAAATCCTAAGCAGTTCACAGAAACCAATAGTGCCTGTGATAGTCCCATGAAGTAGTGCTGTGACATCAAAGTACATTGGAACTTCATACTACAGTCAAACCTTGTTAAGACGAACTTTAAGGAACCAACAAAATTAATTCTCATTAACAAAATCTTATCTCATATCAGGATATAGTAATACATGTACAGCACTACAGCAAACCAAACAGGGCTAGGAGAGTACTCTAAATTGAAAAATTTTCGTGACCAATAATATGAGCGTTTTTCGCAAATTGACTCCACACGCAAATTTTATTGTCATCAATTTGCGAAAAACACGAATATTATTGGTCGCAAATTTTTTTCCAATTTAGAGTACTCTCCTAGCCCTGTTTGGTTTATACAAATTTTATTGTTGTGAATATTTCTGCACATGTTCCATTTGAAGTATAGATATGGACAATCTATGGTGAGACTCGTGACATTTTTATTCGCGAACTTTTCTGCCTACCAGATTTGACCTCAATTCACAAAATTTAATGTTCACGAATATTTCCTGATTTAGGTAGTTAGTGTTAAGTAGAAATTTGTTTTAAGAGTGTTCTTCTTAACGAGGCCCTACTGTACAACAAGGCTCATTCATTCTCATCAATAGCAGATTCGGAAACAAACAAGTTCACATACACACACACACAATATGAATAATCCTAAACTTAGGATTGATCAAAATATCAGAATGGGTGATATAATTCTTCGGACAATGATTATATCACTGAAGAATTATGTCAGTGTGATAATCATAAAATATGGTTATTGCTGATTATTGTGATAATCAAGACATGTAAGTGGTCAATGCCTCTCTCTTATTCAAACATTACCATACCTCTTCGTCTTACACAGTATAACCTGTATATAAGCTAGAAGCCAATATCATGCAGCCCTACCTAAATGTAAATGCTTGTGTAAAACACATGAATATATGTACACATGCATATTATGTGTGTGTGTACACACACACACACACACACACACACACACACACACACACACACACACACACACACACACACACACACATCTATATAAGGACCACCTGTTAGAAAGCACTGTTTTAAGACCTTGTGTGGTTCATCCATTTTATAGACAAGTTTTATTGTAACGTCTATATACATCCACATTGTACCTTCAGATGACTGCAGTTGTTCATCTAAGGACCTTTTCCTATCTCTTTGCTTTCCCTTTGACTTGGAACTGTGTCTGTGTGTGGAATTAGGGATGCACAGATTATCATTACTGCACGATTGGGTGGTTGAATCATAGACGTTTTCGAGTGTCTATGGTTGAATATATACCTGCCATCAGGAGGTAGGAACAGAGTGCACCTCACAGAAGGAAATTTCTAAGAATATTTCTTAACACCATGATATACCTTACAATCAATTTGGCTAACGCAAGTGGTTGGGGCATTAACACTCATAATACTGTATGTATCGACAACTTCACGAACCTTCCCATTCTTTTTCCCGTTACTTTCCGTTCATGCGCGTTTCTACTCATTTTACGCGGTCATTTCGAACCGTATCGTGTGCTACAGCAGTACGATAATAGCTGCAGCCCTATGCCCTCGCCTTTGTCCGAACCAGGAAGAACATTCGCCGTCATCACTACGTGAGATATACTACCTATGGCGTCATCTAGCAATAAGGAAAGCATGATTAGAAGAGAAGGGCTGGTTTCTCCCAAATATCTTAAGGTAGGCGGATTCAGAGTGCATAACTACTGTTATAATACCATGTCGCACATGTGTGCAAAGTAACTTGTTGAAGCCTAGTCCCCATGTAAGCAGCAAGCTGTTGGGATCCGTATATTGTATGCCACTGTGACAATACTGCACCATATAGAAGTATAGACTCCTAGCCAAGCCATTCTGTGATCATTGAAAGGAATATAGTGTACGCTGTAGCTATCAATCTGTAGTCTTGAGTAGCGCACAGTACTATTTTGCCTCTTTTTTGGTGACTATGATGACACCAGTTGGCAATATAGGGTCTGGTCAAGACACCAAGTTTTGGTGACAAGTTACGTCACAATCACCAAAAAGGAGGGGAAATAGCAATAAATTATTGTGACATTTGTGAGCACATGAAATGTACTTATAAATTTGTAGAAATAGCAGTCTGAGCTAAATGAGACCAATCAATCTTGTAGTTGTTAACTTTAACGTGCTTTTTGCGACACATGGCTCTAGAGACAAACCCTGACCCTATCCCCACACCACCAGTATATATCATACAATCTCAGTCAACAATCCATCACAATATGTCCTACGTACCAATAATACATCAAATACTCTTCTGTAAATATTTCTGGCTATACAATGATACACCATTGTAACATGCATTTCATTAAGACGTAGGGTTAGAGGTCATGCTCTAGCAAATGTTTCTAAAATGGGTCTTGATTCCTAATTCTAAACTGGGTCTGACTTCCAAATTCTTGGTTCTGACTTCCAAATTCTGAATTGGGTCTGTCTTCCAACTTGGATCTAACCTCCAACTTCTAAACTTGTCTTCCGATGTTGGATATGCTTCAGTACCTGAAGGCTTGAAAAATGATTTTTCCTACTACGTGGTTGAATGATGCATTATGGTAAAATTCAGCATGATTCTAGTATTGTCGTTATTTCACATTGTACTAAACTTTCCTTTCTGTCATGGTGTTTGTTTTAGATCAATTCATCAACTGTTGTTCAGTTGAAAGTGACGATATTGCCAGGGAAGGAGGAAATGGAATGGATGACAGAGTGGCACTATCAGGTTACCTGGTGTTCACATGCAATTACAAAGAATACATTTAATCTCAGATTCTGTATTCACTATCGTTTATATTCTATGCTTGCTTACATGCAGGAAGTAATACAGTTGGCATATGCAACCTTACAGAATATATTTGAAAAGGAAAAACAAGGAATCAGCTTTGGACACAAATATTCCCACACCCTTATGAAAGGTGTGTTTTTCGATGTTAAACAGTTGATTGCTAGGAAGATATATCTATTTTTTTCTCATGCTATTTTATTCCTACATATATTTAAATGGATGTAAAGTGATTGGGATAGAATATCAAAATTTATGAGTGGTACTGAATACAATAGTTTACCTTAAAGTTTGTCAATCGGTAAATAAATACATATGTTAACTTTGAATTCAGGTGCATCTGTCCGAGTTGCTTTCTACGTTCGAGCAGCCCCTGCCCACTGTATCTCCACTATGAATGAAAGGACCACTGAAACACTCAAAGCGCTTCCTTATTGTCTTGGTGCACTAGTGGATTGTCATTCTCTACATAGCAAAGAGGGAATTATGAAAGTCAGCAATTGTGTATTGCACTTGTAATTGGTGCTGCATATGTATTCTGATTGATAATTTAACAGTTATCACGTTTCCTCCTAATGTAGCATATACACTATCCAGATGATAAAGATCCCAGCAGTCTATTTGTGACTTTAGATGCTGATGCATCAAAGGAAAATGTTCCAGAATTTGAGATAAATACTCATCACAAACAGGCAAAGACTAAAGGAAAAATCAAGAATGGAGCATCAAGGTATATATATATATATATATATATATATATATATATATATATATATATATATATATATACATATGTTCTGTATAAGCATAATTATATAATTATAGTTAACACCCTTCCTGTTCTCTTTGTGTGTACACTCATAATGCTGTAGGGAAGTAGTTGGGACTAAGAAACAAAACAATCCGATAGTGGAAAATCAGCAAATATTGGATGGGTTTTGTCACCTTCCTAAGGAAGATCAGCTTCTCCCTCAGAATATGTGCAGTCATATCACATCTACAGTACCATGTGCAAGGTTTCACTGTTATATAGTATTATTTATATGTATGTACATATGTATGGCAATTTTTTATAGGAATTTGTGAGTGCATTGTGTTCACAATCTTGTGTGATACTTGTGCTTAAGCTGGTGCCAAAGTAACATAATTGCCTGATCCAGGAATCTACAGTTTGGCTAGTGTCGGGTGGGGAGTAGTTATTGTAAAAGCAACAAAATCTTGTACTTGGTGTGATCTCTTTATTGGATACACGTATATTTGGGTCTCATTGAGCTTGGCTAGTATGTACCTTGGAGGGGATACAAAGTCTGTACCTGTTGCCAGAAGTACTTACTGTCAGAAATATTTGTGTACTGTACATGAGATACAGAGTATGCTTTCGAATATGTCAAACCATGTTTATTACATACATACTTCATTTGAAAAGATGTTCTCATGCTTACATACTGTACATAGGGGATTTCTGTGATGTCTTTTGTATGTCTCATGATCATATCATTTAGCAGCCTACAAGTGAATCAAAAGATGTCCGGCATTTCAGAGTTGCATCCATCCGGTGAGAAAAGGGTACAAACTAGGGACATGTTGAAAGGCTGCAAGTGAGTTTTAGAGGAAAGTGCTTAATGCAATCCTATGACTGTATGTATACTGGACTCCTGTACAGTATGTAAAATGGTGTTATTCTAAATAGACTAAACAGGAGTGGAAGAGCGTCATGCAAACTTCCATGTGGTTCTCACTATTACATCCCTGTATCCACTTGATCCTCCCAATTAGAAGCATTTCTGCCATACCTGTGAAAAGTCTCATCAAATGGATTCAGCACCATGGAACTTATTTGATTGATATCATGAATGGCAAGGTCAGTGCAGTGCAATGTTTGTAATGAATACAGTACATACAAAGAGTCAAGTGACACATCTTACACACAACAGAGAGAGTCCAGACGACATGCTGAATACTTTTCAGGGAACAAAGCAAGAGGTACTTTCTGTGTTCTTGTAACCATCTGTGGCATTACTTGAAGGCATATAGCAATGTTGTAGCTGACCTACACTATGAGGTTGTTATGAGCTCCTTTACTGAAGGACAGAGGGACATCTTTGTGACTGCACTAACAAAAATGTTCTGCACAAGCAATCCTTCGGTGAGGCTTCTACAGTAGCTTTGATGATGCTATATATCACACTATCTTTATTAATTTGATATTGTCGCAGCGTTACAACTATGTAATGAGTGTCTTACTACCAGAAGCTGTTGTGAAGTTAATGATGGACATTTTCAATGCTGACAAACAAGAGGTATGAAATATAGTTTCCGACATGTTTCAAGTGTGTCTACAGTATTTGGTGTGCCTATCTGCTTTTGTAGGCTGAAAAGTTGTTGCTAGTGGGGCTGAGTGAAGAAGGGCAAGAGAAGGAATTCGATCGCGATGGTGTCAGTGTTGACGTATGAAAACTCTATGTCATGTGTACAGTATAAATTTGAAGTTACAATCACACTTTAAAATTATGCAATTATGCATGGTATATATTTAATCAATTGCCACATATTAACATATCTATATTATAATGTTATTGTAATAGCTGGCAAATGCTTGCTTTTCACTTCATTTTTGTTCATATAAATATACCAAAACATTGTATGTGTATTTTATCCTGTGACCTGACACATTCTGGCAGAGGACATTACAATAGTTATGTTGAGTATATTTATAATGGAAGTTTGCAGATCGATTGTAAGTGAGGTCAGACTGTATGTACAGTTGAACCTCGCTATACTTTTCGAACCCTGGATACAATGAACTCCCTGACATATATAGCAAGCATACGTAGACCTATAGAGTGTGCACCTACTTGCTCTAGCTATAGGTATGTAAATGAACCTTGCATGATCGATATAGTGAACACCCTGCATGCATGGCAGTTAATTTGCTAGAGAGCTGGGGTTTGACTGCATGCGTTATAATTATATAATATAAGGATCGTTGAACATTCAAAACAGTCATGTAATTAATTATATATAATGAATTCTGCATGCAAGACTATATACATGTACTGTAGCTATAATATTAATTGCATGCACATGATTAATATTATTAATTATTATTGTGGTATACAAGTGTGATTAAAATAAATGGAGTTATATAATATATGGGATCACGTGGCCGTGTGCAGGTCACTTTAAAATTCGGATCCGCAGCTCATGAACTGACGTAATAAGAAGTACGTTGCAATTACCTACATGGTATGTGCCGGCCATGTATGCATGTACAGTATCTCATAAGCTTGTGCATGCATGACATGTTCAGATCATGGCTCTACAGCTGCATGAACTTAATGCTGTATACAGCACTAGCTATCAAACCAACTATATAACTGCTCAACCCTTGCCTGCTCCATACATGTTTGCTTTATAAGTCTTGAAGCACTAGCTTGTTTTTTTTCCCATTTATCTTAATTCCTATAATTTTTCTTTTTCTTTAAATTGGGCGTGAATTCAGGGGTGCGTGGCTCTATGTATCTCCCAAGCAGGTGCAGGTGTATTGTATACTGATAACGTGAAAAAATATTCAGGCCCTTCAATTTCGTGTTAATAAGGTTCAACTGTATTGCCACTATAATGCTTGTGCATGCACAGGGACTGGTAGCTCTCACAGAGTGATCCATGTACATGCGTGGGGTGGCTCCCCACGCATGAACTGGGGTGAGCCATATATCCCCTTATACCAAGTCCAAGAAGGGGTTCTACATGCATCCCACAAATCTTGCATACATAGAGCTTAGTACATGCAAGGGTTGCGGGATATGTCCCCATGCAGAACCCCTTCTTGGACTTATGCATGTGTAGAGCTTAGGGTAAGGGATCTTTGCCTGCATGGAATTCCCCTTTGGGGAAGATCCCAGGGGGGTGCTGTAAGTGGGCGGAGGTACCCTAGGTGGATTTTTGGGTCAGCTCTTTGGTTAGGTGTATTCACTTAGGTGCCAGTATGCCATATACATACATATGTATATGCCATGTACGGGAGTCTGGTAGCTATATAGGGCATAATACATAATGCATGCACACATGAACATGCATATACTCAACTGTACTCGGCATAATCTCATTAATTCAAATCAGTATAATGTTTCAAATAGTGTGTTATTCTGAATATTGTGCAAAGTACTATTAATTTTGAATTCGTTGCATATTGAAGATGTCCTTGTGAAATTCAAATGTTTGGATAAATCAAACATTTCGTCTGGTCCTGAACTGATTTAAATTAGTGAGATTATACTGCATAACTGCAATACTATACTACTGTACAATTATTTCAAGTTGTTCAATTGAATGTGAGTATAATAGTCACATAATTATTATGAATGAGATGTCTAGCCTGACACTGGTAATACATGAAATATATAATGTCAGGTACATACGTACATGCACAATCATGTATCTGAAGTGGTCCTGTGAGATATGTGATACAACATCTCTGTCATGGTCTGCTTGACGGCCTCATCAATACCACTGGTGGACATCTAAGGAGGACCTCAACGTAAACACACAGAGGAAAGATGTTCTACATAAAACCCACTCACAGCTGTATAGTCAGGAACTGGAGGAGGAAACTTAAAGTCTGGTCCAAAGTTAACCGTAACCTACAAAATGCCCACTTTAGAGCTGATATCACACATCACATGTTCACACATTTGACATACTTCTGCATTCTTATACAGAGAGATAGCTGGGTAATACGTCCCACTGTAAATGTCATTGAAAGCTGTACCCTAATTGAAACAAGAAACTGCTCAAAGCTCTTAATGATTTCATAAACAATACAAATACACACATACCATACTGACTCCATTCTTATAGAAAACGATCTAAGAGTGAAAGATGAATCAAAAAATAAAACATTCATTTTAAAACATCAAGGAAATAGCAGCTTGCAACCAACCCTGCTTCCTTTGCTGTATTGCAGACGCTAAAAACAAACAGAGTTTGATGTAGTCAGCACAAGCAATTACCTGAGAGAGCATTTGCCCCTTAGGTGGCACACATGCACTCTCACCTGCTCTGCTTCAGCTACAGGGGTATCCTTATGCTCAAAATAAAAGAAATTCTTGAACTTAATCAGAACTTCCCCTTTGTGTGTAATGGGCAGAGCACTGATGGGGGCATCTGGGGGAGGGGAGAGAAAGCCAGGAATATCACACAAGCTGATAAAGAAGATCAATACTATGAAGCAGTGGTTAGCAGCAGCAGTTAGTAGCATCATGTACATACTGTATGTACGTACCTGATCCTGATACCTGCATATGTACATATGTATGCATCAGGGTATGTATTACATACTGTGATACATACTGCATGTACAAATACATGCATTACACTCCATTGGTACACACTGTATGTCCCATATCCACTGACAACTTACTGGTTGGTGGTAAATGAAGAAGAACACCAAGTGTGTCTCCAGTGGCAAATCCTTCATCCGAATAATGCTTTCCTCGGCTGTGGTGAAAAACAGTACCTTTCTTGCTTCTCCATGAATAGCTAAATTTATCAAAACCACAAGGTGCTTGAAGGTTGCCTGCAATAAAATAAAACAACCCTAACACACAACAATCAATGCTTCAACAGCTGTATTCCATACCATAGACTTGAGCCCATCCCAATCTCACAGCACACCCAGCCTGAGACATATCCTTGATATCTACCTCAAAGTACCAGGTGCCTTCTGAAACACCTTCAAATGCATGCAATACATAAATACAGTAACCAATACAAACATAAATGACCACAAATGCCTCCTAACAGCTCACCATGTGTAGCTCTAATCATGCAATAACCCTTGTCGCCAGTCACACTTAGTCTATCATCACCAACCTTCAACTGTGGTGCTAGAGGTTGATAATGACCATGACAAAATCATCCCATGCCTTAGATTATCAATTGCTTCTACATATGTACATACCTCTATCATTCAGTGACAAAAGTACTTTGTCATGGACAACAGGCCTGTATAGTTCTGATGGAATAGGCTTGCCTGCCAACTCTTCAGGATCAAAGTCCATTGGAGCATGTGGATCCTGCTCTGAATATATGTACTGGAAACCATCCTGTTGTGCATTCAAGACAAGCAAGTCACAAGCAACATACCACGGCCTAATCATAAACAGCACTCATTCAACCTTGTTAAAGGGGTGGTCAATGGGATACTCATGATTCAGCAACAAGAACAGTTCTGTGGTCTTCCCTTTCTTAGCCGGAGGACCTTCACTACCTCCATCATTAGCCTTGGCTTTGACTTGGACTTTTGTGATCACTGGCTTACTTTGATAGCGCTTAGGACCAACTGTTGATAGGTCCTGTGTATAGACAGGCTTGAAGATATCAAAGTAGGCATGAACATAAGTTAGCAGACAAACCTGATCGATCAATCCAAAATGCGTACAAGTACTGTTGTCACTACAGCAGAAGATTCGCTGCTCTGATGTCTAACATTACACAAGATTATGGAGCCTCAAGGCTAAAGAACATGAGTAGTGAAGAAGGAGCTTCCTTACCAACTTAGAAAACAGTTTCTGTTTCCAGGCTGCAGATTTTGATCGATGAGTGCATATTATATCCCAGTTTTTTTCAATAAACGGAATGATATCCTAATGTATAGGCTTATTAAGATGTTCAGTTACACAAAAACACTGCACATTCACTCACATTGTCAATGGAAAAGTACATTTCATCCTGCTTCTTAGATGTGGCAGTAAGATTAGCTAATGCTGTAATTGCTATCTGAATAAAACCTGTACAATTAAGGGGTAGTGATAGCAGATGAATGAACAGGTATTGCTACATTATAGGACATGCTAATACTTTGTTTTTCACAGAGCTGTAAAACACGCTATTAGTCTAAACAGCATATAACACACACATCTCATGGAGCCACACAATTCTATCAACATAATCATGTGAACACTTTACAATTGTAGCCAGTTAATCAATGAAAAAATGTGGTACAAGTGATCATCAACATATGTACGACAAAAGGGTGACGTACTTGCAGTTTTCTTAGCTATGACTAGATCCCCACAACAGGTGCCAGTAAATTCATAGTTGCACATGAAAGGAATGTAGTCACTACCAATGTAAGCAACATAATGTTATAATTTTTTAATCATAGACTATTCATAAAATGCATTCACTACAGAAATCACACCTAATCAGCTTAAAATATACATAGAATACTACATTATAATAATATCATGTAAAAGCACAGTAAAGGACATTTCTTTGAAGGGGAAGGGACAATTACATAGGTTTCAGCAAACTAAGATGGGATAAATCACAGCAAACTATGTAGAGACTCATTGGGAAAAAGGATGAGCCTGGGGGAGGTGTGTGTGTCCCTAAATGGATCCCTGTTGTGCTGTTGACTGTTGGTGTGTACAGTCTCATCTAGAGTTGATCAGTTTTAGCCATTTACCCTACCAATTGACATCAATTGACATCAATTAGGAAGTGTGCGTATATCAGTGACCTGTGGTACATCACAAATCTCAGCACACTTTATCCTCTGATACACCCATTATTCGCCCCCACACCCCAGGATACATACATATATATATATATATGTGTCATGGTGCGGGGGCAAAAGTTGGGTGGATCAAAGAGTACCGCGGGCTTACATCCACGATGTAGCCCTGCTACTCTGATATAGCCCAGGGTCTTGTCAATCTCCTGCCAGCCAAAACCCATTCATGCCTCATTAATTAGTAGTTGTCAATTGTCACATTTTGCAGTGTTTTGCTTCACCATGACACATAATAGTTGTATCCTGCCTTGGTGTGCTACAGCAGCATAAAGTGCCAATTAATTGACCTGGGGCTGTGCCCTCGGTCAATTAATTAGCACTTTATGGCTGCTGTAGCACACCAAGGCAGGATACAACTATTACATATATATATATATATATATATATATATATATATATATATATATATATATATATATATGTATACATATACAGTGTAGACAAAATTAAGGGGAGGGTATGAACCAGATCAAATCAATTATTTAAAAAATATGGCGGTTAGCTCCGCTGGGTACCTGGCTTTTTAGTTTTCTTGGCTAAAAACTCAGTTTTCACAATTAGAGGTGGGTATTTGCTGGAGTGAACAACTACGTATATTGAACATATTGTATGGTTGTGATCAGTGACAATATGTTTATTATTAGAAGTAAGTTGTTTCTGGCTTCTTGTCAAGCTTTTAGTGTACTACATTAAAGTTAAAAGTTTTGCTATCCAAGATTATAGGGGGGCACAGCACCCCCCTACGCCTCTTTGGGGGAAACACTGATACAGTATATATATATATATATATATATATATATATATATATATATATATATACGTATATATATATATATATATATATATATATATATATATATATATATATACGTATATATATCAGGGCCGCATTTAGGGGGGCATTCGTCCTCTCCTTGGAGATCTGCAGCCTACCTAAATTTGTATCTCAGCATATACACTAAGGGTTCCCGAAAGGCAAAATTTATTGGAAAATGGATGAAAAACAAGTTTTTATGCTATAATTTTGAAAAATTTTCTCAAAACGACTGTCACCAACCCCTTAATCCCCTTGACTTCTGCATAGCATTGTTACCTACTGTATAATACTGTTACCCCCCTGCATAGCATTGCTACCTATAATACCCCCCCCCCCCCCATCTCTGTACACCTATACACTCCTGTATTGCGTTTCAACCCCCCCCCCCCCTTAAGATTTTAGGAAGCTCAATTTGCCTCCCAAGAACCCCCCCCCCCCCCCCCCACGCGCTCCGAATATACAGTATATATATATATATATATATGTATGTATGTAATCTCTATAAAGGGAGAAGTGATGGTTAATTATGATGGATACATAGAGCTGGAGCGAGGAGCCCACAACTAGGCAACATTCAATTTCGCCAAGTTCCAGACCACTCGGGCAGGAATAAATTGAAATTTCCTACCATTGAGAGTATGATAGGCAAGTGATGATAAATTTAATGAAACTATCAAAAATATTTCCACTGTATGGTGTTTGGTAAAATGAACAGTATGTGATTTAACTTCTTTTCCATTATCATTTCTGTGCACTTCATGAGTATGAATTTTACCATAATTTCATTATTATCAGTGTAGCTACGTGTGCATGCATATTACAATAATAATACATGTCTGGTCCACCGTTTACACCAGTTTTGAGTTGAAGGGGCCATCACTATAATGAACAAACAATACACTACTACTAATACAATATACGTGGTATTTTTATTATCTATGGTCTGAGGTGGAGAGAAAAAAGCACTACACAATTTTTGACCCTAAATTACCATAGGTCTATAAATAAATAATTTTGGCGAGCTAAACTTCGTGAGAAAGGTTCATTATTACTTCATTAAGATAGGACGTGAGCTTTTGACCATTTTGGCTGCAATTCATGAGCCAATTTGTCACAAAGACACATAATCAAATCTACAAAAGAAATGCAGTCTTATTTGCTACCGACATATTCTTACCCGAGTTCCAAAGATACTTCATGAGCATCATACCATCGCCCACAACCGAAACACTGAATTCGCAAGTTCGGAGCGAGGTTCGAATTTGGAGCTACTTCTCCCTCCATTTTTAGTCGTTACGAATAATGACGTCATTGAACTTACTCACCGACCACGTGTTCTACAGGACGAGACTGTAGTGAAGAAAGGTACTTTTTGTTCGGTGGTGTATGTGTTCTTTTGGGTCATTTCTAGCACTCTTCGCATCATATAGATGAGATACGTAGCTGCTTATCTATTGGCCGCTTTGGGCGGTAAAGAAAACCCGTCAAAGGATGACATTGTGAAGATTCTAGAAAGTGTCGGCGCGGAGGTGGACAAGGAAAGGGTGGGCAAAGTTATAGACGAGTTGAACGGGAAAAGTTTAGAAGAGGTATGATTAAGCCGGAGGGTCCAAGTGATTGTTATACAATTTAAACGTGTATCATGAATCCTTCAATCAGTGAGGGTTCTTCAGTTTTGTTCTGATGGAGTAAGACTTACTCTATAGCTTCATGTCGAACTACGTGAAGTTAGATTAAAACTACTTTTGTAATTCATTCGTCATTGGCATCAATCATTTTCGAGTTTCTTTTAGTCATCCCTATGAATCGCCATGTGGTATGTGTGTGCGCTGACTGCTTGTGCATATTGTTTTTGTAAGCCTTCTGCACAGCTATGCTACACCTTTTGCTCATTTCACAAGAAGACTTCTGTGCGGTGCAGTCATTGATTCCCTTTTTGCAAATACCAGCAATGCTTGGGAGGATGTAATTTTTACATTTCTGTATTGCCTTATACTGAGCCAGTTGAGCCTTGTATACGCATACGGTACATGCAAGTGTAGGTAGTTCACTGAGTTGGTTTGCGCATCCTTTCTTGTGTGTACAGATTTACCAGTTGCTCAAATACCACCTTGGTCTCAAATGGGCACACTCAGTTTGTGTGATAACCATTACATATTTTCTCTATCATTTAAATGTGATATTAACATTTTCTTATTTGAAATGCACAGGTAATAGCAGAGGGAAGAACAAAGCTAGCGTCTGTTCCTACTGGTGGCGCTGTAGCGACAGCAACTGGTACTGGAGATGCAAAGACTGAGGACAAGAAAGAAGAAAAGGAAGAGCAAAAGAAAGAAGAGCCCGAAGAAGAAGAATCAGATGATGACATGGGCTTTGGTCTTTTTGATTAATTTCTATAAATGCATCCACTTTACCTGTAATGAATATCAATAATTTGAAATTAAATGTAATGCATGCATATAAATAGGACCACAATATAGGGACATATTTCTTGTAAACGTGATAATTTAAGTAAAAATTAATGCATGTTTGCATGAATGTAATGTGGAGAATTAAAGTTATAAGAGCCTATGCATGCACATGCAATATATATGACGAATATAATTATAAGTATTATATAGTCTTAGTTTTCATGCAATTGTGGATATTGTGCCCAAATTTTGTGAATGGTGCAACATGACGTGGTGTGCAAATTCATCATGTATCATGAACCATGGAAAAAAACATGGCCACCCGGCCATACATTAAAACTGACCATATTTTCGCTAAAAACATGCATGCTTCTGGTACATCATTGAGCTCCAAAAACAGCTTATTTGGCTTTATACAATATATATATATATATATAAATAAAATATTATAGCACATTGGTATATCTATACACACATGTACGTACACACACACACACACACACACACTACACAGTACTGTACATGCACGAGCTCACTCCACTCAAATGTCCGTAAAACGATCACACTGTACACTACAAACTTCAAAAAACTCATCACACCATGGATGCTACAGTATAATATTATAATATAATATTGGTTTCAAAGGTAAAAGTGCATTTCATTACTGTGAGTTACAAACAATTCTAGATAAGTTGTAAATTGCCTAAATAGCAACTTTTATCTGTAGTACTTGGCACAATTAGCCATGTCGAGTTTCCATGCTTGATCAAATGCATCAACAACAGCTACAGATGGAGACAGGGAAACAGACAGTAATGTTTATATTGTAAAAGACACACACAGGAAGAGATTACAGTAAAATCAAGAATTCTGTATCCACAATGTAACCACAGACATGTGCTACACAATATGTAATGAACAGTATATACATCCATATACACAGTTAAGTACACTGCAACATAATATGTTTGATTCGATAAGTTGAATACAGGACAAATAAGATGTGGCCGTGTATAACTGGAATACCTTGCACCAAAGGGCCCTCTTCACAAGCATCAAGGTTAGCTGATAGCTGCTGCATTGAACTCATTCCTAAAATTATACCATCTGTGAAAGGAAAGGTTCAGTGTACACACTTATCATACATTTCACTAGTCCATCCACAGGACGTACCTCCATGATCTGGACTAAGCAATGAGTGATGGTTAAGCCAACGGAAAGCAGCACTAACCAGCGACACTTTATTAACACCATAGGATTTGATCAAAGCCTGTTGAATCATGTCGACCCCTTCAAACACTGCTTTTCGCCAAAAACGCTCATGATAGCTAATTTTAAAAATATCAATACAGAACAAGAAGTATAGTAAACTAAAAGATAAAAAGTAAGCAGCAAACATACAGAATTTGAATTCTTCTACACTGTATATAAATGTTGTAATTGTGGCTATGTATGGGGCAACATGTGCACTATGAATGACCAGAAGGGCACCCTAACAAATATCCAAACAAGAAGTCAAAGAAACTGGAATTGCAATCTGATAATTCAGCATTCTCTTATGAGTCTAAAAAAGAAAACTTCACATGCACTGCACCACCACTATAATAATATATCCTCAAAGCTACACCAAACTGCAAAGACTAAGTCATCATGTACACTACTTGACAAACAAACTATGGCTAATTTCACTTACGATTTCTTGAATTTGCTTTCACTGAAGTAACGCCCTACCCGCTTGCTTCCTTCTTCATAAAGCTCATCATACTTAAACTTACCAGTCAATATTCCTCCAGCAAGCTGCAGTAAAATCCATCATTTCAATATAGTAAGTCCACCACAGTGTTAATATAAAAGCACTCACTGGATTGTAAGCATAAAATGACATACCAAAATTTCTCAGACAAGGGAAAAGTTCATCCTCCACCATACTGTGAGTGTAGTTGAAGGAAATATAGATTTCCAACGACATAATCAAACAGAATAAATGAGTACATGGAAAGAACAATACGTAAACAGAAATCACATAAATACTACCGAACACATAATTACAAGCACATACCGACACACTCCATTGTACATCCCTTGATAAACTGTTGGCAACACCCAGTTGTTCTGCTTGCACAGATAGTAGATTTCACTCTGCACAAGCAGACAATGTCATTGTATAGTGGATCACGCTCAAGTCCTCACAATACTTACCACTTCCCAAGCCGCATAGTTTGACAAGCCAAATCTCTTAAATTTCCCATCTAATCATCAATAGAACACACACTAAATTGAGAATTTAACCTAACAATAGTCCATGCACAGTTCCCGTACTGACCCTTGTAGAGGTCATTGACAGCCTTGAGTGTTTCTGTTATTGGAGTGTTGTGGTCAGGTGCATGCAAATAGAACAAGTCAATGCTGGGCACTTGCAGACTCTCCAATGATGTAGTTGCCTGAGATATGACACTTTCATACTTCAAATCTACACAGGTGAGAAATGAATTCCAGATATAGAACACATCAAAATGTACACCAGTGAATGTACTAACTATTGAACCTGTGTAAAGTGACCTCAAGAAAGATTCCTAAGATGTTACATGCAAAATCAAGTTTATTGGTGAGCTGCAACCCTCTTCATAATACTATCAGAAATATTACAGCACAGATTCATAAGCGTAAGGAGTTGAGACCTCATAATACTTCAAAGGACAGTATTGATGCCTACTGTAAATGGGTGCCAATGCAAGTGCAGACCATTTGGATGTGCATTCATGGGTAAAATGAATCTAAAGTTTCCATTACTTAAATGGCTGTATTGTTGTACAATATGAAATATGCATCACTGGTATTCACTCGATACAACAATAAATGACAACAAACAAAAGCTGCAGGTAACAAACCTTGTATTACATGTACCAACTAAATTTACCTTAATTATCAACATAGGAGTACTATTGTTGATTAAAAAATGCACAAATTATGACAAACAAGGCACAAAAAGTGGGATAATTCAACATGGGGCAGTGTACCAATCAAAAGTTGTATTATCAACAAGTTACATGCATTATTTCTCATCAGTGTTGTCTCTGTGAATGGGGAGTTGAGCAGTGGCAAGCATAGCAAGAGTTAGCAGTACCATTCCACTTTACCATGACCATGCATTCCAAAACACCCCATTTATGAAAACTTTTTAGATGTAAAATAATGTACATACTATTGCCTCCCCACGGGTTAGCCTTGGTTGCAATGGACACTTTCTCTGGATTACGACAGACTGCTATGTCACCAAGGATGCGCTCAGATCCTCCATTGGCATACCTGAGCAAAAGCCAAGGATAGAGATGCTTACAAAGGTGTTTGGGTGACTGATGATGCAGTCTTTGGAAAATACTGAAATATTTTTCACTCACACAATAGCAGTGTCAACCTCGGAGTGTCCCCTCCCAAGAAAGCCTTCAACAATTTCTTGACACTGTATATAAAGAGTGCAGCGCGTACAGAAATGCAGTAAACATCGCTCCAAGAATTTAATCAGTAAGCAACTTTATGTAACAGCAATGGAGCACGAATACAGAGCCATTGTATTTATCTCCATTACTAATTGACTACAAATCTAGAAAACTAGACAACTTTAAATTTTTGGAGAACAGATCAGAAGGGCTAAGATAATAAAAGGTAGCACGTGGGCCTAAGGCACTTAACAGAGTTTAAAATTATCACTGTGACATGATAATAATGTACCTTTACGCGTTCGACTAAAGACCAACGACCGAATTCCATCGCACCAAGAATCACTTTATTTCTCGACGCCATTTTAACAGTTTCGAACTGGCTACGCGAGACCACAATTTCAACCGCGCGACAACGTACATGCATATGCAGGGCCGGTTGGTCCGCTATAATAATACTCTATGGGGTATCTATGGTTTCATCCGCTCATGCATTCCCAAAAAACATGAGGCCAATGTAAGAACAGAATGTGGAAACGTTTCCAATATGCATGCCAAGCTAAGATCCACCATCATCAGCAAGCTGCAATTGATTGCTGCCTGACCCATAAGAGGTGAGATGAAGCTTTGGATACTACAACACCTTCTCATTCCATCCATCCACTTCCACCTGATGGTCCACAATATTCAATCTTCCACTATTGCTGATCTGGAGGACACCATCTCTCGCTATGTCAAAAAATGGCTTGGACTACCGAGAAATGCCTCTCAACTGAGTCACTTTCAACCATCCAGCAGTCATCAATCTCCCTCCTCTTAGAGTCAGTTGCACCAAAGCTAAGTTATCATTTTTGATCAACTTAAGCCACTCCACTGATCCTAGCATCCCCCAATTGTGTGACAGCCTTTTATCGTCTCACTCCAGTTTGGGGGGGTGCTGGTGCTGGTGGCTTAGTGGGCTGCTGATGTGAGTTTTTGAATGGACTAAGGTGCAATCCCAGTGATGGTGTTTGTGGCCCTTTTTCTCTGCACTCCCCTACCACCACCAAGAGAGAAGAGTGAAGAAGGCCCACTAAAGCCACCAAAAGAACTGAACATTGCATGATTGAACATTTGACACTTATAATGACAATTAACAATGTAGTACATTTGTTTGTTTATTGTTTGTTGATTGTGTTCTTATGATTACTGGGCCTCCTGAAAAGTAGGCAATGATAATAATAACAATAATAGTAACAATGATGTCTTATTTAAACTGGGTGAGCCATTAGCCAGAGGCTACTATTAAGGCCCCAGTATCCCACACATGCACTCACACACACAATCACATAAGATTACGTACATTAAATCACATAAGATTACGTACATTAAATCAAACTAGAATTAGTTTGGTGGCTGCAGTAGGTCATCTTCTCTTCCATTCCCAGGCTGGTGGCAGGGGGGTGCAGGGAAAAAATGCCAAATCCATGGCACACAGGTGGGATGGTGCCCTCTGCTCACTGCTTAACTTCAAGCTGCTAACCTGTAGTACTATATACTGATCCACCAGCACCCCCCAATCTGAGTGGTCTAAATGATCTAAAGGGGTGTCCCAGTCTAAATAAGATTAATCCAATCCAACCCAATCCAACCTGTAGGGGTGGGTGTCAGTGAAGGGGGCAGAGCTACCCATGGAAAGCTCCCTTTATCTCTTTCCAAGAAGGGGAAAACTAAGCAAGCCAAATGTCTCCTGCTTGAAGAAGAGAAAGAATGATGCGATTGCAAGCTTAGAAATCACTGAGCGTAAGGAAAGTTTGCCTCTATAACAACCCTAGAGGAAGATTTATCTGTATGGAAAAGGATTGCATGTGGATGGTCTGCCAAAAGACCAGCTCTCATTCTTGCTACAGGCAGGCTCAGATACTCATTGGAGACTCCGAGTCTCCTCTCCTTGCGTCACCAACTCCATGCAGTGCACTGCAGTGCTGCCCACATACTTGTGTGATGCCCACAAGCAAACCCTCGAGCGAAGATGGCCGCTACACCATGACTCTGTTCGATCTGCTAAAGATGATCACCGTCATCTTGCATCATCTTGACTCACAGATCTCTGTCTATTATGCTGATCTGCCAGATGTGCATGTAGAGCCTCAACCCTCCAGCTGCCCCCCATTCCATCCTTGCCACCCCCTACAGGCCAGACATTGTTGCCATCAACAGACACCAACACCAGATACCTGAAGCCCTGGAGGCAGCCCACAACAGGAAGGACAGCAATATTGCAAGATCAATTACCTACATCTGGTGTCAGATCTTGCCTGTAGAGGTTGGACCACATCCTACTCCACCATTGAGGTATGTTGGATGACTTGGCCACTATTGTCACATGCAGGACTCCATCTGAATTGAAGGATAATTAACTGCAGCCCTTTGTCTGGTCTACCCTGGAGAGCAATCCTTGCATGAGCGGGCTTCATCAGTTGCAATCAATATTGCTCCCACGCAATATTTTTATGGCTAGAAAGCAAAACAGTTGGCCATATCTAGCAAGTTGCTGCTGCAATGATTGCATAGATACATATTTATGGATATGTATGTATCTTCATTGGTGCCATTATACTGTATTATCATATTATCGGTCTATCATCCATCTGTGTCTTTGTTTTCCTCTCAATTGATTAATATATAGCTTTTCTGCCAGGACAAAAAATATATAAACTATTTTGTTAATCCTGATTTTTTAATTCCATAATATTCCTCTGCATGGTCTGTGAAAAGTTAGAGGTGGTTGCATGGCCATGAATTTTGCTGGTTGGACCTGACCACCTCCAACCAGTGTAGACAGAATCCTGTGCATGCATGCATGGAATTTTTTCATATGCAAGTACACTTATTATATAGATAATATATAGCCTAGCTAAAAAAATCATATCTAACAGTGCAATTAATTTAGCATAATAGCACTCATATTCATCTATTAAAAATGCTGATTCAATCTGTAACGGTCATGCTATCTGACGACAGTAGGATTCTCATGGTGCATGCTGAAATAATCATGATATACCTTACTACATGCAGTATAATCAGTACTAGAATTCATTCACATACACGGCACACCAAACTGCCTCTATTCACATGTAAGTGCTAATAGTTAGCTACTTGCAAAGAGGAAGGGAATCAATCATGGATTCCCCAAATTCCTTCTGATCACACATCCCATTCAAATGCACACACACACACACACACACACACACACACACACACACACACACACACACACACACACATTTCGGTGCACATGCACAATCATGAACTTGAATAATTTTGTATTACACAGAAAGAAGAGTAAATCGTAAGAAAAATTAGAAAGGTCTTCAGCAACTTAGGTTCTAAACTCAATAGAGGCAGTTACCTGTAGTACTTGGCACAGTTAGCTTTGTCCAGTTCCCAAGCTTGGTCAAATGCTTCCACAACACCTGTAGATGGAGACAGTAAAGTTGTGTCTATAAAGATAGGGATCAATTCATGCATTCCTTGAATTAAATAAACTGCAGCAAAGGTTTTACATTATCATGTATAGACATTATAAACGTGGCATTGTATAGATATGGCACATAATATATCAAATTTGAGTTTTTGACAAAAATTAATATAATACTGTATAGCGGGAAATTATCGCGGGATAAAACATTCGTGAGTGGCTCCATTTTGCGAATATCTCGAATAATATTTTCGTGAATCCCTAAATTTCAGCAATTTTTTTACTTATGCAATGATGGCAAAGTAGCTTTGGTGCATATCGTGTGAACGAAATGGCTCAAGGCAAAGAAGTTTGCACCATTCACACTTCATTCGAAGATCTGAGATTATATTTTTGCTTAGTAACAGGTCGTCAAGCTTCAGGAGTGCATGCTCTGCCTGACGTCTCGTTTTAAGAAATGAAAAGGTACCGTATACCACAAGATTTTCAAGAAACAGCCGACAAAATCTCAGTGCCAACTGCAATTGCACTAAATCGATTGCAGCAAAGAACAATGGTGCCTGGCGTGTATGTATTATGTATAAGCCCTATGTAGCCATGAATATCCGAATAAAGTCCTAAGATTTCACGAATGAAAACTTTCCTAAATGATGGGGTATTCACGAAATTTGCGAAAATATTACTCCACAAAAATTTCCTGCTATACTGTAATTAGAATAATCATAGGATCTACATCTGAGCCAGACAACACACACACACACACACACACACACACACACACACACACACACACACACACACACACACACTAGTCAACAATAAATCATGACATTGTACAGCCAGGACGTAAAGGTTACAAAGAACATACACTGGACATGGGAGACAATAAAACTGCAATTAAAACTTGATATACCTTGCACCAAAGGGCCCTCTTCACAAGCATCAAGGTTAGCCGATAGCTGCTGCATTGAACTCATTCCTAAAATTATACCATCTGTGAAAGGACAGTTCAGTGTACACACTTATCATGCATTTCACTAGTCCATCCACAGGACGTACCTCCATGATCTGGACTAAGCAATGAGTGATGGTTAAGCCAACGGAAAGCAGCACTGACCAGCGACACTTTGTTAACACCATAGGAATCATCCAAAGCTTTTCGTATCAAATCTACTCCATCAAACACTGGTCTTCGCCAAAACCGCTGCTGGTAGCTGAAGTACAAGAAACACATGAACAGTATAAGATATGTGTTTGTATTAGGACTTGGCCAAGTGCATAGTGGGTTATATATTCTCATTTTGGAAACTCATACAAAATACAACATTGTGCTATGGTTTCATAAATAGAACCAAAGGGGTTTTCAACAGAAATAGCAATGATCAGTAAAGACAGATTGTGTACTTAATGTTTAGGAATAGCAGGAGTTCGCCTGCAGTCTCTTCTTGCAAAAACAAACAGATATTGCATGTACATGTACAATACGACACACAGCACAACATTTTCTAACGTCTTCTTAAAGCTGCTTTCAATGAAGTAACGTCCATCATGCTTGCTTCCTTCTTCACTAAGGTCATCATACTTGAACTTTCCAGCTAAAACGCCACCAGCAAGCTGTAGTAAATCCAATATATTCACTTTAATTGATAAATCTACTAAATTTAATACCAAAAAGCACTCACCGGATTGTACACATAAAATGACATACCAAAATTCCTCAGACAAGGAAGGAGCTCACCCTCCACCATACTGTGAGTTCAGCAGAAAAGAATACAACAAGGAGTGCATCAAACCATGCATACGTAATTCATTAGCAGGACTTCTAAAATTTAATAAAGATCCATGTGCGGGGTAAAACTTTTGCAAATGGCTTCTTTTTTTGTTGCAAATTTTGCAAATAATATTGTCGTGAATCCCTAGAATTCAGGAGACCACTTCTTACATAGGTGCCGGATGGTAGGAAAGTGGCTTTTATGTGTATTATGTGGATGAAATGGCACAAGGCGGAGATGTTTACACCATTCAGATCTCGGTCAAAGATTTGTCATTACTTTTACTTTCTAATGGGCCGATAAGATTTGGATGTGTACGCTTGCGCCTGATCATCTTGTTGAAGAACATAAAAGGCAATGAATAGTACGATCGCATGACTAGCTTTTCAAGAAACAGCCAACAAATCTCAGTGTCAACTGCAATTGAATCCAGTTACTAACAACAAAGTCTGACTGCTCCCACAACAAATAACAATGGAGCAGGGGTCTAGCGTGTACATACTACCATGTACATAGCTGTGGACGTCTGAAGTCCTAAGATTTCGTGAATCAAAAATTTCGCAAATGCTGGGATATTTGTGAAATTTGTGAAAATATTACTCCATGAAAATACTATAGGGTTATGCTATATGGTAAATATATTTGCATAAGCAAAATCAAACAGAATAAATGAGTACATGGAAAGAACAATACGTAAATGGAAATCACAGCAATACTACTCAACACAAGATTACAAGTACATACCGACACACTCCATTGTACATCCCTTGGTAAACAGTTGGCAACACCCAGTTGTTCTGCTTGCACAGATAGTAGATTTCACTCTGCACAAGCAGACAATGTCATTGTATAGTGGATCACACTCAAGTCCTCACAATACTTACCACTTCCCAAGCCGCATAGTTTGACAAGCCAAATCTCTTAAATTTCCCATCTAATCATCAATAGAACACACACTAAATTGAGAACTTCCTAACAATAGTCCATGCACAGTTCCCGTACTGACCCTTGTAGAGGTCATTGACAGCCTTGAGTGTTTCTGTTATTGGAGTGTTGTGGTCAGGTGCATGCAAATAGAACAAGTCAATGCTGGGCACTTGCAGACTCTTCAGTGATGTAGTTGTCTGAGACATGACACTTTCATACTTCAAAGCTATAAACAAACACCAAACATCTCAACTCGTATCAAACTTCACAACCATTGTGGTAAAATGCAGTTATTCACAATATTTAAGAAACTGATACTGACCCTAGGTAATCGGTACATCTCTGAGCTTTATACAGGCAAGTCAAAGGCATAGGAGTAGCTAGTACGTGGGCTTATAGACTACAACCAGTTCAATGTTCCAGTGCATTTAGGTTTCAGTAGCAAATGCTACGTACACTCTGCTTTTGTTGTACGATACAGATGGTTATTGATACATACTATACAAATGTACACTCAAGCCTGAATAATATTTTCTTTCTATAGATGGTTATATTCACTAGTATCAAAACATGCGAGCTCCCCAATGGGAGAATGACACTAGTAGAACCTACAGTATATACCACCCAATTGCTAACAATGAACACACAACCTTTTTAAATATACTATGATACGTATACGGTAGACTCTCACTTATCTGCACTCAGTGGGATCAGCTTATGTTCGGATAGGTGAAACAAATGTAATAGAGAACTACAAGAACAGGTGCATGCATAAGGAATCATTGCTGACTCATGCATACATGTGGTAAAGCTCTCACATGTTAGCTGAAGTATAAGAATCCAATGTCAGAACATGTGGATGCACTTTGCAAAATATAGATTATACACTACAATACTCTTCTGTATTATAGAGAACTAATGTAGAGGGTAGGTCGGGTATAATCCGAGTGGCTGGATAAGCCAGGGTCTACTGTACTTGCCCCAAAGGTGTGGTTGTCACTATATACCATATTTCAAGTTTAAATTGTGTAGTTTAAAATTCCATTTCTACAAATATAAAGCAAATAATATTTCAGCTGTTGCGTTTGCCCATCCCTCTTGCAGACATTATTTGTGGCCTTAAATGGATTGCGAAATGAAACTTTGCATATATGTTAATATATAATACATATTGGAAAGTTTTCATTGAATTCACTACCCAGGAAAGGGCAGCATCCAGCTACCTCGTGCCCCCTAACAGACCTAATGGTTATGAAAGTCTAGGGCAACCCAAACTAGCTTAGCCTAGTTACGTATTCCGGAAAGGAGGTCTTACACCCTTGGCAGCACACATAATGGTCAAACAAGTCTAGGGCAACCAAACCTAGCCTAGCCTAGTTAGTCTACTGTGGGGGAAACATCCATGAGGAAAAGTGGACTTCTGCTGGGATTGAACTGGCGACCTTCAGCTTTGTACGGTGATGCTCTACCTTCTGAGCTAGGAAGCCCATCCAGTAGGCAAGGTCACGGATCACCCTTAAAAAGACACCCCTCCTCATTTACTGGCTGTACAACTAAACTAAGTTGATCTAAACTACTGTTTAACCGGTAGGTCAAATGTATGGAAAGCTGTAATGGAATTCACTATCCAGGACCAGATTAACTATGTATGCTAGGCTGGGTTGTGTTGTCCTAGACTTTCATAACTATTAGGTCTGTTAGGGGGCATGAGGTGGCTGAATGCTGCCCTTTCCTGGGTAGCAGACTCCATTAAAACTTTCCATACCTATCCGTTAACCAGTAGTTCATGTCAAACATTTGACCTATCCAAACTCATGTTAAACATTCGACCTATCTGTTAAACAGTAGTACATATAATTACATTGCAATCTGCAATCAACAGAAATCATGGATTAAATTACAAGGACTAAAATTTCTGTCATGAATACCAATGAAGTATGTACCCAAGGGATTATTGATATACGTATATTATACAAATGTACAGTCAAGCCTGAATAATATTTTCTCCAGTGCAATTCAACAAGGCTGTATTGGGGGAAGGGGGTTGGTATTTTGACTCATCCTTGTCCTCTGTGGATCACCTACATAGCTTCCATCTCCCCCCCCCCCCCCCCCCCAACCCTGTTTATTGATGCCTAAAATTCTTCACCCTCCTTGGAAGAAACCTAAACTGTGTAGCGCTAGCACATACTTTTGCCTCCCCACGGGTTTGCCTTGGTGGCAATAGACACTTTCTCTGGATTACGGCAGACTGCTATGTCACCAAGGATGCGTTCGGATTCACCATCGGTATACCTGAACAAGAGGATGAGACATTAACACAATTCCTCGAAGAACAGGCTACTTTGATACTAATTTATTCTCACATAATAGCAGTGTCAACCTCAGAGTGTCCCCTCCCAAGAAAGGATTCAACAATTTCTTGACACTATACATATTGGTATGCAAATATCAACAGAATGATATGGTACATAAAGAATTACAAAGGCAAATATACAGAAAAATACACTACATGCACTGACACCCACCTACACCCCCCCCCCCCCCACACACATACACACATCCATTTTATTTCAAACAACAAAGGATGAGATGAGATTGGAATCTATAAATCCCATTTGTAAAGCTCAAAGTGTTTACTAATCTTAGATGGTACTCTTGTTTCAGAACCTTCTATCAAAGGCTTCCCTTTGGCATTAGTCTGTAAAAGAAATTACATTTGATCCATTGTGCTGCTCAAATTGGACGAGAAAGGTGTACCAGCGGATCAGCGGATTGCACGTGCACTAGCCCATAGAAGCTTAAGCTAAGAACACATACTTCTATAAACTTAATATTTAATTTAGCTGTCTGCGTTGGATCTTGTGAACCACATTACACAATTATCGTGCTAGGGCCATAGGACAAATTCATGGATAGCAATGCAGTACCGTCCCAAAATACGTACATCAAACAAATTAAATATGGAAAGTTTATCATAAGTACTTAGCATTGCTAAGGCCTGAGTATAAGAGACTTATACTCAACGTATTACTTATAACTGCAACATTTTACCCATGTACCTTTGGGCGATCGACTAAAGCCCTGCGACCAAATTCCATAGTTCCAATGATTACTTTATTTCTCGACGCCATTTTTCACGGCCTTCGTCGAATCAGCATTCGACGAAGGCCGTGAAAAATGGCGTAGCCAAATTCATGGGTTAAAGGGACACTGCCACCAAAAATCAAATGGGGTTCAAAGCGTAGTAAATGGTGTAAAACTAACCAGGTTGCAATAAAAGCGTCGTGCGTATTACCGTTTGGGAGAAATTCTACTCCAAAGATGGTAAAACCCGTAGTATAGAGTGTCTATGGTAAAACCTCCGTTTGGGTAGCCATGTTGATGACGTCACTGGCGTAACCTGAACAAGAATTACCATGGCGCACCGTGTAAAACTACCGTAGAGCGGGAAATTTTCGCGAGGTAATATTTTCGCTATATTCGCGAATTGTACGGATTCGCGAAACTTTAACTGCGAAAATTTCGACAGATGCGCACTAAAGTCGGGAAAACAGCATGCTGTAACAAGATTCTCTAAAGAATGGAGCGTTAAACTCAGCGAAAAGCACGCTCCGAACTTGAAATGGTCTAGAATTTTTTTTGAAGTCTTTATATATAACAGCTGAAATGAAATAGGCACACATGCGCACTGCCTCATACAGATAATAAACTAGTACAAAATAACTAATACAAATACTATGTAGATTAAAGTTTGAAGCATGCATCTAAATGGTAAATGATCTAGAAATGGACGCAAACGACTTGAAACGTAACAAAACGCAAATAAAAATCTTCACATCGCGAAAATAAAACTCGCGAAAATTACATTTTACTTCGATTCGCGAAAATTTATGCCGCGAAAATTTCCCGCTCTACGGTATACCCGACTAGACCTCTTCGAGCCTTTAATGACCAACGAAAAACTGGAAAACGTTCGCGAAAGGCTCGGAAATGAACATGACAGGCAGGAACAAGGGCGCACTGAGCTTTTAGAAGTCAAAAGTGGTCATAACAGGTGGTGATTGTGTGGAAACTGTCCTGCAATGACTACGGAGATGGAGAGCGCCTGCTGCCAGGAAGTGTCCGAAATTTTCCGTATAATTGGACCTTACGTATGTATCACAGACCATCTCAGCTTCGTTGTAGTTTGCCTGGACCCAGAAGTGCTGCAAACTGCTTTAGTAACCATGCGAAACGTGCGCTTTAAAGACTTCGATGTTCTGGTGCCACAAGGACTTTGCGACTTGCAGCTTATCGTCAGTTCACCTGGTGGATACACACACGACTCGATCGCTCTGTTAGGAGGGTCATTCCTGCCTGTGCAGCGAGTCGAATTAGGCACGACTCGAGTACCCAGAAGAATCGGGCCAATACACTGGATTCCAGGAGGCCCAAGGAGATTGACTGAAACTATATTTACTTGCTTTTGTGCAGTGTAGTATGGTGCGGAATGTGTCTGCATGAACCAATGAATAAGTTCAGCGAAAGATGTAAAGGCATGCATGCACATGTACGCTTTTGCGCTTTGGCTTGGTTCGAGGAATCAATTCGCTCTTTAAACCCCATTCAAAACAATCCACTAAGAAATTTTACGAGCACACACGGCTTTTTTCTTTGATTGGAAGGTCTTCGAGCTGTAGCTTGGCCAGCCAGACTTGAAGACGAGCGGGGTATTTCAGCGGTAGCCTGAAGAAACTGATGCTGTGCTTGCAGTCCTTGCTGTCGTTCTTGAAGCCGAAGGCCATGCAGCACGGCATGATTCAGCTGTTCTCCAAAACTTAGACGACGGTTGACGGTTACTGCAGCAACTGCAGAGACGTTTTCGAGGCGAACACGAGTACGTACTATGTTAGTCTGGCCAGCTAGACCGTCTCCCGCAAGCGCCCTACGGGCGAGAAAGGGCGGGAGCGTAGGGCGCTTGCGGGAGACGGTCTAGCTGGCCAGACTAGTACTACCGTATGGACCGAAACTTTCGCGGTACTAAACTTTCGCGTTTGCAAAAGTTTGAGGATTTTCGCGGTTTAAACTTTCGCGGTTGCCAACTTTGAGGAAAATTTCGCGGACAGCATAGCATCCTATGTATAATTTATTCAATAAAAATGGCCGCTGAGACAACTGATGAAGAAGTCCGCCGACATTAGCAACATAGTTATTGTTAATTTATTGCTTCTGTCTTTTGAGAGTTCATCGCATACTGCCTGTGCGGTAGAACCAGGTAAAACGTCCTCCAGTGAAGGGATATTGGATGCGACGATTGACCATCCGTAGCCGATGAATCTCGTGTAGAGTTCTTGTTGAAGTAGCGTAGGGTTGATAGAGCGGTAGTAAAACGAACGAAAATTGTCTGGAATGGCAAGACAACACAAATGAATCTTAGAAAGTTGCTGCTGTGCGCTCACGATCAAGGAAAATAGTCAATGGAGTAAAGGTGCTCTGACGCGGTATTGTGCAATCCGTGTGCCGCCGGCCATTTTGACTCCACAAGAAAGAAGACAATGTTGATTTTCGCGGATTATACTTTTCGCGGATGGCCACTGATCCGCGAAAAGCGCGAAAGTTTAGTACCGCGAAAGTTTCGGTCCATACGGTATGTACACAAATCGACGATTCTACGCCAACTTTCACGCCAGTGACGTCACACCACAATGGCGTCATTTTCTGAAAATGGCTTCCAAAACGGTAGTTCAGAGAGCTCTATCTCACGAACAACAATGATTTCACAACTGGGACTTCACCAGCAAGGGTTTCATAATGATTACTTTAATTTAAAGGCCACTTATATTTTGGTGGCAGTGTCCCTTTAATCACAATGCTTACTTAACAATATTGATACGTCGGTACAGGGTACAATAACAGAAGTAGTAGTACAGTGTATTCAGACTGGCATCCTGTTCCTGGGAGTAAGTATAGTGTAGTTACCTCAAATTGCTTATTATAGGAAGCAATCACAAAATAGTTTCAAAGCAATCACCAAACTTTACTTTACAAAAGATGTTCAATGAATGCTCAGCCATAGTAGCTACACTTCAATGCTTTGCAGGTGATTTGAGCATGTGGGGCAGTAGCCTACACAAGATTTTAACCTGAACCAAATTAACCTATTGTCCAACGCTTCCTATGGATCAGGAAATCAAATTTATATACCATTGAGCAGCAGAAAACAAGACTTACCATTCACCAAAAAAAGAAGATAACAAGCTCAGATAGAGAACATCATTAAATCAGATCCAAAGGCAAACCAAACAGCATGCACAATAACTTCAGCAATGGAGAGTATAATCATGGTTAGCACAACTAGACCTGTATAGATCTGTATTTTACACAGACTACTATTACCTTGACCAGCCTACACTTGACCCATGCAACTGCGTATCACTCTTTTCCAGACTATATATAACATACATGCAACATTATAAGCTCATGCATGGAAGGATGCATATGGATTAATGGTGGATGCATGTGTATAACTGCAGGATATATAGTGCACCTAGTGCACCTGCTACATGGAGGCATGCAGTACCTACATGTATATATATTGCACTGCATGTGACATCAAAGGATTGATGTGGCAAGTTTGTATGCTTCAAACAGTAGCAGTGTGATCTGTATTGCTCTCTGCTATGGCAGTGCTGGGAAAATATATATCTTTACATATGGTTTGGTCAACAGGAAGTTAGTGAATCAACTATATAAAATGTGCCCTCTTTCACGCAATGAAGGTGAATCACAAGCTAGGGAGACACTATAAATAACATTGTTTGGCATCAGTTTAGAAGCCAGTTATAACCTCATTATATGGCATATAAATAATCACTCCACCCTCGGGTATCGTGATAATTAATGCCATATAATTCAGCCTCGACCTCAAGGTACTAATTGCATGCATGCGTGCAAAATGATCAATGCACCTTTACTTCCATGCAGTGCACATGTAGTCCATAATTCACCTACTGTACATTAATGCCAATTTGATCTACATTATAATAATTGCACATACAGTATACTATCTAAATATGCATGTAGTATTATAATCAGCTACAAGAATTAATGCAAATACACAGTGCATGTACTTTTCATTTAAGCCCCTATGCAATGTCAAATGCTTGCAAATTTAAAGGGAAATGGAACCATGCAATCACAGATCCCCACAGGTATTCCCTTCTATTATCTCTCTCTCTCTCTCTAGCTCTGGCCCTGCCCAAGCTTAGTCTGGTGTAGCTGATACAATATTGTTCGGCCATTTTCGGGGACTGACGCCTGGTGACGTCAGTCCCTGAATATGGCCGAGCAAGATTGGATTGGCTACGCCGGACTAGCCAGAGCACTAGTCCTGGTTTTTGTACATTTACACTCCCATATTGCATCGTCCCTGCTAAGATTTCAAGACATACTATTATGGTATTAATTAAATATACTGACTGTTATAGTATAAAATATAATAATAATGTGCAGTTGACATAGCACCCACTGTCAAACTACCACAATTTACATCAAAGTCTGTAAACACAGAAGTAAAATATACAATAAGCAATGAAATTACAAAGCAAAGACAGCTAAATCTATCTGTTGTTTCCAGGAGAATTCTTTGCCAAAAGCCACTTGATGAGAATTATATCATCATTAATGAGAAAAGATACACACAGCAAATAGATCCCAGAAAACACACTGATGTCATGAGTTGTAACCAACCACACGGCGTGGATACTCCAGTTGCACGCACAACACAGCAGATAAGTAACTAAAGCAACCTTGCAACATATAGAGGTAATAAAACTCTTTGGGTAAACAACTCTCAGGGCCAAATAGCCATTCACAGTAAATGGTACTGTGCTAAAACCACCATACATTAAGAGCATTTTTGATACTCCAAGCAAACCAGTCCATCCCTTGACATGCAAATCTACACTCCATACTACAAAAGACAGAGTAACAGTTGTGACGTGATGAAGAATTGTAGAAAAGGGGAGCTTCGGAACCATCAATAACGCTACAAAATCAGTTATAACATAGAAGACACTGGTTCTCTTGTATTCAATATTCCTAAATTCATCCAAAGCAAATCCACGGTAGAAACCAATCCAATATTTAACACTGAGACACTGGATGGCTAAAAGAACACATTTGGACATGTTGGCGACAACATACCATTTCTTGTGGCTTGGTGAAATGCCTGCAAAGCGATTATCAAGTTTATTCCAAATAAAGTAAGCTATGAAAAACAAACATATTAACGCACAAGACGAAAGTACGAAGCAAATACTCGAATCCACAAAGCCTTCACTGGTATAAATTCCGCTGGAAGGAGGTATAATGTCGTCCAAAACTTCCAAATGGAAAGGTATTAGGGCCCAGCAAGCATTATCATGATAATTCTCTTTTACAAAAGTTGTGCCATTGTTTGGAAACAAATAATGGATCAAATCCAGAGGTTCCGGGATGCTGCCGTCCACGCAAGGCATTTCGTTTTTAAGTGGGTGGGTGGGTCGCAACATAGGAAGAGGACACGCGGACGCCAAAATAATAACCGCAAACTCTGGTAAGTATACGGTGTAAAACGGAATTTGAGGCACTTCGCACACTGTTGTCGGCCATTTTTTTAACGCACTTGTTGGTCCCTGTACTTAATGATGACAACCACATCTTTTCGCTCGATTTTTCTATAACTGGCAACTTGTGAGGCATTTCTTCGAAGAATACAATGGATAGACATATAAATGGACTGTCCAATACTTTGACCAATGCATTGAAATTGGTGAGGTGCCTCTATGAGGTTATTGTATTTTTTGTGCATCGTATTCTTAACTGTCCAGCTCGTTAATTCATTTATTGATCGTGGCTTTAATTTGACTGTTCTTGCATACATGTTTCTGTATCATGATCTCTAGTTTCGATTTACCACGTCGATCCATGCAACAATATTCAAGAAGAACTTTTAATTATTAGGCTTGTTGTGTGTTTATTTGAGAGCAAATCGTATGTCACTAGCTTTAGCATAGTGTTTTTCTCATGCATTTTAGTTTATTCAATATAGCTTATTTGTGGTTTTGTATGATACACTGCAAGCCATACCTGTTGTACTCCAGTAGTCACAGTGTGCAACAGCCCCTCTACAAATTGGACTATTATAATTGACATAGACCATTCTTTATGTACATTGTGTACTCTGTATTATTATTCTTATTATTCTTTTTATTATTACCATTTAACTTTTCTTCCTCCCTTTAAGATCCCTGGCAAAGGTATTGGATGGACATGCTATCATGCTTTGTGTTCTTTGTCAGTTGATCTGCCAAGAGACAATCCAATTCTTAGCTCCTATGCTACTTTGTTGTCAAATGGATATGTTTGTGCATGGAAGAAATCAGTTAGTCGCTACTGTTCATTATCATTGTGTGTGAAAGGCTTACGACACTGAGATATATGCTCATACCTGTGTTTACTTTGTAGTACACATCTATGTTTTAATCAATATGATCTTACTGTATACTGGTACAGTTGATATTGTGATCAATTTATGAATTGATTGCAATACTTTCATCCGGCTGTTACACTCGCAATGTGTGTGCATTTGGTTCGCAGCTGTCAAACTCTTATTTGCATATTTGCATCCTCACACTAGGGTAACTTGGAACAACCTGGTGGCCCAGACCTAACATCACCTATTACTCCAACCAACCAAGTTAATGTATTGGGGGAGAAAATGGAATTGTGGTTGTTCTATTCTGAGCATCCGTCAGATATCCAAAGTATCCTATCTCCACAGCTGAAACGTTTGTTTATACTTGTCATGTTGTAATGTAGTGCTCTGACTCTGCTTTTCGCAACTTTGTAGAAGTGGCATCTGGAGCATGGAAAGAGGGAGTTCCTCCTGACCATGGTATCTGTCAGATGCTATTTAAGGCTTTGCGGAATGCAATTGAGAGGTCTGCTGTCTATATTTTGGGAGTAGTAAAATGTATATACGTACATGTATATACATGTGTGTGATCCTTTTTCATTGTTGCAAATAGGTCACTTGTAGAAAAAGGCTTTTACCCTCTTGGTCAATGGTTCGCCAAGCCAGACGTAGATAGTCTAGAATGGTTTGTTTCAGTCGTTTATGAGCATTTTGGTATCTGTTACAGCTATTTATTGTTTCTTCATGATACAGGTCTTGTGTTATGTGCAAGTTTTCATTGTTTCTTCATGCTCATGAAGTTATTTGTACAAGTATTGATATCAAAACATTGAGTGATGTTACCACATTGACTTCTGACCTGCTTTCAAAAGCTATGGTCTCCAAGTCTGGATTGAAAGGTGTGTGCTCAGTGTTTCCTCAAGGACAAACTTCAAACAGTGTGCTTGATTTATAATTTTCAACTACACGTCAATTGTGATTGTCTGCTGATTAACCTTGAAACAACCTTATAATGTGCAAATGTCACATTCAAGCACAGTGGACACAATGATGCTGTTATAATGTTTAGAATTATGAAATGCATGTTATATGATTTGCGTGTGTTTAATGTACATACGTAGGTTGAGATATGTGCGTACTACTTTCATTGTAAAGAGGTGTATATGCTTTTGGCCAGTCTTGCTTTGCATATGTCCTCTTAGTGCATGCTATGTACATTATATTTTGTAAATAGGCAAGGTATTTCCATTCCATACTAATGGATGTTTGTATTGTTGGTTTTGCTTATATTGTTTTGCTTATAATGAGTGCAGATGGATGTACATATTTTGTGTGTGTTAAACTATGTATAATGATTGTATAATAGTATAACTATGTATACATATAATTCACTGTACGTACGTATATGTAGCTAACTACTACATGTACGTACATGTAAATGGCTAGTATGTACAGTGAAACCCCTGTACTCTGACATTCTCTCTAATCTGAACACATTCTGAGACACGGTCACCATAGTAAAGTATGGTAACAGTCACTCTGTAATCCTATTCTTAATCCAACATTACTTTCAAGCAGTGTTGTGGTAATGGAAATTAGTTATTGCAATCAATTGTAATTAGGTATACAATTGCTGGTAATGGTAATGTAATTGTAATGGAGCTGTTTCAGTCTCAGAATAGTTGTAATGGTAGTTGGTATTCTTTTGCTATTTGCATCAAATTACACAATTACCATGCAACTACTGTGATGGATATTGTGTATATCTGTGGATATATTTTCTTTAGTGGAGATCCGTAGTGGTAATGGTAATCGTAATGCTTTGATACCGAGATAATTGCAATGGTAGTTGATTGTGATACCCCGTAATGGCCACAACACTGTCATTGTACGCATTCGTCTAGTCTCACGTACGTAGCTATTCTGCTGATCCAAAAATGGCTGATCTGGCGAATGCATGTGACTTGCCTATTATATTTTTTCTCACTATAGAAATATAGGTATTGCTTACAAAGTGACTTACCAAGTGCCTTTTGTTCACGCTAACAATCGGAGTTTACTGGCAAAAGATGAGACCTCTGGACCCTTCCTGGTGACCTGTAGCTTAATTTGAAAAAAAACGACAAGAAGAATAATCATCTTAAATTCCAATGGTGTTGCGGAGCCATAGATTGCCATATTAAGATTTCGAAGTTCTTTAAGGAGATTGGCCTGTGAAGGTTTTAAACTACTTTATCTTGTAGTGCCAAAATGTACCAATATCGCTTGAAAATGCTTCTAAGTGTCAATCCTACATATGGAGTACTACCATACTGCATAATAATATTATGTATTTTTTGCATTGCTCATTTTTCAGTTTTGCTCAGTCCCAGTGGATTATCAGCAACACTTACTGGGCACACCTACACCATGGCTGATGAAAGTGTTCGAGAAATTGTTGAAGAATGGAAATTATTCTATCCAAAAATGTTTTTCCCAGAATTTGACAGTGATCTCCCAGTGGCTGTTGAAGTAGTTATCGGTGAGTATGATGTCTTTACTGTGTATTATTATCATGTTCTGTATTTTGATATCTGAAATAGTTCTTTCTGTATTGTGATATCTGTTATAAATTTTGTATTTGAAGGTGGAGTCAGGATGAAATACCCCTCCCATGGTGTTTTGGTAATGGGGTGTGTGGAGGAAGAAGATTTGGCTGACATGGCAAAGAAAAGCTGTCACAGAGATGATACATCTGATGTTCTTCAAAAGTGGTCTTCTCACTACCAGAAAGATTCCAATGAGTAGGTTGATTGTGAGCGAGATGATTAAATTTGTACTGATCTGAGGGCAGAGGCTAGAGAGAGGCCTGTGCTATTCATAGTTCTACTTCTGATCCTCACTGCTACCAACATACCAGGGCAAAAATGGTAGTTTATGCCTATTTCTTTATGTGTTCCAAATGTTTTTGTTTCTCTTCTCTAGTTTGTCTAAAATTTGCAATTGCAAGGTTGCTCAGAAGGCCATTCAGTTAGTGTGTTGGACTCAGTTTTGATATATGTAGTATGACATGTACAATTTTATTGTACCCCTTGCTTTCAGGCAATCACTGGGGAAGGGAGAAAAGGTGTCTTTATCAGATATTCGTTTGAATCCCAAACGGCAGAAGGAGGATGAAACCTTTTCTGAAAAGAGTACCTATGACCCTTCTGAGCAGCCAACACCAGCCAAACTTCTCAAAAGAGATAGTATGTTTGACAGTAGTACAGTGCCAGTCAGCATTGGTCCATTGGGATGGTCTAAGGGAGGAATGAGTGGTGTTCCGAAGTATGCAACACCTTTACCTTCGCCATGTGTGAGTTTACCTAATTCACCCACCAACCAGCAGCAGACCCTCCCTGGAGACAATTCCACTTCAATTGCTATGAAATCCCCCCTACAAGATAGCTATGACCCAAAGTTTGCTTCTGGTAAGCTATCTGTAGATGCACAGAGATGGAATAATAGGGAGCAGGGTTGGTGGACTTGCTTAAGCTTACCACAAGATACAGAAACAGAACAGAATGGCTGCTTGGAAGAAAAAAATACATCTCGGTTTGTTTCTGATTGCACCTGTGTATTGGTATTCTTTTGCCAAGTTGCCGTGTTCTGAGTGCTAAAAACTGTGTACATACATACGTACATGAAACCGAATCTACCATGCATATCTCCATTTTTTTATAGATTGCCGAAACAAATTGAAGCACTTCATTCTGTACAGCAAAAGCCCACAGATCGTGTGTCTAGTGCCAGTGACTCAGGAAGAAAGCCACCATCAATTCTAAGTATTTCTGGACTACCATCACCTATTGAAGAACCCATTTGTACTACTGCAGCCAAGCATCCAGTGATCAATGGCAAACCTGTAACTTCTCAACACACAAACGAATCAAGGAAGTCTTACATTTCTGAAATGCCTATAGATAGTAAACATCAAGACTACATGAGTATGGATCTCCTAAATGTGAGCATGTTTTCAGTCACATGTGACATACGTACGTACGTACAAAGTGTGTAGCTTGCATCAACATGTTGATTGTGGTTATGAAGTATTTACATATGTACGTATGTACGTATGTATGTATGTACAGTATATTATTGTGATATTGATAAAGCAGTTTGAACAGTGCTGTTTACATTCAATAGTAGGTGGGGAGAGTGGACCCCTGTCCCCCTACATGTGTATTTTGTGTGTGTGTGTGTGTGTGTGTGTGTGTGTGTGTGTGTGTGTGTGTGTGTGTGTGTGTGTATGTGTGTGTGTGTGTGTGTGTGTGTGTGTGTGTGTGTGTGTGTGTGTGTGTGATGTACTTTATGCATGAATCTGCACGTTTGAGTTGTGTGTATTGTGTACATACGTATGTATTTGTTCTGTAGCTTAGATATGTCTGCATATCCTTTATGAATGTACCTATGTACATAATATGTATAGGTTCCAGAGAGTTTGGATAACATATTTGACGATGATGATGCTGATCATGATTGCCAAGCTGTCAAGATGTCTTCTCAGAATACTGCAATGGAAGTGAAGAAAAGTGGAGGAAGTAAAGACATATTAGTAGATCTGCATAGGATGTTCCCAACACCACCATCTGTTGAACAGGTACGTATGTACATACGTATGTATTATATACTAACTGCTGTAGATTATAGCAAATATTTGTCCACTGGCTGGGGCTAAAATTAATGAATTTGATATGACTGCTGAGCTATGGCTGACTTGCAAGTATTATCAATTCTTTGAATGTTGCTGTGGACAGTTTCTGCAATTGACCTGTCGTGGCGTATTGGTTCCGCCAGGCCTTAAACAGCAGATAACGCGGGTACTGAAATGGTTCCTCCCTGCTGAAAATGCCCCCCCCCCCCCCCCTTGGAATTTGCAGAAGTACAGCGATCGCCGTCAACAGAATGATCAAAACAGGAAGAAATCGAACAAAATCAAAAGCAATTTGAAACGATAGTAATGTCTGAAATTAAGAATGAAAATCGAACTGAAGAAGACAAAACTCTTGTCGAAGCAATTCTTGAGAGACCGCTTTTTTTGGAACCACGGGGTGGTCTCTCAAAACAGGTACCACTGTATATCAAAAGAAGAGCAATTAGTTTGTGAGGATTGTTCAATCCAGTGTACAACAATCACAGATTCTTGCTGTGTGCTAGTCTGATGTAGCCAGACTCATCCTATGAAATGGTAGCACATAGTAAGAATCTGTATTTGTTCAACTTCTACACTGAAAGATTAAATAATCCTCATATCTTTACAATCCATGCGAGAAGATAAAACTGATGGCGTTTACCATGTGCAAAGTGTACTGCATGAATTCATATTACTTATGTTACCACGATTTACTGCTTTGGAGACCATTTATCTTTCTGAGTCTGTCCCATTTGTATATACATAGAATTCTTTATATCATTATTTCTTCTTCCTGAGAGTTCACTTTATTATCCCTAAGCTTTTTATTCCTTGACCTCTATTATTATTCCTTACTAAGACTTCTTATCTTTCCCCTACCCTTCTATTTCTACAATTTTACTAACTTTATAATTTTTCGGCCTTGCTTTACATTTCCAGGACCAAAATAAAAGGGGGGGAGGGCTATTTTGTTCTGGTAGGGCCCAAAACAGCAACCAAATCAGGTTGAATTAGACCCCATGGGGCCCAAAACAGCAACCACATTTGGCCCCATAGGGTCTAATTTAGGGGGTCCAAATTTGGCATGACAGACCCCAATATTTTTAGGTTATACGTAATACCAATAAGACAATACATCCAGAGTAGAACTTGCTTTTAGGGCCTGAATATGTCATAGGAAGCCATAGGTTGGGTGGGAGGGGTGAACTTTGAAGACCCACCTCCTCTCACCCTTGGATGTGTAGGTGAGTTACACTTGGCAGAATATGTCAAATAAATAATGAACTAGGCCATACAGTACATCTTAAAATCTATAATTTGCAAGAAAAGACCCCATATACATATGTATATTCATATGTCATCATAAAATGTGCAGTGGACCCATATGTATGTATGTACAGTAGGCATCACAAAATACGTTATGTATTGTAAATACAGTACAGCAAAATAACGAATTTATAACGCGTTATTACAGAACAATAACAGATTGTCGATTCAGAACTACAACTCAGGGCTTTAGATGACTACAGATGAACTACAGATAAACTACGAGAATTATAACAAATGAACTACGATTGTGGTACAAGACGGTAAGAATCAAACCCTTGGAATGTCAGAATTTAATTCTCTGGTGAGCATTCTACTTGGGAGTAAATCATTTCTGCTGCGAATTCGTTCAAAGCGAATGCGCATAAATCCTTTGAATGACCTCTTCGTGTAGGTATATGTACGGCCGCCACGTACACTCTCCCGCGGTTGCTAAAAAAGCGTTCACCTGGTATCAGATTTCGTTAGGATTGAATTACACGAGATACAATTACAGATTTAGTGCAAACGAACAACAATTTGTAACTACGGAGGTAATACAAAATAAAAATTGTAACTCGCTGATTTCATCGTTCAACGCCATTTGTAACTACATTACAAAACAGTGCAATAATATTATGCAACGATGCAATAACAATACAATACGTAAAGTTTTTTGTGACATGTACTGTACATATGTAATCTATGTCTTCTCGTGTGATTGTGATTTTAATCCACTGAAAGTCTATGTAAAAACATTGACACAAATAGTGCAAAGTACTGTAGGGCCATGTACATATTTCAATCTCAGACATCGTGTATTGAAGATTGTGTGCCTGAAGAGCAAATCGAACCAATTGACAGCATTAGCAGCAAGGACTCATGGGATACTCCGGTTAGTGCTCATAAAAGCAATGTATGTACGTATGTACAGTATGTAAGTACGTACATATGTGCATTTGTGTGTGTGTGTGTGTGTGTGTATGTGTGTGTGTGTGTGTGTGTTTGTGTGTGTGATACATGTGTATGTTCTGATAGGTGCTAATTTTTGCAAATTTCACAAATGAACTTGCATTCGTGAAAATTCAATTGTGAATATTTGGTTAGATACATAGCTATTTTGTCTAAGATATACATAGTATGAACTGGTCCATTCGTGAAAATAAAATTTCGAATTACACCCAAGTTCTTTAATTGCGAAATATACACCTTGCTACAGTGCATACATACGTACATACAGTACATGTTAGAAAAAATTTCCCATATCATATTGTAATCAAAATCAAGTTTCATTGTATTACGATAGTAAATTCATAGTATCATGATGGTAAAATCATCTTATAACAATCAGATGATGAGTAGGGCAAAATTGTATTTCTGTAGTCTTTTGCGAAAATATGCATATCTCTATTTTTCCACCTCGTTTATACACTGCATAAGGTTTTCATGTTCATGCAAAGGCGATATGTACTCCAACTACACGAAGCAAATAGAGGCGCCAGAAGGGTCTATATGTGCCCCCTATTCGTGTGAAACTTCAGTTCGAAGGACAGAGCGCCACCAGGACAGGGAACAACATATTTTGTTAAGAAGTATGAAAGGAGAGACTCCCTATGGAGGAAAGTAGGATTGACATGCCCATTAAAAGTTAACGGCGAGGTCAAAGATGGCGGCTCGGACGCAAGAAGATGACGAAACTACATTCGCCGAGTTACAAAACTTGCTTGTAAGACATAATTATGAATTTTCTTATACTTAACTGCCGACAGTGAATGCATGGCCCAGGGTGAGTTTTCAAGGATGAATCTACAGCAAATCTCTCACTGCAAAGTAAATTTATATGTGTGTATACATCATTGTAAAATTTGCCCAAGATGGCTCTTGTGCAAGCTCAGATGTGATTGCAAAGCAGAATTTACAGAACTCCTCATACATACGCATGTCGCATACCAACACTTTTGTCTTCTTATGAAGCACATCATAATTTTGGTAGATTCTAAACACAGAATGATCGTTATCCCTTCGTATCATGATAGTAATTTCATAGTAACGTAGTTGTAAATATTTCGAAATATTCGTATTATAATTACGAAGTGGGAACTTTTTAATGACATGTACCGTATAATGATTGTATTTTACATACATATGTACGTATGTACGTACATGCATACGTAAGAAGGGTATATTATGTGCACACAAACACGCACACGCACACACACATAATGTACTCCAAGTCGTCTAGGGTACTGATACATCCTATGCAATGCACATACAGGTCAATGTGCATGAAGTTACTGTTCTTTCTCTTTCTTAAAGCCCAGGCAACCGCATTTGTAACATGTCTTTATTTTGTGATTGTAGGCATCTGATGATGAGCAGCAGTACATACCTTCTTCATTTGCACCTTTGCCAGACTTACCAAATAAGGCAGATTTATCACCTGACTACTACTATTCACTTTCAACCAAAGTGAGTACTTCCTGCTGGGACACTGCTGTCATTGTTTGCGCACAGTTTATTCTGAAATCTTGTATGACTTTGTATTTTGTTTATTTCATTATGACTGTCTTTTGGTGATATGTAGGCTTGTAGCAGTGTCCCAGGAGGCTCTATTGAAGTCACAAGTCCAGGCTTGGATAGGTATGTATGGATGTGCATACATGCCTACATGAAGTTTGTATTAGAAAAATTAATTGCTGTTATTTATTTGTGTGGTCATTTTCCACTGACTTTAGAAACATTGGAGTGCATACTATATTCACATGTGTACATACGTATGCTTACGTATACCATAGTTGCCAACCCCTGCCTATAATTTTGTGAGACAGAATAGAACGGTTTGCAGGATGTTTACTGTTTTGAAGGACACTTCTCATTCTGTGTATACAGTTAATAGTTTGCCTTGTGTTAATAGAGCATTTTGTTGATGATAGGAAAAATTGCAAATATTTTTCAACTGAATGACACTAAATATTCCACAAAAAGTGAATTTTGACAATTTGCAAGATGAATTTAGCAAGAGAATATCCCATCTTTTCCTCAAGATATTTTACAGGGCGTTAGTAGTAGCTTCAGGGATAGCAGAACACAGGCATTTTCAGGGACTATCCTACAAATTAGGGACAATTGGCAACTATGGTATCATGGTAAACATATGTTGACTGGAATGTCCATATTATACACGTAGGGTTTGTGAAGTGGCTTCTCAACCAGATAAGTTTCTATTTCCTCCTTTGCCATCCTTTGCCATCAATGAGGGAAAAAATCCCAAAACAAAGAAGAGACCGGAGAAGCTTGGCTTGAACTCTGTATCCAGAACACCCCTTCCTACCAATCCTGTTTTATCCACACCAATGCATTCACCAGCCCTACGAACTAGTAGACATAATAGTTTTTATCACCATTTGTCATCTCGAACAACTACTCCACGCGATTCTCCAGCAGTTGTTGGTGTTGAACTGATGACACCTACTCCAGCTGTGCTAAATAAACTTCTACCAGCCCTGCCTGAAGCTCATGCCTTATACTTCACTCTTCATCTTGCCAGCTGTGAATCAGTACAGGATTCTTTGTCTGAACCTTATAGTTATCAACCTGCGAGTATCAGTGGTGAAGAATGTTTTACTTTCAGTACACTGGGTTTTGAGGAAGATGTGCAGGAGTTTGGTGACCCTAGTGAAAGTGACTGGATTGCAATTGGTAGGGATGGCGTGACCAAGAGTGGATTTGTGGAGTTCAGCAACAGCTATCCCGTTCACAGTCTACCAGGTATTGGATTTAAACATCACTGCATGCTAATATTCTTTGTCTATATGGTGGTGCTTATTGTGATTTTTAATTTGCTTCAGAAATATCACCTGGTTTACTGAAGACTTTACAGAATTTATCTTTTCAGACTTTGTTTGAGGACACTGATGTACCCAGTCGTATTGAGTATTCTATGAAAAGCAGTAAAACTGTTTATTCTGAGAAACTGTTTGTGTCTGCAATTTGCCAGAGTCAGTTTCTTATGAGCCAACAGAGTAAGAGCCAGTTTTCACCTTACCTAGTGAAGCAGCAAGCTACCATTGTGCCTACTACTGAAGGAAATACTGGTATGTTAGTATATTTATCACACACACACACACACACACACACACACATCACACACATCACACACATTTTTTGACATATTTTTATTTTGCTTTTGCAGGTGAATGGCTCTGGTTGTTACACTCTGTTTCGAATGCAACAATAACCAAGCATGTGAATGATATCAAAGGAATACTTGATGTTTGCTTTTTTAACACTCAGTCTTTACTTGTTAAACCAGAAGGTCCTTTATCTCTGAGAGATTTTCAGCAGTTGAGATCCAGTCAAAGTGGGTTATGTCAATAGTTTACAAGTATGTAGTTACAGATGGCACTGGTGAACTATACATTTAATATATGCATGCCTATCAAACTCAGTGATAAATAACCCTTACTTACTGTTTACCCTACTGTCCAAAATTTTTGCAGGATGTAAATTTCACAAATCGCTTGAAAGTCAACTGTTTGTGTTTTTATTTTCGCGAATGCATGGAGGCTATTAGTCTAGGAAGCCAGTCAAAATATGATGTCGTCCTGTTCACATGTTTAGGTGAAGATCTTGAATAATGCGTCACGTGGCATGCAGCATACCATATTCAACGAAGCTTGGTGCTATTTCGAAGGCTGATTCTGAAGTTTATAAGCTTAAATTATGTCCATCAGCTCGTTGATCCACTCCTAAGCAGCTCAAATAAGCGTTTCCGAGCTAGATGGTTGGACGCGCGCCCTGGCTTCCGTGTAAGCTGACTTGAAAGAACTTAAACATCTTTACTGAGGATGATCGGGTGTCCAAATTTATACAACAAAACACAGGTCTGATAACCAGGATCTATTATTTCTGAAGTGTCCAATACGTAAACAGTTAAGGCTGCCATTTTGCAGCAGGCTTCTTGCCAGGTCATTTTGTCATTTTGTTTTTGCAACAGTTAAGGAAAATTTGTGGATGAAATTTTGCGAATCCAAAGCCATTCACAAAATTCGTGAAAATAAAGAAGTCCCGCAAAAATTTCGGACAGTACGGTATCTCCTTTTGTAAATGTGTAAAATTCCTACACCTGTTACAGCACCTCATAATAACTTTTCAGTGGTGTCTGGGCGGAGTCCACAATGTCCTGACATTTAGATATTTGAGCATTTTGAAACATTTTGCAAGGTTTTTTACCACCATGTGTGGTGTCTTGGGTTTTATTACCGGGCTGTTTAGCGAGGTTAATTGTTTCCGTTGTATAGGGGAGTCTGATTGAGACACCCACACACTTAATTGTATATTAAGGCCAATATGTCGTTCCTTTGTGCGCAAGTTTCAAGTCAGCGTTAAAGTTGAGTATCAGCAAAGTGGCAATAACAGAAGCGGGCAAACGTGTTCTATGTGATAAGATAAACTTTACGTGCATTTCCCCACTGCATATTAAGCAAAACGCGCCCAAAGTCACTTACGTTTCGGTCTTGAGCGATAGGATAATTTTAACAATCTTTATCATTTTTGCACCATAATCTTCTATGTGGCAATTTTCAAATTTCTTCTGCTAAACAGCAGGATTCACAACTTTGTTGTTCGGGTGATCGAATTGAGTAGCCATTGTGTCAGCCATTGTGTCGGACATCTTTTGTTGGCACCTTTTTGGCGACTATGCATGGCAACTTGGTCTTGATTCTTCTGCAGTCTCTTGGTTCCACTCTTATCTCAAGGATCGTGCCATGGTTACTTGTCTCAACGAATTACGTTCTTCCCCTGGGTATCCTTCAGCTGGTGTTCCACAGGGGTCAGTCTTAGGTCCATCCTTATTTTCCACCTTCATTAACGACTTCCCACAAGCAATCCCTTCTTCGACTACCATACTGTTTGCGGATGACACCACCATCTATGTCAGTGGCACCAATGTCCAAGAGATCTCTTCCGTTCTCCAATCCTGTCTTGATGCTGCTCATATCTGGATGACTAACAATGGCCTTAAACTGAACTCCACTAAGTCCAAATGTATGCTTATCCACTCATCTCGCAAACGTGACTTCCCCCCCCTAAATCTTTACCTCCTTGGCTCTCAAGTTGAACAAGTCTCTTCTTTCAATTTTCTTGGTGTCATCATTAATGATACTTTAACTTGGTCTGACCACATTAGCTTCATTTCGAAGAAAGTTGCTCGCAGTATTTGTCTCCTCCGTCGCTTATCGTGGTTCCTTCCTCAATCTTTGCTGGTTCTTATTCTGAAGTCATACATCCTTCCAGTTCTAGATTATTGTGATGTTGTATGGAACTACTGTACTAAGAAAGATGCACAACATTTGGAGTCACTTCTCAATTTTGCCTGCCGTGTAGTACTGCATCGTGGGAAACACGAGTCTGCCACAGCTGCACGATCTGACTTAGGTCTTACAACTCTTGGAGTTCGTCGCAAATTACATGTTGCTCGCCTGATGCACAAGTGTGTCCATGCCCATTCTCCTCCTTATCTTGCTTTCCTCTTTCCCCTTCCCTCTTCTCATCACCATCACTTTACGCGATTATCCTCTACCACCAATCTACCTTCTGTGCGCTCTTCCTTTGGTCAACATGCATTCTCCTTCTCTGGAGCTTCACTTTGGCGTAGTCTCCCACCTTCCATCAGGGATACAAAGTCTTTTTTACAATTTAATATTATATTATTTGAATTTTTTAATTTGACCCCATAATGCACAAACTAACTATAGCGTTTTTTGTTTTGTATGCAATCAGTGCCTTGTATTTCTCAGTTGAATCTATATTGAACAGTATCTATTTTTGCATGTATTATTATTATTGAATCTCTATATTACTTCATTTTTGTACAAATTCTTTCACTGGGTGCCTTGTTAAGTAGCCTCTGGCCTCCCCAGTTTAAATAAGTTACCTGACCTGACCTGACCTGAAGTACACGTGTAGATTAATATGGTGCTATCTCCAAGAGTGCTATGTTTACTTTCTTTGTTGTTTTGACGAAGTTTTTAGGACGTCTTCTTTTTCTGACAACTTTGTTCGGGGACAAGCTATAAGAGTGACCAAAAAAAAGAATTACGTGCTGCTGGTAATGTTTTCCAATAAACTGGCTGGCCCGTTTTGCTCGGAGCCGAATATCATGATCTATGGTTTTCGTAAGCCGTGCTTTAGCAAAAAATGATATGAAATGTGACGTGTCATAACAATGTATTGATTGACAAATTACAGTTCAATATCGTTCATGTGTTGTGCACTTAATTTGCTGTTGTGTCTCACTTTTACATGGAACACTTGCCTCATTTGACTAACTACTGTTCATGTGCACCACTTTGCACCATCATGTAGTAAAATTATACATATTTGATTGACATCATATGCAATGTGTGGTTATATCTGATTGAATGTAACCTGACACCTCACATTTCATTTAACATTCTGATACATCCAGCTCATTTTCACTGGTATTGCCGATGTGCCGTGTTCTAAGATTATACATACAATACAGCAAAAAAAACATTTACTGTAATTGAGTGCACAATCTATCAACGAAGTCTACAAGTCTGAGCGTAGGTACTCTATGCATCTATGGTCTGAGAGATGTACGTAGTGCATTTATGGAACATGCACCAGTATGCCCAATGTTAGGTAATGTGAGATTCAGTGGAATTAGCAAATGAGTATATTATATGCACATCTACGTATAGTTAGATTCTGATTTTAACTGAATTATACTGGGTGAAATGTGTCTGAAGACAGCCCTTTACAGAAACCAGACAAACAAATCAAATGTAACCCAAAATTTGAACCTATTTCATACACAGCAGCCTTTGTCACAACTGTACTCCAAGCACCTGAATAATAGTACGTATTATACTAAAATTTTAATTTTGAAAAACGGACTGCATGCATAATACAAATAGAACTGAAATTGATGATAATACCAAAAATGTAGGCAACTTTGTTTTTATCACTCATGCAGTTGTGTGGTGGTACATTATATTGAAATATATTCAGTTCCACTATTGTCCAGGTAAAGTGACAATATTATTTTGAGGAAGCAAAATTATAATACTTCTAGGACCGTGGACTGCGACTTGATATCTTGTACAGATTACATGCAGTGACTCTTGTCACATTGCTTAGTGCTAGTGTCAATGTTCAAGGCAGGCCAAATTGAACCAAACAATTGCAATTCAATTGAATCGTGACACTCTCAATCTAGCATTACAACTCAAAGCATGAGCACACACATCAGTTTTGAATTCATAAGCAGCAGTCATAATAGAATTGAACACAATTCTATTTCTATTTTAAAATTTACTTTTCGTTTTAGCAATCGCGAGGTTCTGAACTTTGTTCACAATTAGTTTTGGTTATTGTTCTGTTAGCCAAATTCATCAGTGGCTGAGGTGCCCCCAATTAATCAACACAATGTCTGTTTGACTGCAGTCATGACCTCACAATACCAGTGCAGTCAGGCAGTCATTATGTTGTTAGAGCAAACATACTGTATGTACCTCTATGCTGATTAGTTTTTCCCTACTATTTTGAGTAGTACATAATTTATGTTTTCTCATTATTACTCTTGAACACACTAGTATTATAGTACGTACAGTACTTCCCATAGTAATTTTAACGATGACTGTTCATTCATTACATCTTCCTTCAGCATTCGATCAGGATTCATTCAAGCCTTCGTTCATTCTGATCGATCATGTGATAGCGGAAGCGTCATAATGTGCAGCAGACCTCGAAGTATTATTCCCAAGTTTGCAGACAAACGTTATGGTTTATTCTAACTACGTGAAACAACAAATTTCTATCTAATCAGAATAGGCAGGTCTTATTCCCAGATCGTGAATCTACTAGTGTAAGAAGGCCACCACGTTACGAAGCCCAGGATATCTTATTTCTTGAAGAAACTTAAAGATACGGGCACCATTACCAGAAAAGCGAGAACTGGTAGAAAGCCCACCAAGACACGTGCTATCCTGGACTTCATTGACAGCGAGATAGCCAAGGATGACAAAATTTCGTTTTGGTCATTTCGCCGGTTTGTGGAAGAATCCGAGGAATCGCTCGCCAAGTCAAAGCGATGATGTTTTGATAGAAGTTGTGTAATTTTTTATAACATATTATGACGTTATGGGTTCAAGCATTTGTTTGCTCATTCATTCCGCATTCGTTCACTCATTCATTTGTCATAGCGAATCGTTAAAATTACTATGGGAAGTACTGTACGGGCATAATAAACATACTTATCGCCCGGTGATGTCATACATCAAAGGAGCCACTAGGGTAGTAAATTTGGTTACTACCTTGGCAGTACGGGTAAGCGCCCAGTCTAGGGCAGTAAGTAATTGAGCAATGTAAACTGTGAAACTGCAATCAATGAAGCCATAGATACTCTATGATGAAGCATAGACCCAATGTAAGCAGAACTAAAAGAACGCAACAGATGACAAACCGGAACAAAGTCTAGCTTTCCGAAACACAGGAGACTTCGCGCAGGCTTATATTGAAGGCTTCGCGCTGGCTTTTATAGAAGCAACGAGCAGAGACATTTCCTCCAGATATAAAAGTAAAACTTAACCGCACCTGGCATTGCCTTCATGACTAAGTTCTTTATTGTCTTCGAAATCCTCTTCCTCCATATCGAAATCGAATCTTTTTAGTCTTGTTCAACGTACGTACTAAAATCCACTTCTCTATTCTATGATTTTAGGAACGATTTCCCGCTTTTGTAGCGTTTATTTGGCGATAAACCAGTTACTATACGCCCTATCCTCGTGAGTATCGTATTTACTGCTCTCGCCCCTCGGGCGCTTTGCGCCCTCGGGATCTCACACAGTAAATACGATACTCCCTCGGCAGGCGTAACTAGTAAATACAATCATAATAAATTGTTTCGTGAATTTAACTGATGTGCACTTCATACGTACCTTACGTATATTTACGAATACATTTTTGCTTTTGAGGAAGTGGTGAATAGAGATTATGGGTGTTGTTTACATGTGTACATTGTGTGATATTAACATCATGAATATTTATGTTTCATGTGTGTAGCTATACTTGGTAGTGACTGTGCACCCTTGCCAGTCCCACCCATCCTAGTTGGACATGAACAAGACTTGTTGTCAGTGTCTCCACTGTGTATGTCTGTTTGGGTAAGGAAACGCTGTGTGGAGGATGCATGTTTTATGAATGCAAGCTGTGCTTGTATGAAATGGTGTGTGCATGTCCCAGTTTCTGATTGTTTCTTCAAAGGGTCTTCCTCTCTTAATCTCATTGTTTCTATATGATTTGCCGAAGCTATAATTAACCATTTGTTCTCCAAGTGTTTGCTGCGGTCCTTTTGTCACAGGCATCTTTGTATGGTGATGCATTGTCTTTTGTTAATGCAAGTCATACGTACTTGTCTCTTGGACACTGTTTTAAGTGTGCCTACATTTTTGTCTATTCTTTCATGATCCTATTGTTTTTAGATGTGTACAAAATATAAATATGCATTGGATGCATGCCTAATTGTGTTTGTGTACAATGTTTGCAGGAATTTATGACTTTTGAGCCATTTTCAATAAAGAAGGATATGGTTTACCTAGCCATTGTTCCAGATCAACACAACTTTGTCACAGCATCTAGTTCTTTCTTCAAAGAAGTCTCCATCACTTATGAGGTTTGCTTAGTAGTGATCTTTCTTCACACTTTTATACATATGCAAGTATATACGTACGTACATATGGAGTTGGGTAAATAGCTTAGGCCAAGCAAAGTAAATTGTGAGGTTGGGTCAAATGATTCCGTATTCCATGAGTGTTTGCAAACACAGATTCTTGTTTTGTACTACTTGCTTTTGTATGTTTCGTACAAGTCTCTTAGAGTTACTTCGTGAACAAAGTGTCCCAGCTGGAGAATGCAAATCAGTTTTGATTCATCTTTTTCCAAGTGCCCTAGTGTGACCACATACTTTTGGGGAGGGATATACATACATACATACATACATACATAGCTACAGTACATGTCAAAGAAAACTCACAGTCTCGCGCATGATCGTTTGCGCGATCACGCAATAATCACACGAGACTACCGCGAGCGGAAGAACGAGATCGCGTGCAATATTTGCGCAAGTCTCAAGCACGAACATCTTTATCTTTAACTATAGTCATGAGAATTACAAACGTTCTCTCTGAAAAACATACTGCTCCAAATTGGAAGTCATCTTTCCCAACAGTTTTGACTTTTCGTTCAATCAGTTTGTCATCTTGAGCCATAGCTTCGTATAAAAATGTGCACATGCAAGTGTGTCTGTCTTTGGTCTTCCCAATCGCTTTCTGTTCTTCACCATCCCTGTTGCTTGGTAGTACTAGCCACCGTTTGATGCACATGTCAGCTCGAAAGCATGGTTATAATAAACACTTTAGAAGATTCTAAAGTACTACTTATACGGAAATCGAACGAATTCAAAGGAAATTGCCGTACGGTATTTATTTTACTTATATCAGGTCTCTGTAATTTGGAAATCTTTCTATTTCTGGTAGTGAACATCGTCTATGAGAGTCTGCTATTCGCGCGTGATCTTGAAAGGCAGTCTTGTGCGATCACGCAATATTTGCTCGATATCACGCACTATCTCGCGAGTGGGTCGGGCAAGATTTCGCAAATTAACGAAGTAACTTTTGACCTGTACTGCATGTACTTTTTCAAACATTTTGTGTGCTTGCATATTATTTACATACACATGTGTGTATGTACAGACTGTTTAGGTAGTACAGTGTGCGTACGTATGTTCAGTATGTATTGGAAGTATGCTTATCTTCTACATGCATGCAATCAATATCTATCAATATGGTTCCCTTTGTGTACTAGGGGTGTTCCTTAGGAAAGCATGTGCCCTTTTCCAAGAATGGCATAGCTGGAGTCATTCCTGTTCGTTCGGATCCAATGTCTCCATCAGTGAGCTTCGCTAGTGATGTGAAGAAATGCATCAGAGAGACCATAGGTAAGAAATTAGAATATAATTAACACAAATCACCAGCACAAATTCATCAGGTAGTAGTTTTTGGGCAGCCCTATATTATTTTTACTTTCGCCGGAAGTGTTCGGAACAATATATATACAGTATATACACTGACGATTACACAATCCCATGCTTCGCGCAGGGAGTATATATGGCATAACCACCCTGGTCACGGGGTCACAGGGAGTATATGAACGCATATGCTCCCTCTTTACTTTTTTGTTTTGTTAAAGCTTCAAAAAGCTTTAGACATGTAAAACTGCCTCATCCTACCTTGTTTCACTTGTAAAAAGTAAACAGTAACTTGGACTTTTGCCGCGGAGACAATATCGGGTGCCAGATGATTCGATCGCGAAGAGATCACAATTGGTAGATTTCACTCCGTACGATGCACTGTAGGCTCACTCGGGAAAAGAAAGGGATTAACGCTCTTGAATGATCCGGCAATGACCTAGAATCACATCTAGCAGCCAAACTTGCCGGCGGTGATAAAGGAAACGAAACTTAACAAAATCGGCGTCTTGTTCTCGGTCAGTGTATATATTATATGAACCATGACCCTCAGTCTCGGTCATCGGAAGTTTGTGGATAGATATACCCCTTGCCTTCAGCTCAGGGTATTTCTATCCACAAACTTCCTCTGACCTTGACACTCGGGTCGTATATATGTGCAATACACCTGGCAGCCATGGTTTATGTATTACATATACACTGATGATTAAGCAATCCCATACTTCGTGCAGGTCGTATATATGGCATAACCACCCTGGTTGCGGGGTCACAGGGAGTATATGAATGCATATAACTCCCTCTTCACTTTTTTGTGTTGTTGAAGTGTCAGAAAAGCTTTAGACATGTAAAACTGCCTCATCCTACCTTGTTTCACTTGTAAAATGTAAACTGTAATTATAGATTATACACTCTTCCGAGGGAGGTATTGTATTTACTGCTTGAGACCCGAGGGTGAGTGCAGTAAATATGATACCTCCCAAGCGAGGCATGTAGTAACCTATTTATCACCAAATAAATGCTCTAACAGCTCCTAGACTAGAATCGAGAAGGCTATTCCTTTGCTGGATTTTGTTTCCAGGTGTTTCGGGGTGCTAGTATGTATGTATATCGAGCAAGAATAAAGATGCCATTTCGATATGGATGAAAACAGTTTCGAAGAGTTTTGTCACACTTACTTTACCCGCTTTCATAGCCTTTGTTTGGCGTTTGGCAAGCTTTCAAAGAGCTTTGTTATGGTTACTTTCCTTGCTTTTTGGAGCCTTTGTTTAGCGATTGGCAAGCTTCTTGTAGGCTTTTTGTGTATTGTGTACCGTGGAATGAATCTTTTCAGTAGTAGCTGGTACTATTTTTACTATTGTTGTTGCTGTCCGCGGCAGTTCACACGTATGATTGATTAACATAACCCTGCGGGAAAAACATGGGCGTTAAAGGTGACAGTAAGTAATCTTCCCTATTTGCAGGGAAAGTAACAAACTTACTGTCCAGGTGGTGTCTTTGATGTGTGACATCATCAGGCGATAACTTAGAATTTTGCTGCGGAGACGATATCCAGTGATGACTCGATCATGAAGAGATCACAAGGCAGATTTCACTCCGTACGATGCACTGTAGGCTCATTCGGGAAAAGAAAGGGATTAACGCTCTTGAATGATCCGGCAATGACTCAGAATCACATCTAGAAGCCTAACTTGCAGTGGTAAAAGAGAAAAAAACTTAACAAAATTGGCGTCTTGTTCTCGGTCGGTGTATATATTATATGAACCATGGCTGCCAGGTGTATTGCGCACACATACGACCCTCAGTCTCAGTCATCGGAAGTTTGTGGATAGATCGCCTTCAGCTAAGGGTATATATCTATCCACAAATTTCCTCTGACCTCGATGTTCGGGTTGTATATATGCACAATACACCTGGCAGCCATGGTTTATATATTACATATATGTATATATATATATATATATATATACAGTAGAACCTCGCAATAAGACCACCCCGGAAATAAGACCACCTCAGAATTAAGACCACTTTGTTGCAGTCCAGAATTATTCCTATAGTTTTACATGGAAATTAGTTTCAAAATAAAGACCGCATTTTTTCTTCTGGATGTCAAAACCTCACAATTAAGACCACTTATTTGTGGATACAGCTGTTTCGGTGGTTATTATGCTCTGAAATGACGACATCAGTAGAAAGAGATGGTAAATGTACGGTCACTTTTTTAACATGGTAATGGAGTAACAATGAAAGAGGTGTGATGGTACAATTTTTCTACAGTTTTATTGCCTTATGTGCATCCTATGTCTATAGAATGACTTCTGGATGTGCCATGCTATTCTGGACAGTACTTTCAGAAATAAGGCCACCTCAAAATTAAGACCACTTACAACGGTCCCAAGGGTGGTCGTATTTGTGAGGTTCTACTGTATATATATATATATATATATATATATATATATATATATATATATATATATATATTTATATACATATATATATATATATCCCACTGTGTGTGCAGTATCTATTATCTTCAAAGAGACTGCCTTGGGTATATTCGCGATATACCGGGGTATATCAATGACCCCAATTCATACATATATATATATATATATACGTATGTATACCCCGGTTTTTGAGTGACGATAATTGATAACTGCCTTGTCAACAGGATGATGCAACAGCAGTACCCTGTTGTATGTACAATATATACTAAGCCTACGAAGAAGTTCGCATTGTTCTTTTTAGGAACGTTTTGTCTACACCTATCGTTTCAGACCCTGTTGCGGCATTTGCAGTCTTTTAGAAGAGCAGTAGTCTCCCCAAACTGAGCAATTGCGAATTCTTCTAACCCTTTGATGATGACCGTCAAGGATAGACTAAAGCGAACTTTTAGAAAGGAACATGTGCTCCAGTAAGTTTTGTTTTCACGCCGTAGTATTGTCGTAGCTGTCTTCCCTCGAATTAAGTTAAAGGCGTTATCTCTCGCATTACATTTGCTGCGCTTGCGTATCCAGTATTTGGTGTAGACGCAAGGTTCGTCGCTGAAATGGAGAGTTGTAAAGATAATAACCGTCGTTCGGCTTGAGTTTAACACTGAAGTACCTTCCCTGCAAGCAAAATCCTTCTTTCAAGTGGGATATATATTAGTTGTACCCTGCTTTTGCTGGGTACATGGGAATATACTAAGTGTTAGCTGTTGATGTACCCAGCAAAAGCGGGGTATAACAAATACATAATATGTGTGTGTGTATATATGTGTGTGTGTGTGTGTGTGTGTGTGTGTCCAATTGTGTGGGTGGTATCCATTATCTTCAAAGAGACTGCCTTAGGTATATTCGTGATATACCGGGGTATATCAATGACCCCAACACATGATATTTGAATGGGGAGAACTCTTCCTTTCCTTTTTCTACGTAATCTCGATAAGTGTGATTGTGGAAATAAACTCTCTTGTTGTCTCTGATGTCCTTTCCACACTGTGGAGATTGTGATAGATCATATACAGTTACACCTGGTTTATTCAAAAACCTCATTTATCCAATGACCATCCATGAATATCCTATCACCATCACTACTGCAGACCAAATTATAACAGTCAGCCATTGGCCAAATGCTGTGCCAAGTCTCAAGATGGCCACACAATAAGTTCTGTAGTCTGACATTTTGGCTGGTCAAATTTTGGTCTGTGATTAGAAATTACAAGATGCACTAACCATTAATTTTTACTCAAACATTCGAGAATGCAATTAGGCTACCAATTTTTAAATGTTACCCTTGAGTTCTTCAGTTCAGGTTCTTACTACGACAAATGTGGCCATTTTGTTACCATAAATAGAAACGCCTTTTTTCACTTTGATAGAATGAAGCAAGGTATATACACTAGGTATGCAGCACAATAATCAAACCAATAGTGACTGTCAAAGTAGTTTCTTGTGTGGGAGTAGTACAGTGTATGTTCACACTTTGGTTAAATAGTTTCTATACATGTTGTATGAATGTTTTCACCTTGTTCATAGACATTCTATGCTACGTTACCTAGTGTAGAGTGTCTATGCCTTGTTACAGTCATGTCAGGCCATGTCCGACCAAATGTTGCATTGATCTGACATATTATCAGAACAACTATGAGGAGTTATAATTTGGTCTGCTACTGTGTGTACAATTCACCCTGATTTATCCAACACCTGGTTTATCCGACACATTTTATGAGGAACAAACGTGGTTGGATAAACCAGGACCCACTGTATTTCTATAAATGGGCACTTTTGAAAATGTACATATGTACTAGCAGACTGACTGTGAATGGGTGCTAAACTAAAGGTGTTTTTGTTTATCACAAATATTGCTTAGCAACCAGCATGCATGGCATTTTCTCAAGTTGGTTGAATTTCTTTGCTATGACTTTCTTCGTACGCACAGTACAGTACATAATAAGGTAATGCTAACTGGAAAAAGTTAGCAAAATGTTAGCCCTTTATCCGAAAAAGTTAATCCCCTAACCGCCTAATGTGCATGAAAGGAGATAACCTCTAACCGATAAACACTAACGCTTTTCGGTGAGCGAGTATTACCTTTTCTCGGTTATTAAGTTAACCGAAAAGTTGCAAGAATTAGTTTGGGGGCTAGTTGAACCAACATGTATTCTTTGTTGTCGTATCTTGGTATTCTGTTATCAAAGCATCATACAAGGACTTTCGATTTCCATCGTCAGCATTTCCAAACTTTGAGGTCTCCCTTCTAAATACGTAACACCTGCGTCTCTAACTATTACGTAATCACTCGAGTCACATGTGCATAAAATTAACATCATTGTCAGTTTTCGGAAAATCACTAGCGGGTAAACGTTAACTGATTTATCCGCTAGCTTACGGGTAAAGTTTAGCACTTTTTTCATTATCTGAGAATAGATAACCGAGAATAGTGTTACCTTATTTATGTACTGTACTGTACCTCTGAGCACATGCCATTTAATACCACTGTTAACTTAGGTAACACTGAATTCAACTCATCTGGAATCAATTCATCTGGAAAAGATTGAATTTCCTGAATATCTACAGCACATTTTTTGTGTTTACACAGACATACATAGTTCACAATTTTAGCTATGAATTTTAATGCAACATAAAGCACCAGCAAGAAAGTGATGTCATTTATATATGTATGTACGTACGTGAAATACCTGTTCATTTATGGTGTTTGTATGTCTTTCTACTTCACTTCAAAGTTGATACCGTAGATTAGGGAGCGTGGGAGAGGCTCAGCGTGTGTGAGAGTGTCTATTGTATTTGTCTAGATTCTGTGTTAATACTTATGCATCTGTTATTTTCAGTTCCTGTATTGAAAGACATGAGTTCGGATCCCAAAACAGATCTTCAAAACATGATGAGTAGCAATAGTACCTCAAACTGTTTGGCGACGTCATATACACTAGGATCACACCAGCCTGGCTGCCCATCTATCGTTTTGTACTTGGTTATTGCAAAAGAAACTGATTGCAAAGAATTCATACAAATACTAGATGTAGTGGACAAAGTTATGAATGATGAATGTGTTCCCTATGAAGTGCGGAAGTTGTTGTTTATACAGGTAAGTGTGCATGTTTGCAGTCAAGACACATTTATGGTGTTTGTATGTCTTTCTACTTTGCTTCAAAGTTGATACCGTAGATTTGAAACTTTCATGCAGTTTAAATTTGCAAATGAAGAATTTCAATTTTTTTTTACATTTTTACTTTTGTGAATGGACTTATGTATGTACGTATCTCACTATAATGCCCCTCAGTGTTGTAGTGAGATAAGTCCATTCTGCATCTATTCCACTCATGTATGTCAACTGACTTTGGTTTGAAGAACTTTCGAAAACTAAGGCTCTTCCCTTTGGACACTTTGCATTTTCCAGTAGTAGCCACTCACATGGTGGCTACTTTTAGTAAACATGCGTATTTCACCATAAAGGCCTTGTCTTCGCCAGTAGCTGTGGTATTCTCTTGTCTACACTTTTAAGACCCGTACTTGTCTGTCCTTCACAATAACACTTTACTGTATCCATTCCGCATACATACGTATGTCAATGGACTACAGGTTGAAAAGCTTTCCAATACCATGGCTCTTCCCTTTAGATTTGCAGCTGTTTTAAATGACCCTTTGTACAATGAACAGACTGAGTGAAAACAGTGATGAAGGGCCTCTTTTCTAAAACAGATTATCAAGCCTGCAAATGCCTGATCATTTGTAAAATTAGCAAAACTTTAATTGCGCACATGTTTCAAGTTCTACAGTATTATGATATTACATCTGATCTAATATTCACTCATGTTTATGTATAGACTATATTAGTGCATATACTGTAAATGTAGTCCAACAGTTACGTATGTACTGTTGTATACTGTTGGATTTGTGTACTGTAATCATTGCCCATGTCACATTTCCTATGTTATTTTGGATATGTAGATTGTAAATCCTGAAACTATAGAAGGCTTCTTTGAGATATTATTTAGTGGAAAGCAGTTGAAGAAATGGGCTTTTGGGACTTATTCTTGCTGTCGAGAATATTACCAGAATCCCAGAGAAGCACCATCACTCACATGTTTTGGACCTGCCAATGATCGAAAGGAAAGAATTAAAGTGCGATTTTTTTATTATTCACAGCTTGAAACATTTTTACTGTGCATTTTGTTATACTTAGATGTATCCCCCGCGAAAGCACTTTGCTCCTTTGTTTGTACTTGCTCCGGATAATTCAACTGTGCAAACTGGAGGACAGCCTCATGGAGTGACAACTCATGATGAAGAAGTGTTATTTCTCTCATATTGTGTCTCCTCTGACAAGCGGTGGCTGCTCACAACATCCTGTGATAAGCATGGAGAAATCCTAAATACTGCAATTATTGAAATTCATCCAATTGATAAGTGAGATAGCTTTATTTTTGATAAAATCCCATATTAATTTATATTTTAATATTGGTCTTTCAGCAAATATTACCAAGTAAGACCCCGTTTCTTGGCTCTTCAAAAGCTATGGGACTACTGCATATCAGTTATTTCTGGAACTCTTTTACGGTGGAGTGTTGTGGTAACCAGAGTTGGTGTTCCAAGCTGGGGAGAGCTAACAGGTTTGCATGCTCATAACCTTTGCCCATTGTAGGTTACAGCTTGCACCTAATGAGTGACATGATTTTTCCATGTAGAATGGCATGAAATCATTCAAGATGATGGCTTGCTCACAGCCAACAAAATTTTAAAGGGGCAATGTATTGCTTGCCAGGAGGCATCAAAGTATCCAGAGCTTATTAGTGTCATTATATCTTCCATGCAACCTGAGTGCACATTCAAACTTCTTCCTTGTCAAGGTGAGGATGCAGTTTAGACTTTATTGAATCCTTTTGATTGCATCTGTTGTGTATTGCATTAAATTATTTATTCTTGTGTTTGTTTTTAGACTACAGTACAAGTTTCAGTCATGCTATTGTTTTGCCACCACATCCTTTAATAATTCCACACTCACCACAAGAGCCCGGTGTTGAAGACATTACTGCTTTTTTTGGTGGTGGAGGCAACATTCCCGATACAATAGATGACAATATTTTTGATGAACTTGATGATGCACAATTCTGGAATTTAGAAGAAGGTATAATTTGATGTTTTAATGCTATACCTGCTTGTCTCCATATGATTATTTAAGCATACTTATTCTTGTTTGTGCAGAACCTCCTGCTGCAATCTCCGGAGAAGCAATAAACCAGCCATTGGCAAAAGGGTATTTAATATCTCCTGATTCACTGGGCAAAAGTAGGCTTTGGAAGGACAGCCCATCGTCAGGAGCATCTATTTTGAAAACTTTGCTACATTGGCAGTTTACTGAAATCCGCCACAAAAACCAAAGCACCCCCCAAGAGAAGTTAGGGTAAGTATATTTGGCAAATGAGGGGTCCTTTTCAAGGGCAATTATGTATGTATTAGTTATACCCCGCTTTTGCTGGGTACATGGGGAATATACTAAGTGTTAGGTGTTGATGCACGAGGGCGAATTGGGGTCATTTATATACTCCGGTATATTGCGAATATACCCAAGGCGGTCTCTTTGAAGATAATAGAAACCGCCCACACAGTGGGATACATATGCTTTTATCTTATCCAATTATTGCTTGGTGTTCTGCAACAATCTGGATTTGAATAGGCATTTATGATGCAGTAGTTCTTATTTGCAATACTGTATGGACTGAACTTTTCAAAGACGAATATTTTTTGGGGGTTATGTCATCATCTGTAAACAGTCTGTACCACAGGATATGGCTTAATTGAGGAAATGGCTGCCTTTCGTAAAGCATTAGATTTGTATTGTGTTATATGGTGGGTGGTAAATCACCTTTGTTGCATTGTGCACATGCTTTGTACATACAGTACTGTTCATAAAGGTAACGATGTTGAGCTATCAGTTACCATGTCCAAGTTGATTGTCTCTTAATGTTGATCTTGGTCTTGATCTCTTGGTCTTGTCTCTTGACCTGTTGACTGTCTGTTGAATCATTGACCAGTAACTGACAAGGTGTTGACTGCTTCGTATTAATGCATTGACTGGCACAAATAGGATAAAAATAGTAGCAAATATCACATGGATGCACTCCCAAAGACTCCTTCCTTCTACAATAGCTTTTGGGAGGTCCTCTAGAGACACTTTATCGTCCTGCTCCATTTGAAATTCCACAATTTTCAGGATGTTTGTGCTCTTGATGTCATATGTACCTGTTCCGGGTCTTCCGAGGATGCTTCCACTATATGGCAGCAAGTCTTCCCTTTCCACTTGAAAGTGAAATTTGCTGCAGAACATAGCTTGAATATGCTATTTTATTGAGCCTCAAACCTGCCAACAATCACTCCAATAATGCATTACTTAGTGTCTACATGCTGCTGTTGACTGTTGTCTGTCAATCAAGTGACCAACCACTGACTGACCATCAACTATCAACTCACCCGCCAGTTGACCAATTTTTATCGTTCAGTTTATTACAAAAAGTACTGTATGTTAATGCACATGCAAGTGCAAAGATTTACTACTTCTGTTGCATGTATCATCTTGCCTGCGAGTCTGGTGGGCTCATGTTGATTGATTTGTCTTCCACACAAAAACATCTGATTATATGCATATGTTAAATTTACTGAGTTGTCTTGTGTTTCAAGAGGATGCAGACTATTGAGAAGTAAAAATTTCAAAGCAAATAGTTTGTCTGACATCAACTGTAAATAATTCTAACAGTAGTCTGATCGTTATTTTGAGTAGTGCATTCTTATGGAGTGCACTAATAGCACAAAGTTATTTTTGCCGAAAACCTTATAGCATTATAAGTTGATTGCTTCAATAAGCATTTTAGGTACATTTTCACACACTGTGTATAAATAGCTACAAGATAAAAGTAGTTCAGAAAGTTTTGTATGTCCATCTTTTTCAACAACTGTGAAGCACAGACAGTGAGGTGTGGCTCTGCAACACCAATACTTTTTTGTGGTTATTGTTTTCTCTTCGTTTTTTTGTACTGAGGTATAGGGCACCAGGAAAAGTGTTAATCTTGTCTTTCGGTATGAGCTTCACTTGATTTTTAATATCAGTAGAAAACCATCCTTTAACAACCTGTATAATCAAAGCAGTTTTGCTTTTTTTAAAGGAAAAAAATATATGAACAAGGATTAAGTTTAAAAGACACTTTAAAATGGCAAAAGGATGTACATTGACACAGGACCATGTACTAGAATAGTATCCTCCAGAAACACTTAGCACAAGGATGATCTATATGAATATGAGACAAGACAGGCAAAGGGCCCAGACAGACATAGGGCTAGATGAGCATAAGGCTTAACATACATAAAGTTAGAAGGGTTTAGCGCTGGGGAATGTTGATAGTTAGACAGATTTCACTGTGTGGATTACTACATACTTATAGTGAATAGAGTGCAGCAGAATGTAGGGATTGCACAGCTGTACTTAGTGTGATTAAACTTATTCTAGCTATAAATCTGCACCGTCCGTCTATCCCTTTGCTCATCTTGTCCCATACCCATAATATAGGTGCCTTGTTGAAGGGGTTTTGAGAAATGCTTGAAATGCTGTTTAGAGAAGGATTTATTACACAGTCCCATGTCATATTATTCAGTCCTGTTATGTTGTGAATTTCAGTTTCACAAGATTAGGACATGTGAACTCCTGAAACCAGGACAGTTTGGTCCATAGACAACTTACGCAAGTACAAGGGATGTATTACATAGTGGTAATGCATCATGTGTGTGTGCTTGTATGTTTGTAATGATTACTCTTTTTGCAAGGGTATTGTAATTTCACATCCTGTAATAGTCTATGCTTTTCTTGTCGCTATAATAGCCGGTTTCTTTTGGAGTCCACCCCTTTTGTGTACATGTACTTAGTAATATGTAATGCTTACATTAATGTCTTTTATGTACTTAGATCACTTCTTTTACAATTTGATGCCTTGGCATGGCTAAATATTGAATCTTCATCTCAGCTGAGGAAATCGTGTCTCCCAATTCATATCATGTTGCTCACAAACTTATCCAAAATAATGGATATACTGCTGGATTGAATGTGTTGATGTAAAGTACTATATATCACAGTGGAGTATCATAGTGCTTATTTTGAACAATTGTTTGTGCATTGTATTTGTTCCTATTTATGTTTAATATTGTTTTAAATTCTATTTTTGTATTATGTACACAGATGTTGTTTCATGTATATATTATTATTATTATTATTATTATTATTATTGTACCTGGTGCTCATTGGTATGGATTCATTTGTGGTAGCTAGCTCAAGCTACACACAACAACAGCATTATGTACAGATAAATATATAATTCAGTTCATTTTAATAATTTGTTTCATGACTATTGTTATAGGTACAGTGAAATCTCATTAATTAGAACCTTGATTTTCCAGTATAAAAGATCTAATTATCCACAAGTTCTAATTAACCAACCACATACATATTTCATTAGGAACGGTACATTAATCAGTGTTTGAATTAAGCTAGATATTTTAATTATCCTGAATGTAATTATTGAGATTTTCCTGTATTATGTATACAGGGTAAATGCATGGGCTAGCGCTGCATGAGCAGCTACCATGATTTCGTATAATGTAAAAATCCTTGTTAAATGTACAACCACAATAAGATATCAATATAAGTAGGTAGCATCATATTTTAGTACACCTAATAAAGGAAGATATAAGATAGTAATGTTGCAAAGTATTTATCTATTAAAAAAGTGACAAAATGACAGATGCAAGGACAGTAGATATTGTAAAAATCCTGCACATGCATGAGTGCATAATATATCATACATTATAAATATAATATATAATACTATTAGCATTGAGCCCACCTTGGATCAGCATACAGGGTCATGCACCTGCTATATATGTCGCGTCATGTGCATTAATTACATGATTGCATTGTCATTATTGAGTTGAGCAGTGCACATGATCATGACTATGAATGACATATTATGTTTCAAGGAAATTTATATTTGTTAAGTCGAGTATATGGTTACATGCAGGGGAAGTTATAACCTTTTTCATTCACACGTGCACAATTATCTGCACCCCTCCTGATATTGCCATCCACTTGAGTGGATCATAGGCCCTATACCGTTCACAATAATAATTATTATTGAAGTCTATGTGATTAATCTATTATTTGGTTTGTGTACTAAAGAAAGAGGGAATGCACATATTATCAAATGGTTTCATCCATGTATGCAAAAGTTCACGTGTTTTATACTGAAATATACAAATTATACCTTACTAAGTGGAAATAAAATGGCTGGCGTATACACGTGTGGATGAGTTTGTTTTATAGTTTTGTGTAATACAGTCTAAAGCACGGGGCAACACAGAGCGGAACAGGCTGAGCTGAAGAGCACTGCTTGCATCCGTAGCTGGCCGGTGTGCTGTCTCGCCTTTGCTTGTCTACAGATTCTACAGTGCAACGGCTTTTCTAGCTTCATCGACCAGTGTCGTCCGATCATAGGTTCGATATAGCATGAGTGGCCTAGCTTGCGTAGTCCAGACCCATGCTCGCCTCCATTTTCCAAATGAGACGTCATGCACCATCCTGGTGGCTTCACTTTGGAAAATGGAGGTGAGCATGCATGGGTCTGGGCTGTGCGAGACTACCACAGGCCCTGGTCCCAGAAATCTTGTGAACGGAATGCATTGATTGGAGCTCCTTTGCCAGTTCTATGTGGAATTTTTTTGCATTATTTTTGGAAAGTAGGGTATATCTTGCTGAACAATTAATGTGTGCATTTACAACGGCCACATCTAAGCCGAAGTAAAATCATAGACATTCTAGGATGCACATCCACCACTTCTTGGAGTGTCTGGAACAGCTGTAGACCTTAGGCCTGGCATTAGCATTGTCCACCCCTCCCATGTTGGCATTGTACAGCTTCACGCTTTCTTGGCACTTAACATTTACACTGCTTCCGTCCTTCTTCTTCCTCTTGACTGCATGCATGTGGTCTTCTGGTGTTGATCAGTGATGATGTTGAGGAAGTTTGCTTGCTTCTTGTCCTGCCAAGCATAACATTCTATGTGCCCCACCTTTACTGACTTCACATGCCCACATTCTTGGCTGACTTTCCTCCATTCCCTTCGAAAGCACGGTCTTTTAACTTGAGTGGTGGCAATTATACCAATATGGTGGGTAAGTAGCTCTTCTGCCAACTCAACAGAGTTGAAGAAATTGTGAAAATACAGGTGGTATCCTTTGCCAAAGAGATCTTGTGTAAGGTCTATATCACCACTTTTGACCCCAGACTTTGACAGTGGTTCCCTCAGCTCCGATGTAAATGTGGAAATCACACAAATAGCCGTTCTTGACATCACACCTGCACCATACTTTATAGCCACGTTTTGTTTGTTTCATTGGCATGTATTGCTTCATCAATAGAATTCTCCCAGTGTGGATGGTAGCACTTCAAGAAATTTTCCTGGAGTCTGTCTAGGAAAGGCCTTATTTTGTCATATTGTGCGTGACTCCTTGATGCTGTGCTCTTGTCATTCAGGTGGAGAACAGACAGTAGAGCTTCGAAGTAAAAGGATGGGCATGCCACGTACGGGTAATTCCAGGAGCACCAAGAATCGAGTCATTCTCCCAGTAGTCAGCCAGTTCCAGTTGGATATTGATGCCCACTGCAAGGATCATGCCAATCATGAGCATCAATTCTTCAGCTGTGGTGTCATACCATTTGTAGGATGATTGAGGAGGCTTCTGCTGAACATAGCGATTGCTCTCCATTGCCAAGTAGCTAAAGAAGTCACTATCAACCATCAGCAAGAAGAATTTTAGCAGTGTTGCAGTGCTTGCAAGATGTTGCAGTGAAGGAGCAACTGGCTCAGAGAAACTGGGGAGCGAAGTGGGTGAATTGGATGGAGAACTGCTGGTGTCCATTATGATACTGCATTACTTTCATCTTTGTCATCTTGCTCTCCGTCATCTTTATTGTCTGCTTGTGCCACACGCACACATACACATGTACACATGCACACATACACATGTATACATGCACACATACGTATGTACACACACACACATATACATGTACACACGCACATGCACATGCACACACATGCACACACCCCTAAAGAAAACCTTCTCGTGATAATGAGAACTAATTTTACCACACTTAATAACATATACATGGTACGTGATACCTATAATATATATAATATATTATTAGGTTATTATTAGATGTGGGTTTGCTTATCATTGACTACCCTCACCTCATCGAGGTGGTCATCAGAGAAACTTAGCTAGGATTGTGAACAAAGCTTTTGAGAGCGAGAGGGAAGAATTGCCACCCTCCAATTTGACATCTAACCCTCTCAAGCCCTGTGACCCTTCAAAGACTTTAGCCGCATGCATTGCCTGCAAACTGAAAGAAGGAGCAGTGCATGTGGTTAGCTTGTTCTTCAGAGTCTTTTGCCCCTGAAGATGATAACTCACTTCAGCTCCTTAAAGACAAGCATCCACCACCTCATCCTGGATCAGCTGGAGGGCCAGATGATCTTCGTCCACAGCATTTGAAAGACATCATCATCACTTCCCCTTTTAGAGAAGGTTCGTTAGATCTTATCAGTGTTCTCGCTGATTTTGTCAACCTAGTGCTTGCTGGCAAGGTACCTCCTACAGTCTGTCCTTACTTCTTTGGAGCTTCCTTGATTGGCTTGGGAAGAAGGATGGCGGGGTTAGACCCATAGCCATTGGTGGCACACTCCGCCGCCTCGTGGCCAAATGTGCAGTACTGCTGATTAAGGAGGAAATTGGGTCATTGCATGCTCTTTCCTACACAGTTGGGATTTGGCAACTGCAGAGGAGTTGAAGGTGCAGTTCATGGAGCACGCAACTATCTTCCCAATTTGGAAGATGGAAAGCTGCTACTGCATGAAGCTTGACTTCGATCAGGAATGCATTTAATTCCTTTCAACATAACCATTCATCAGAAACAAAGAATATATAGATATAGATGTCATACAGATTGGGCACACCACGACAAACAACAGTTTAGCAGCTTTCGTATCATGACATGCAAGGACCAAGGTAATTGCAACTTTGGCATCCACGACCATGGTATGAAAACAATAGATGACTTGGCTGACATAATCAATCAGTGGTTTGCGTTGCAGGGCTAGACATCATCCAGTGACCAGTGTCAGCACCACACACCTGACATCTTCTATCAGAGCGATTGACACCATGCCACATTCCAAGTACTATTTGGAATTGGGCCATACCACCCTCAATTTCATGAGCATGGAGTGGATCTGTCATGCACTAACAGCACCTCCGAGTCAATCTCAGATCAAAAATCTTATGCAGCACTGCCAGTTTAGATTTCATGGTCATCTCTTTTGACCACTCAAATAGCATATTAGTTTGAGCCTCAACTATTATATAATTATTATACATAAAACATGACAATAATATTTGAAATTTCAAAATTTGACATTAAAAGTTTGTACAATAAATGACAACAAACTGCATTTGAAGTTGCTGGATAATCACCACAACCAGCTGAATTGTCTGCATACCAAACCTGCTGTATATCTGCTTCCTGCTGGAGGCGTTGGATCATTGGTAAAGTGGCCATGGCATACATTGCCATGGCCAGAGGGTACCCCTGGGTGGTTCCCTCTCTCGATAGAATGCACTCATGCACCATCGATGAACAGGTTGTGTTTGGAACGGTAGGTGTTGATCAACACAGTTCCTAGAGCTGGGCAGAGACTATTGATAATCACTAGTGCTGCTTTCTGTTCAGACAGTTGAAAACGTTAAAGGTATCCACCAACCAATCCAAAACGACAAACAGTGAACCAAATACATGTAAAGTTTCAAGGAATCATTGGATTGTAACATATATTCGTTCTAATCATTTTTGATGTAAATTCACTCAAAAGCGATAACGATTTCTTCAAGCTGTACGCCGACAAGATCAATCTTCCAGCCGTATCTACAAGCTTAAGTTTTGTGATCTCAGTGTTTCGTTTCTGCAGCTTTCTATTGCAACAGTATAGTACTGTATATAAAGATTAGAAATGGTGATTTAGAAAAGAATTAGAAAAAAGGATTAGGTACACAGTATTGGTAATGGTAGGGTAAGGCAGGGTAACTTGGAACGCCTGGGTAACTTGGAACGGCCGAGTAAAAGCAGTGTCAATAGTAAGCTACAGGTACAATTTTTGGCCAGTAATATCTCCATAAGTTGGGCATTCAGCAGTGGCAAGTAAGGCTGGGCAGCTTAATCATAGCAAAAGATACTGGTCCTGTTCCAAGTTACCCCACTTTACCCTAACATTTCCAAAATCGACAACTACAGATTTGGTACAAAAATGCTATTAAATCGCTAAAAGAAATACCCGCTAAATACTGGCCACCGAAAAACGCTAAAATTAGTACCCGCTAACATTTGTAACCTTAAGGTATAAGTTTTGCAAAATGTCTTGCAAGCTGTGGTTCCTCTGCTAGCTGCATGTTGGGCTGTAGCCTTTGTTGAATTACCCTCCCTTTATCAAGCAAGGCTTGAAAATTTCCTTGCCTCCACAAACTATGTCTCCTCTCAATGCAACTAATACAATCCTTCACCTTGGAGGTTTTAAATGGTTTTTGTAATAGAAGAGCTGGTAACACCACTTCAGAGCAATTTTGCCCCTTGATGAGGCATCTGCATATGATTGAAACAAGCTAGCCATCTCTTGAATGAAAGCTTTCCCATGGCGACCAGACAGAATCTTGAACAAGTTCCTATGCCAGTGAACAACTTCTTCATATGCCTTGCTTAACTCTCCATTAACTTCTACACCATGCAGTCAGACCTCCCCATTGAAAGTTGCTATCATTTGCTGGTGTGTAAGGGGCCAGGGAATTGTTCATGTTCAAAATCGATTCTCCTGCTATCTCTGGTTGAGGAATACTCTCCACAGAAGGTTGAGATGTCAGTTGTTGCAGCTGAGGTATTTAATTAATTCTTGTTCATCTATCCGTGGTATTTCACTGTGGTCATTGACTGAGGCACTCACAACTGAAACATTATGATTATCCATGTTGTCCTCGCCCTGGCCCTGGTCTGTGTGGTTTTGGCATGCACGCGCAATTCCCCAAATGAATTGGCAGGCAATTTGTACATCTTTTCCCGGATTTTGCACAAACACAGGAGCAGCATTTGCCAGATCTGTTACACCTACAGCAAGACATTACGCTCTGTGACGTCATACGTATGCCGCAAAGTGGGTCTGGCAAGTATGGTGCCGAATCCTTTTGCAAATGGGTGGAGTCAAACTTGACCACAACAATAACAGTTGACAATTAACACTGTATATTAATTAGCCATATATGCCTAGCTTTCCCAAACGCAGTAGGCAGCATTTTGCAGCAGTGCTCTGGTTGTAATATTGTGGATTTCTGCAATACCCATAGCAGAAGCGATCTTTACCACAGTTATCTGCAGACTTTGAAGAAGCACTTGAGGTTTTCTTCAGATCTAAGCAGTATCTTTTTCCATTCTACTACTACACTTCACTATTCCAAGTGGTTAGAGGTAGAGGTTGTGGTTTCAGCACCCTTTCAAGTAACTAGGCAGAAATTGCGAACAAATTTTTGCCACGCATGGGCTGGCAGAGGTCTTGGTCTGTGACAATGGGAGTGTACTCACCAGTGAGGAATTCAGGACATTCTTGGCTAGGAATGGCATCCAATATGTGACCAGTGCACCCTATCAT
>CAUJGJ010000188.1:511670-769170 GCA_963170055.1 Halisarca cf. caerulea | reverse complement strand
GCAGTCTTTATGGGCAGACTTATGCAGAGGTGCAATGCAGGGCCGCATTTAGGGGGTGGGGGGCGAATGCCCCCCCCCCCCCCCTTGGAGATCTGTTGCCCCTCCTTGCAGATCTGCTGCCTCCCTAAACTTGTATCTCAACATATACACTAAGGGTTCCTGAAAGGCAGGATTTGTTGGAAAATGGATGAAAAACAAGCTTTATGCTATAATTTTCAAAATTTTTCTCAAGACCACAGTCACCAATCCCTTAACCCCTTAAATTGTACATAAATAGCATTATTACCTACTGTATAATACCCCCTCCCCCCACATAGCATTGCTACCTACGTATAATACCCCCCCAATACACCCACCCCCCCCGGTCTCTGTACACCTATAAACTCCCGTATTGCGGTACCCCCCCTAAGATTTCAGGAAGCTCAATTTGCCCCCCCTAGCCCCGAATCCTGTATGCAACCCTGCAATACTATTGTAATGTGGGTCCTGAACCAGCCTACAGCAGTCATAATAGACAGGTGGTCCTTTAAGACAGGTTATAGTATAAGAAATGGAAATTGGTGATACGTATGGAGCACCATGCAGAGACTACGCCATAAAGCACTACTGCGGTTCAATACAGATTAATAAAGTTCAATCCTGTACAAACTTGGTGTACAAGTCACACCCCTCCCCCCTTAGCATATGTTGTGTCAAACTAAGTTTGGAAAGTAATTGACTTGCAAAGATCATCACTATGTACATTGGAACTTGCACTCATGTGCAGTGTAATAATGAACACCCACACCCTACAATACACTAAGGAAACATGCATCAATATAAAACTAAAATCAATTATTATTAATTACTGTGTATTCTCAATTTCAAAGATTCGTGCTCCTTATGAGTCAATCAGTCTTTACAGTTCAATTTAAAGAAACTGGATTGGTGGGAAGAGTCACAAAAGCTTGCACCCAAAAAGAATCTCTTTAGGAAAAAACCTTGCCAAATAACAAAAGGAAAGGTAATACCATATATGCTCTAATATTTCATCATTCCAATTAACCATCATAGATTCCAAAAGGGATGGAAAGCATTCTAATTGATAACGAAATAGCCCGTGTTCTATTCCTACGTCATAAACCCTAACTATTCATCACACAGGCTGGATGCCTTTGTTCTGCCATTTGTTGTCCCACAGATACTAGAAAGTTTTGTTGTTTCTATTGCTTCTTCGTTTGTCTTGATTAAGTAAACCCGTTGAATTATGGAAGAAGAAAATTGTCTATAAAATAAAAGAAGGACTGTACATATAACCATGGAGTCTATGTCTGATATAATGCAACTGATTTGGCGATACCAGTAGAATATATTGCACACATACCAGGGTTCTATCTAGGATTAAAATTGGGGGGGGGGGAGCTTGAGTATTGCAGTGAATGACTGCTGCGCAAGATATGCACATAGATTTGATGCATGTATTGTATGTATATAACAGGGTGATGGGGGTAATTATAAAGTATAGTAGGGGGGTCAGGTACATGTATGTATATGTGGTATCCTAGACATTTATAAAACACATACAGTGTAGTGATAATAGAAGGTGCATGCAGATATTGTTATGGAGTGCAGGGGTATATACACACGCGCTCAAAAGAAAGTTGCCACTTTGACAAAATGGCGGCCGCGCGATATACCACGAATCGAAATAGCTGAAAAAACTGGGCAATGGGCTGATATAGAACTATTTTGTGTAGCTAAAACGAGGAACCGAAAAGTGGCACAAACTGTGAGTTAGTATTGCGTACGTGTGCCTTTTGTAAGAATCAGCTTTGATTCTGGAATTTGGCGTGCTTTTTAGGCAAATGGTGCTAATGGCTGCATCCCTTTCATTCGTGAAATAAAAGGGATGCAGCCATCCCTTTCATTTCACGAATGAAATCTGTGGTAATCATTGGTTAAGGTATTCCAAAGTTGTCCCAAAGTTAGTTCGTAGCATCTTCAACATCAGAATTCTGTCTATTATATCTTACAATCGCTCAGTGGATTGTAAATTCTACATTTTTTAGCATCAAAACCTATCGCTAAACGACGAATTGTAATTGTCGTCCTTCGTTTGCTCTGCTGAGGAAAGACGCCGTTCACAGAACAATTCATCAATATATTCCAGCATAGCACAAAGTTATGTAACTGTTGAAACTACAACTACTACACTGTAACTGGTTCTAAGGACGCTTTGAGCTCCAATAGGAAAGACAAAGCGTTCTTTATCCACCCGATATCTGCAAAGCGTCTTCGTTCGCCTATAAGGTTGCGAGGACACTCTGATTACGGATGGTCTTGAGCGATCCCAGTAGTCTGGGACATCAGCATGATTTTCAGCACAGACGAACTGCTGCCGTGAAGTTGAGAGGTACTCTGACGCTGAAAAGTTGAACACTAAGACTTAGGGTAGAGAATATCATACGGATCCGATCTTCGAGACTAAGCTTTGCCAATCTTTTATTTTTAGTGTTTCTTTTCAAATATTTAAAGTTATTAAACAGTATTACTGTCGCTTTACTCATTATTGAGCATATTCAAAGTCTTTTAGCGACTTCACCGCACGAACAAAAACTATACTCGCGGCGCCATTTTACATCATTGCGCAAGTGGCAACTTTCTTTCGAGCGCCAGTGTATATATATATACGTATGAAACTAAGGGGGTCTGGGGGCATACCCTCTTGGGAAAATTCGAGTTTTTAGGTGAGATAATGTTGCATTTGAGGCCATTTTAGACCATTCAAGGCCGATTTTTACACTCAAGTAGGGCCTTCTCTATAGTAATAAAATGAGTGCCTGTGTGCTTACATGTGCACATGTGTGTACGTGCGTGCGTGCATGCATGTGTGTGTGTGTGTGTATGTGTGTGTGTGTGTGTGTGTGTGTGTGTGTGTGTGTGTTTGTGCACGCCCATATATAGTATGGAGTATTATGGAGTGCAGGAGTATACATAGAGGGATCTGGAGGCATGCCTCCCTAGGGAAAATTTGAGTTTTTAGGTTATACCGTACGCGCTCTAATTTTCACGGGCTTAAACTTTCGCAAATTCGCGATTTTCGTGTTTTTATTTTCGCGGGTCCCCATCCAGTGCGTCTGTTTTTTTTGTTCAAGTTAACTAGTGATAGACCTGAGTAGACCCTAAATCGCAATAAGCACTCTAAAGTTTTAATGATTGTCAAGCCAAACAGGCCGGGCAATGACACAGACACATGAGCGGTTTCTTCCTCTGAATTGTTGCATATTTCTTTTCTAACAGCATCTGCCATGCTTAATGAAACAACTTGCTCCAAATCTGGAAAGTCCAGATGCCTGCGAACCAAAAATGAATGAATCAGGCGACTCTTCAATCACCGTCAGGTAGCTACAGGCACATGCGAACGCAAACGAAGACAAAATAAAGGTAGTGGACAAGCCTGTACCTTCTTTCACACCTATATTAGATATATCATCATGGATCTAATAAGAATACAACAAGGCGTCGACAGCGCTGCCCGCTGTTCAACGACAGCCATTTTATATCATTGCGACGGCGATTTTATATCACTATGCAAGATTTCAAACTTTTCGCTGATTTAAACTTTCGCTGATGGCTTCCAATCCGCGAAAACCGCAAAAGTTTAGGCCCGCGAAAATTAGAGCGTGTACGGTATAATGTTGCATTTGAGGCCATTTTAGACCATTCCATGCTGATTTTGACACTCAAGTAGGGCCTTCTCTATAGTAGTGAAACGAGTGCCTGTGTGTATACATGTGCATAGATGTGTGTACATGCATGTGTGTGTGTGTGTGTGTGTGTGTGTGTGTGTGTGTGTGTGTGTGTGTGTGTGTGTGTGTGTTTGTGTGTTTGTGCACGCCCGGATATATTATGGAGTGCAGGAGTATACGTACTTAACTAGAGGGGTCTTGGGGCACGGTCCCCTAGGGAAAATTTGAATTTTTAGGTTATATAAGGTTGTATTTGAGGCCATTTTAGATCATTCAAGGTACATTTTGACACTCAAGTAGGGCATACTCCATAGTAATTTGTATTGCAGTTGGAATTTTTTTTTGAGGTGGAAGCTCCCCCCCCCCCTGGATAGAACCCTGCATACCATTTTACATTGTAAGAGGGTTCAAGATATTTGGATTCCAGAAATCTTTCTACACACGGTACCTCCAACGGACAAAACAACTCTCTAACTAGAAATGGCCATTTTTGATACGTTTCAATTCACTGTCTTCGATTCTAAATATTCATCCCCGCATTCCAAGTATTTGCCACCTTTCAGGAACCTTGCAATTCCATTCCAAATGACGTTTTTTTCCTGACAATTGCTCTGACGAAAATTAGAACATACATGGTAAGTGCATACAAAAGCAAATAGGACCAGGTTGACCAGATACAAATACAGCTAGCTTACAAATGCAACAGAAAATGTATGATCCATCAGGACTCGTGAAGCTAAACTTTGAAAAGTTAGACTTTGAGTGAAGGAATAAAATTTTGCTATCATATACATATATTATGTTAGCATGCAACTAAAACACAAGTACAGAATTAACAGAGAGACTCACTTGGTCATTGGAACAGCTTGCAATCATGGAGCCTAAAAGTTAGATACAAATGGGAGCACCAATTGCAAGACAATCAAAGGAGTTTAAGACCAGTTACAATGAAGTATGTACATATACTGTTCAGTGTTCTCCTCAGCATTCTTTCAAGGCGCTTAGCTGTTGCAAATTATTACTACACCAATAGCAAACCTTCACAATCCAAGGTTACACAATGTTATTACTATGATATAATAGTTAACCTATTGTATATCCGGAAATATTGGTGACATTTTTAATTTGGCAGTTTGGCGGTCAGGATCAAAATCACCAAATTCCTACATACAGTATGGATCATAGAAAAGTAAATGTTAACCAGTTAAAAGTTAACACTTTTGGGTTAACTTTTCACTGGAAAAAGGTACAAGTTAAAAGTTAATGGTTAACTGTTAATAGTTAACTTCCAACTGATACGTAACACATATTTGTGACATAGCTAATGACGTACAAGACGGAACATTGCCATTTTGTTGATTCTCAAAGGCTTTTTAGCGATCATTTTATCATGATGAATGCTTAATAGTAACTCCTTCGCACATTCAAATGTTCTCATTTGTGCCTGCTCTTCTACTCACCTTTGACGTGGATTCCAAATTAACACTGTCTCCTTGTTGCATTGTGGACGAACCGCTTTCAATGTATCGGAAGCTGAGAATTGTATCTATCGATAACCAGATTCAAAATTACAAGAAGTTGATAAAATGAAACTTCGAAGCCCAATACAGCACTTTTGCTCGCCGCAACAAGGCTAAAATGTACCTTCGGCGACTTATTGTGTAAGAATATTCCTACGTCATATAGCGAGCTGGTAGTAGGGAGTTAACAGTCAACTTTTAGCGCTATTCTGTTAGCTTTTACCTGAAAAGAGCTTAAGGTGAAAAGTTAAATAGTTTACTTTCCATGATCTGTACTGTAGACCAACTTACTGTGCTTTATCCTTGCTGTGCAACCACCAAATTTCATTTCCTCCAATATTAAATTACAGCCTGATCTTGCACAAATTGCCAGATTTAATGATCGTCAATATTTCCGGATATACAGCATTATGCATGTGAATCAAAAGAGTATACTGTTTAATATAATATGCATGTTCATTATGTAACAGTCGAGAACAAAAATCGAATAGTATACACAAAAGTCATTCTGAGAAACCCAAGGTGAAAGTTTGTAATTTTACATTTACATTCAAATACCTCTTATCCGGACGCCTCTAATCCGGATTCGTCTGTCTACCAGACGCCTATTTTATTGTGCAATACTAGGCAGCCATTTCATTTTCTGTAGTGCACGAACATTTTACATTGTCAAAAACTCTTAGAATGATGACCAGCTCTATCCTAAGGAAGCGAAACAGGTCTGTTCTGTCTCTTGACACAAAATTGAGGGTCATTGGCGAGATCAAGGAGGGAAGTTCTCAGAAACATGTGGCTGACAAGTACAAAGTCGCTAAATCAACCATCGATCTGCGATATTTGGAAAGATCATTAGAAAATTGAATACGTAGTTTATGTCTTCTGTAGACTCCGTCGTACACTCTAAGAAGTGTTGCATAGTCTGACTGTGGCTTCATTACGTCAAGATCAGTGTATGCCACACTATTTATTATTGTATGCAATTTGTATACAATTTATATTATGTTCTAACATACTGACTTTTGTGACTTACGGACAGGGTCCAGTCCCAAGGTGTCCGGATAAGAGGCATTTGAGTGTACTTTCGACTGTACCATGTGCTGTAGCTGGTAATATAATGTCAAGAAGTGTCCATTCACCTATTATGTTATAATCACAACAAGAAGCAGTAGCAGCCATTCGGAGCCAACTGTATTTTCCACTTCTTTGAATTTCTGTATGTGTGTGTGCCTTCAATTAGGACCTTACAATTAACTTAGGTCCATGGGTAAGTGTCATCATTAGGCTTTAAAATAACCACTTAAAAGCAAATTCATCCACAAATACGGTCGCAATTGGTCCAATTTACGCACCTCATTAATTATTCATAATGGCGAAGAAGTTGTCCACACATAAAGTAACATAGGTGGCTATATCTCTCAAACAGAGGCTTGAATTGTTACCAAAATTCACAAATAAACAAAGCAGATACCATTTTATCAATTTATGTAAAATTGTCAATTTCGACAAGTGTGTATAATATTCGATTTATATTTTCGACTACCACATACATGAAATTGATGTACGTAGTTCAAGATAAGGAGAAGAACATTTCAAGGAGAATCTGATCTCCATCTTGGATGAACACTGCTGCTGCGGTATTTGGCAGTACTAGAGCCAGGAGTGCTACATATCAGCGGGTACGCTTTACTATGCAATTTTGCGTGCAATGAGAACATGCGTTCACATAATTACCGCATGTGTACAAACTTTCAAGGGACTAAACTTTCGCAGTTGCTGGATTTTGATGATCTTCGCGGATGCTATGCTGGAAGTAATTAATTAACTTTTCACATTTACTATTTCTGAATAATAATGGACGTCGTAGCCCAAGTCATTTTTGCCTTGGCTATGTGGCAAAGCCTTCCCAGTTGTTTTAGCTACTGTTCTGCCACAACTTTATGTTTAAGGATGCTTGTTTGCTACAATACTTGTCATAGTGTTGGACAAAGCTGTTGTGTGAGCCAGCAGTGCAAAACAACGTCAAAGGCGCTAATGAATGTCTCGACTTCAAAGTGAGATCAGTAGAATGTGTGAAGTTTATTGCTAGCCTTTTTGAAGCATCATAGTAAAATGTTTGAGGTTGAAAGTTGTGTTCGTGGATTTAATGTTCATGGAGCATCATGGAGGCCATATGTAGGAGAGATTCTCCACTGTGTACGTGAATTTTGAAACAGAGAAGATCTGTACGCTGTTACTGTTCAATCCTCTTTGAATAGTACCGTTGACCATGTTCCACAGAAGATTCTTGCATTTGCTTGCTACTTTTATGTCATGGTGGAAGAATCACCTGCTCTGTCACTGGTCAAAGGAGAAGGAGTGAGGATTTACCCCAGGGTGGACTAGAAATCCCATGTTCACTGGTATTTGAAGGCTCTGGTGATTTGGAGGAAAAGGCAAGGCATCGTATTAAGGAAATTACGCAATGCATATCACTAAAGAAATTATTGCCTGAGAAGCGTTCAGCAGGCAACTCTAGAGACACTACTGAGTCTGAAGAACCTGCAGTGGCAAAACCTACAGAGGATATTCCTCAGGAATATGTAGCAAAACGTACAGAGGACGTACCCCAGGAGCCTGCAGCAAAACCTACAGAGGACCTTCCCTGGGAGCCTGCAGCAAAACCTACAGAGGACCTACCCTGGGAGCCTGCAGCAATACCTACAGAGGACCTTTCCCAGGAACCTGCAGCAAAACCTATGTAGGACCTTCCCCAGAGGCATCAGACAAATTCGCTCTTGGGCCTGCCTAGTACTAAATTGGGGGAACAGACAGCTCAACAGCCCCAGCCTTCTGACCAATGGTTACGCTGTCAAGACATAGTTTTGACATTTAGGGATCATCGTATACTCACAGATGGTGAGTTGCTTGAAGACCAGCACTTAAACTTTGAACAGCGCCTCATCAAGATGCAGTTTTCACACATAAACGGTTTCCCACTGACAATGTTGCAAAATCAAGCCCATAGTCGTCCAACAGTAGGCGCTTTACAGATATTGCACATTAAAAGAAATCACTGATTGTGGCAGCTAGTGAATCTAATGGAAAGTCTGTGTGTATATATGAATATAGTCTGTGTGTATATACTTAATAACAAAGGTGCTTGCATTGTCCAAATGAATTTCCGATGTAGATTGGAGGCAATTCAACATGTAAGATGCCGGAGGCAGAAAGGTGGGAGTGACTGTGAACAATTTGCCATAGCTATGGCTATGTCCCTTGCTGTTAGGGAAGACCCCAGCAGCAAAGAGTACTTACAGGAAGAGATGCGCAAAGTACTTTGAGAACTGTAGTTTGGAGTTGTTTTCATAGACGTTAGAATATTTTCAATTTTTGTTAATTTTCTTATTAAAATTTTCAATTAGTGACTTGTGTTCTTGCATGCAATGATATTGAGTGAAATTTGAGAGTAACACAACAAAATAATCACCAACAGAATCACGATTACTTTTTATTTTTATATCTTTTAATACTATAGTAATACATACTTGGTGTTGTCTTAAATTGTACTGTGTATTATGCTTTATGCAGCTGCTTGCAGCTGCAGCCTGCCACATATGCATGTACCCGTAAGATTACAAGATAGCATCGAAGTGGCCAATTTCCGAAAATAAACCGTTACTTTGACGAGCAGCTGGGAAAAGACGAACTATCTTCGATTGAATTGGGAGGGGCATAGGGATATTCGCCACGAGTTGATCCCAAGGTGGTATCCATGACTTTGTTCTTACAATCACCCGTCAATTTGCTCTCTGAAATAACACTTAATGTACTACAATTATACGTTGAAAATACCAACTTATTAACATGTCGCCATTTTTACTTGTACGAGTAACAATTCTACTCGCACGAGTAGTATTTTACGCTCGTGTCACACGCGTGTAGCATGGCTACCTATCTTTAATCAATACTGTACATGTGTCTTGGCTTCATGTATGTACGAAATAACATGAGTGTTTTTCTTCAGACTCATAACACAACAACCACAAGGCATCAATATTATTGACCATAAATAAGGGTCAAAGAGTCTGATTGCTGGACCTACGTATGTTCCCCTTACCCGCCCCCAGCGCTTGTGTACAAATGTGGGTCACAGCTGGCAGGACTAACAATGGTAATGCTACAAAATAATAACTGGAAAGAACCTTAAAATATTGAACCTGAGCAAGTTTAGTCCCACGATAACGTCGGTATGTGTATGTAAAAGTGTAACCTACTTTCACATGTACATATTTTTTACCAGCCATTCAGAGTATGGACGATGAGGCAAGGCTACAAAATTTGAATTTATGACAGCTTGGATAATAAATCATCAATATTTTTTCAGAGTTGTGAAAACAAGTCTGCAAAATGTTGATTTTGAGTGATATTGCAAAATTATACTCTGCATCAAGTTCCCAATGGAAAACTAGTTAGTGGAAAGGGAAGCTATACAAGTACCCTTGGCTTCCAGCAATACATCTTCATCTGTTCTTGCCTAGTGAAATGGACACTTACCATCTGGACTAACTTTGACTTGACGTACCCATTCACTATGTCCTTCAAATGTCTTCACACAGTACCTGGGATAAGATTATACGTTAAAAAGAAAGCATCTTTCATATACTTTACTGCATTTAGGTGAAGAGTACACTATATAACACAAGTTAAACATGATGCCTTGCAATAAATTACATGCCCAAATACACATATTGACAGAATTATACAATAATTGTGTACGCTTTTTACAAATGACTGCAGACCACATTAATGGCTCTCCTGGTAAATGATGGCACTTCATGGACTTTATCAAGGTCTTGGAATGTATATCACTAGACAGCAAATTTGAATTGTACTGCATATGAAATAATTCTATTATTGAGTATGGTAGTATTCTATATGTAGGAGAATTGACACAGGAAATCATGGCCACCATACGTACATTAGCACAACTTTGCTTTCACTCAAAAACTAACAGTGTGGAGATTATAGCTTTTCATGAGCAGTTATGGTGCATTTTCACACCAGCTACAAGACAAGGTACATACGCAGGTCAAAAAGCTTTGTAAGACCATCTCTTTAAAGACTTTTGAGGTACAGATGGCAAAATATGATCTACAACACCAGTATCATTTTCAGATTATTATTATTATTCCCATTATTATGTTTTTGAACTGAGCTACAGGTCACTAGGAAGGTTTTACAGGTCTCATCTCTCATCAGTGAGCTCCACTTGGTAGCATGTGCCTTTGTAGGTTTTGAAGCAATACCTACAGTATACACCAAAAAAGTTTACGTGAAGTGAAGTGATCATGCTGTGAAAGAGACGTGATAATGACTCTAAGAAATAGTGATCTTGCCGTGAAATATACAAGATCGCACGGTGAACTCAGCAGGATCATGTCACAATCGTGTTGTAAATTTTACTTGTGATCACGATAGGTGTAGATAATTTGACATTGTAGCCAAACCTGATGTGAGTTTTGTAATTTAAAGTTCACTTTAAAGTTTCATCTTTCTCCAAGTATGCAAAACAGTGCAGCGCGCAGCAATACTGTAAGCACTCACACAAATGTAAATAAATGAAAATATACTTAAACAACAATGGCTGCCCACCATTGCTCTTCTGAGAATTCTTCGAAACAGTTTTCGCTGTCTTACACATTGTTTTTTTACAACCTTCTGTAAGACTTTTGACAGGGTAGATATCATTTACGATAACTTCATAGAACCTCTTCTCACCTGGAAAATGATTACATAGTGAAAACGACAGAAGAAAACTTCAACTTGGAGAAATTCATTGCATTAGCAAGCAGAATCTCGACGCTGTCGGCATTGCAATGCTTTAACTGAATCCTTTACGGAATCTACGAGATCATGGTAAAATTTAGGCTATTCAGGATCATGGTGAGAAATATTTGGGATCATGTTAGCGTTTCCTCACAATCACAGCGTGAAGATTCAGTGATCGCAGTGTGATACAATTACTTCACGTAAACTATCTTTGGTGCATAATGTACATTTCCCAGGGCGTAGCCAGCTATAAAGCACCTGAGGCATTTGCCTTGGCTCAAATTCCAACCATGAAGAAAATTCTAAAGGATATTTGAAGAAGGGTGAGAACTGACAAAATGTGACTCAAAGCACTAAGCTTTTTACATACTGAATTCAAGAAAACACAAATATCCTTGAGATGATACTATGTATTAGCTGCAAAAAAAACCTCTAGAATAGCACAATTAGTTTAAGCTTTCAATTAGTGCTGCTCAATTCCACTATACTTGTTCCAAAAATAGAGTTTGCGTCAGCTGCCATGTGCTGCTTGAATGACATGCGTTGCAATCGCAGATTATACAAACAAAATTTATGTTACTATATTAACCCGCTATAGGTTCAAGGTTTTGCCTCAGTAGAAAAAAATCCTGGCTACACCCTTGATTTCTCAAGTGCAATTTTTATCTTATACATTAGATGATCTAAAAAACGCACAAACAAGGGTGTACAAACATTTTAAAATGGGATTCATTTCTACACTATTCATGAAAAACATGATGACATTCCATTTGCGACAATAACCGCTAAGACAATGCACATTATAAAGTAAAAAAGCAATACATCAATACTGCTACATTGTGTACATACCCTGTTGATACCTCCCACATCTTAATTGTCTTGTCCCGAGAAGATGATAAAACAAAGTCCCCAGAAGGCATGAAACAAATAGAAGAGATGTTGTGGTCATGTCCTGAGTAGTAAACAAGAAAACAACATTTACAAGTAGAAAATTGACAAAAATTACAAAACATGTCTACAGGGCTTTGCGTCAAAGCAATTGCTTTTGTAGATTGTTCACAATATGCTGACAGGGAAGAACATTGTGTGAATGAGGTTAATAATTGCTTGAATATGGTGAGGTATAGTATTAATACATGGTCAGGGAAATAAATGTACATAATCATATTTTGTGTCATACGTAGTTACGTACATGAAAGTAGTCTAGCTGCTAGCCCCTACTTTTACCATTTGCGTGGGGGAGGAAAAGTAGGGTCTAGCAGATATTGTACTTTTCACACCTCGAGCAGGCACCGCTCAGGGGCGTTAATTAATGTCCGCAGACGATTTTTAAATTAATGTTCAGCGTTCAATGTACATGTTGATAATTGCTCGCAGAGTTATCGTACGGTGTTCTATTTCTAAGCCGTAAAGGATTAGATGTTTAAAGATTTTAATGACTGAATCCAACAATCGATATGCTGTGTGTGCATCCAGAAACGTCCAAACAAAAAAAAGAAGAAGCATTAAATATTACCTTGCGCTGATGGATTTTGGTAGGAAACTGGATGAGATTTGTCATATTGGCGCAAGGATTCGATCTAAACATGTAGCTGTTGCCTACAGACAGTGCTCTACTACTGTTGGTGATATCGAGAAACTAGAAGAAGAGTTGGAGATGAAGGAATGCAGGCTACTACAGATGGTGGAAGAACGATACAAGCAGCTGTTAGTATATAGAAAACGTGTGATGTTGCCATCCATTCATGGATCTGGGATCTCTCCAGCTGCTAAGAGATATACATCGTCTAGACCAACACCAGTACCATTTATATCTTACCAAAGTCTTTTTGTCCCTACCACTGTTTCAAGTCCAAACAGTACTCAGTCTGATGCTGGCACATCCACTAGTAAAACCAAACTCTACTGACTCCTGATTCCATGCATGTCCACCCATCAACACACGTTTGCAAGCACAGAAAATGCCAATATCCAGAATACCTGTCTCTGACAAACCAAAAAAGTTGCACCATATCCATCAAAAGAGAAGTAAAACACCAATGGCAAGACGGATGCTACTAATGTTTTACTACTGATGAAACATAAGAAGGATGTCTTTGATGCAGCTGTATCGTATCATTTATCATGGAAATAATTGATGCAGAATGTACCCACCGTTAATTGCAGCATATTTGAAGGCCATTGTAGGTAAAGTCAGAACAAGGAATCTAATTAAGGGGATTGATGAGCAATCATGCCATCCTGCTATGTGTACAGCTGGAGCAATATTGTTGAACGAGAGAAACATAGACATGATTTTCATTCATGAAATAATTGGTGTATTCCTATATCATGGAGAAGTCAAAAAATGGTTAGTTTGCAATATTCATTTTGATAGACAGATACAATTATTATAACATACTTCGCTTATACAGTATGCTTAAAACTGTTGATGGCACAGTTTTGATGCACATGTAATAAGTTTTCATTGCAGGTTCAAGAAAGGCTGTGCAAAACGGGAATTTCTGCTCATTCTGACACACAACCCTTAAACAATTGGATGGGCTGATAAAGGCACATAATAGAGATGATTTACAATGGCTGGAGGCTATTATTAGCAGCTACAAGCAGTTGGACCAGTCTGTAACTGCAAGTAAGACTGTATTTCATTAATTTGATTCGCATGCATTACCATCCAGATACATGTTAATTCATTCACATGTATGAAAAATTTATAAAAATAATTATAATGTGTACAGCTGGAGCAATATTGCTGAACGAGAGAAACATAGACATGATTTTCATTCATGAAATAATTGGTGTATTCCTATATCATGGAGAAGTCAAAAAATGGTTAGTTTGCAATATTCATTTTGATAGACAGATACAATTATTATAACATACTTCGCTTATACAGTATGCTTAAAACTGTTAATATGGTCGATTGATTCAAGATGGCGACAAGAATGGGTTCCCGATCGCGCTCTCAATCGCGCTGCTGTTCTTGTATGAAGAACGGTAAATGTATTTGATGCCAATGTGTAAAGAAAGGTTTACCTTGTGTAGATTGCCGGCCTTCCCTTTCTAATCCGAGCAGATGTGAAAATACCGGCAACTTGATTGTTAATGAAGACATCACGCCTGTCACAAGTGAGCGGACAAGTGAAAATGAGCATCGCGGTATGCCCAGCCAATCATCATCCACAAGATTATCCTCTTCTGTGGTTGATATTGTTAGCCCTGTTGTCTCATGTGAAAGCTTCCCCCCTCCTGCCGACGTGGGAACCTGTGGTACGATCGCCGACGAAGCCACACCTGGTGATTTCAGCGCTGTAATCCAGCAAACGCAATCCCTCCTAAGTCAACCTAGGAAAATGCTAAAAAGAATACCCCGACTATCTAGAACAACAACCGCAAGAAAACTGACTTCATTGATCGATCAGGTCATTGGCAAGAACGACATCCTCAGTTGGCTAAGACTCCTACAATTCCCAAAGAAATGTCTTCATGCCCCTCAAAGGAGCGGTAAGAGGTGGAATCTGTCATCTCTAGTCAACATGCAGGTATCTCAGCAGTCCCTCAGCCTTGATGTGCCAGGTGCTTATACCTCAAATTCTGCAATTTCAAATACATCTCAGCCAAAGATGCGTGGTTCTATGGATAAACTGGCTGCTAGAGTATCCAGTAAACTGGAGGAAGGAAACTACAGGGGAGTGGTGAGGTTGTTGTGTAGTGAAGATGCCATAGCAGAGCATTCAAATGAGACCCTGGAAGCTCTTAGACTCAAACATCCACCTTGCAGCTCCACCGTGGCTGATCTGGATCCATGTAATGCCCCTTTACAATTCCCAATTAACACTGAGGATGTTAAGAAAGCGATCATGTCGTTCCCCAATGGATCTGGAGGGGGTCCTGATGGTCTCCTTCCTCAACATCTTAAGGATCTCACTGGTTTATCTGCTGGGGATGGGGGTGTGCTCCTCTTGAAGGCCTTGGTGCAGCTGATCACCTTGATCCTTGAAGGCAGAACCCCAAAGGCCATTTGCCCCCTATTGTTTGGTGCCACATTCCTCGCTCTCAGGAAAAAAGGGGGTGGCATCCGTCCAATTGCTATAGGTTGTACCATCAGGAGACTTGCTTCTAAATGTACATGTCTGCATGCCCTGAAGTCTTGCCCAGACCTTTTAGCCCCACACCAGCTAGGCTTTGGAGTTTCAGGGGGGGCTGAAGCAGCAGTTCACGCCAGTAGAGTATATCTCAATCACCTTCCATCACAAAAGGCCATCTTAAAAGTTGATTTCAGGAATGCTTTCAACAGCCTTAGACGGGATAAAATGCTTGATGCCATCAAAGAGTTTATCCCAGAGCTGCTGCCTTTCATTTCCTTAGCATACTCAGCCCCATCAGTTTTGTTATGGGAAGGTGAACAGATTCTCTCATCAGAAGGGATCCAACAAGGCGATCCAATTGGTCCTTTGTTGTTTTGCATATCTATTCACAAGCTAGTATCCAGTTTAACATCCGAATTCAAGGTATTCTACTTGGATGATGGCACCATAGGCGGCAATCTTCATGACATTGCCTCTGATTTGAAAAGAATTGAAGAGCATGGTGAAGTTTTGGGATTGTTCCTCAATGTGGATAAATCGGAGTTAATATCACATGACCCGTCTACTGTTGAGAGTTTGCTAACCACCTTCCCCGGGTTACAGTTTGTTGATGTGCAAAAAACTACATTGCTGGGCTCACCCTTAGGTGGCAGGGCCATGGATGCTTGTTTAGACATCCAGCTTCACCAGCTGAAGTTGGTAGGTGAGCGATTATGCCACTTGCAATCGCATGATGCTTTCACCATCCTTCGCCACTCTCTTGCCACCCCCAAACTTCTACACATCTTGCGTACATCTCCAGCCTTCTCATCTGTCATCCTGGGATAATCTACTGGTGTCCATCGTTTCCAGAATCGTTAATATCGATTTTCATCCTGATCACCTTGATCATCAGGAGACTTGCTTCTAAATGTACATGTCTGCATGTTAATATCGATTTTCATCCTGATGATCCATCCTGGCTGCAAGCCACGCTTCCTATAGGTTCTGGTGATCTAGGCATCAGGAGTGCCTCCTATCTTGCACCTTCTGCCTTCTTGGCCTCGGCTGATGGAGCCTCCAAGCTTATGCACCATCTTCTTCCCTGTCATCTATCGACCACCACCTACACAGAAAGGGACTCAGCTTTGCATGTCTGGAGACAGGATCTACCACCAGATACACCTCTCCCTACTTCCCCCAGTCAGCAAAAATCTTGGGATAAACCTAGAGTGGACGTCATGTTTGAATCCCTCCTCTCCAGCTGCCATGATCAGGAATCAAGAGCCCGTCTCTTGGCTGCCAGATCAAGGGAATCCGGTGCTTGGCTTAATGCTCCACCGGTCTCCTCCCTTGGACTTCGCATGTCCAATGAGATCTTACGGACTGCCATAGGTTTGAGATTAGGTGCTCCAATAGTCCAACCCCACACCTGCACTCACTGTGGCAAAGATGTAGACCATCAAGCCCGCCATGGCCTGAGCTGCAGGTCAAGCCAGGGGCGGATCTCCCGGCACAATGCCTTAAATGATATCATTCATCGCTCTTTGGTTGCTGCCAAGATTCCCTCTCGATTGGAGCCATCTGGCCTTCACCGCTCAGACGGAAAACGCCCAGATGGTATGACTATGGTCCCTTGGACAGAGGGGAAGTTCTTTGTGTGGGATGCTACCTGTGTGGACACCTTCTGTCCTTCCAACCTCCACAGAGCATCCAGTGAGCCTGGGGGAGCAGCTGCCCATGCTGAAGTTGAAAAGGTGAAGAAATACTCACATCTTGACTGTCTTTACCAGTTTCAAGCTGTTGCTGTGGAGTCTGGTGGTACCATTGGCCCTCTTTCAAAGTCCTTCCTGAGACATCTCGGTAGACGTCTCAGAATGTCCACAGGGGAGCCAAAATCGCACGATTTCCTGATTCAGAGGATTTCCATGGCAATTCAGGTGGGGAATGCAGTCTTGGTTCTGGGGTCCCTCCCTATTTCTAGCATCCCTCTTGGGGATGTTGACATCTTAGATTAGGCTTATAATTTTTGGCATATTTTTTTTTTCATGCATACTTTTTTTATTATCACTGCATTGTTTCTTTTCATTGTATCATCTAATATAATAATAATAGTTTATGGATTATCTGCATGTGTGTAAAAAATATATATATATATAATGTTTAAAATTTTATAATAAAAATAATGAATAAAATATTATACTGATACAATAATGATGTTAAATTGCTATAATCGCATGTGGGACATGTCCAAAGTCCCACTATTGTGTTAATGGGTTGGTATTTGGGTGTGTATATGGCTTCGTTCATGTAATATACATGTGACATTTCATGACATATTATTTCAGTGTAGAAACAAGGGCGATGCGCTGCGTGACACTTGTTCTACTTTTTGTATATGTGAAAGCCTTCATTTATCAAAAGTTACCTTAAGGCTACAAATGTTAGCGGGTACTAACTTTAGCGAAATTAGCGAGAAGCCTCAAATTTGCTAACTTAAGTGCCCGCTAACAATTATACCCGCCAATAAATGTACTCGCTAATATTTTGTATTGTACAATTTCTATGGATGTGCTGTGCACGGAACAGGAGAAAATGGCGGCTCCGAACAGAAGTAAAATCTACTCCAAGTCAGCGAAATAAACGACAAACAGTGAACCAAATACATGTAAAGTTTCAAGGAATCATTGGATTGTAACATATATTCGTTCTAATCATTTTCGATTTAAATTCACCCAAAAGCGATAACGATTTCTTCAAGCTGTACGCCGACAAGATCAATCTTCCAGCCGTATCTACAAGCTTAAGTTTTGTGATCTCAGTGTTTCGTTTCTGCAGCTTTCTATTGCAACAGTATGTATAAAGATTAGAAATGGTGATTTAGAAAAGAATTAGAAAAAAGGATTAGGTACACAGTATTGGTAATGGTAGGGTAAGGCAGGGTAACTTGGAACGCCTGGGTAACTTGGAACGGCCGAGTAAAAGCAGTGTCAATAGTAAGCTACAGGTACAATTTTTGGCCAGTAATATCTCCATAAGTTGGGCATTCAGCAGTGGCAAGTAAGGCTGGGCAGCTTAATCATAGCAAAAGATACTGGTCCTGTTCCAAGTTACCCCACTTTACCCTAACATTTCCAAAATCGACAACTACAGATTTGGTACAAAAATGCTATTAAATCGCTAAAATAAATACCCGCTAAATACTGGCCACCAAAAAACGCTAAAATTAGTACCCGCTAACATTTGTAACCTTAAGGTATAAGTTTTGCAAAATGTCTTGCAAGCTGTGGTTTCTCTATTAGTATAACAAACATCAAGTATCACAAATAGTGAACCAAATACATGTAAAGTTTCAAGGAATCATTGGATTGTAACATATATTCGTTCTAATCATTTTCGATTTAAATTCACCCAAAAGTGATAATGATTTCTTCAAGCTGTACGCCGACAAGATCAATCTTCCAGCCATATCTACAAGCTTAAGTTTTGTGATCTCAGTGTTTCGTTTCTGCAGCTTTCTATTGCAACAGTATAGTACTGTATATAAAGATTAGAAATGGTGATTTAGAAAAGAATTAGAAAAGGATTAGGTACACAGTATTGGTAATGGTAACATTTCCAAAATCGCTAACTACAGATTTGGTACAAAAATGCTATTAAATCGCTAAAATAAATACCCGCTAAATACTGGCCACTGAAAAACACTAAAATTAGTACCCGCTAACATTTGTATCCTTAAGGTAATGTCACATATATATAGTTGTGTAAGGGAGCTTGGAAGATCATATTCACAATCGATAGTAGATATTGCAAACTGCAGTACTACGTAATTTACGGCGAAATCGCCCTGCTATTTTGCAGTTGATGGTAGGCTTAAAGCACATTTTGAAGGCTCAAACATAGATCGTTCATCCTTTTATAAGGTACTCAAGTTAGCAAAACCAACTTTCTATTTTGAATTTAAGATCAAACAAAGATTACACACCTCGTTCTTTGATGTCGCCGATTGGGCGCTGAATGTCCAGTTCGCTTTTCTTCAATCACTGATATTATCGTTTGTTAAACCGTCTGCCTTAGGTTAGGTTAGGTAAGCTTATTTTATCTGGGAGTGCCTTAAGCCAATGGCTACTATCCTAGGCGCCCAGGAAACAAGATACAAAAAGCAAAACAAAGATAAAAAAGGATCGAGAAAGGAAGGAAATACGAAATAGTCTTATGTGAATTAAACTGCAATGAATCAAAACAAAGGACATGCAAAAAAAATATCAGTGGATCATTGGCAAATTATGTAAATAGTCTAATAAAGATCTAAAAAGAAATATGGCTTCTTTGCATAATGTTCTTTCTCCGCTGAATTTCTCTCACTTACGATGCATCAATCATTGCAAAGATTAAACACTTCAGACACTTTGGTAAGGGCAATATGTGATTACGTTACAGCTCATGTCATATGACTATCATGTGATAATCGGCCCATTGCTAAGCAAATCCTTCTTGCAAAATGCCATGTCATCAGCTAAAGCAGCGGACCAATGCAGGAAGCTTCTAAGTGTTTTATTGTAATCTATAGTGAATGCTTCAACTTTTCACCAATGGGGATTTTGATGCTACGAGTTTCCAAAGAGTTATTGCTGGTTATTTTAGTACTTTTTAGTATGTGTCGATTATCTTGAAAATTACTTCAGCTAACAAAATCCCCATCAGTAGAAAACTGGGTAGACTTATTAGGAACAGTTTAGTCCATATTCCGTGTCTCTAGGCCTAAGTTTCGATTTACTTGGGATAAATAACTGCTTTAGAAAGCCTGCTGCAAAACCAAGTATTCATTAAAACTCCTGGTAGATATCAGTGCCTATAAAACTATGTCTGCTAATCCTCTTCCCTGTATCCGTAAGGACTCTTCAAAATTATGTACATGCATGGCTGTAGGAGTAGGTCCGGTTGGAAAATATATTTAGCCCCTCACAAACCATAGATACTCCAACCTTGGGTTGCGTAGGTTAGAGTATCTATGCACTAACCCAAGAGTAGGCGTGTAGAAGATGACCCTGATGATGACCTTGATGACAGCAGTGAAGATTGCAATGATGATGACATTTTTAGTAAGGTAAACCGTCCTAATTTGGGGCAGGCCCTAATTTGGATCGCTTTGAGCAAAACAGTGTAAATTGTGGCGCTCAGAAGAATCGCACAGTTTACTGATTGATTATGCCATGCCATGCTCTGTACTCAAATGACACGAGCGCCACCGTTTACCATTTAGTTCAAAGTGACCCAAATTTGGGCCCGCCCCAAATTAGGACGGTTTACCTCATCCATGGAGATTTGAGTTTACCACTTAGTACTGTACATCCATCCACTGGCAACCTTGCACACATATATACTGTATCCTTGCATATCACCTACCATACAGCAGGAAAATTCTGCAAACTCAAACATTCACGAATTTCGTACCAAATTTCTTTGGACAACCTAAACTCCCCAGGGGCAACCTAGAACAACATTCAGGTTGCCCTGTGGGCAATCTGAAAAATTCCTTAAAATTATGCCCTGTTCAGTCTTGAAAGAAAGAGTGAAGAGCTCCAATAATAGACATGGTCAAATAATAGACATGGACGTTATTGTAGCTAGATGGGGCGGCTCACGTATTCAGGGAGGCAGTAATGTAATTGGTTGAGATGAGGTGTGAAAAGTACAATAGTTGCTAAACTCTACTTTTCCTCACCCACATGAAGGGTAAAAGTAGGGGCTAGCAGCTAGGCTAATATGAAAGCTGCCACAGCATGTAAACTTCTAGTATGATCCTTTGACAGCAGCATACCCTGACATCCCACACAACTTCACAGGATTACAACCCCCACCCCCCCGGTGAACTTGGGACCATAGAATATGGCAATATTTTAGCACTGGCACCTTGCTTTAGTGAAGTGGGAAGATTGGCAATTGGTCCTACTGTACTGAAAGACTCAAACATTCACGAATTTCGCGATTTGACCATTGGGTACACAAAATATTTATTGGTTTCCTAAAAGTTTTCGATGACCACTAAGGTTCAATGTCTAACGTTAAGTAGTGAAAAACTGTCCCAAAACACAGCAGAACCTCCTGTACCTTAATATCAGGAAAGTAGGAAGGCTAAATTGTTGTTTTAGCTCAGATATTGCAAAGCATCCAACCCTTATGTGCAATTTTATGAAGACTGTGTGCAAACTAGCACAACAACATTATCTTCAAGAGCTCAAAAGTAATCCAAATTTACTTGCATGCTTCAGGAATGTCAACAATTTAAAAAAAATAAATTCCTGTAAAGTTAGATTCAGAAGTACAGATTACGTAGCTTTCTACATGTACTTTGGCACCACCATTTTCTATAATAATTGCTACTGTTAACTTTTCTTTGAAAGGCAGTGAAATTATGTGATTCGCTTTCACAATTGGAAATGGTAAAATCTGCAGAAATTTAAAGCCCAAATCTACGGTATGTGTCATAAAAAAGTTCACATGTCGTAACGTAATCATAACGTAAACACATCTTATTACGATCGTAATTGCGTCGTACTATGATCGGAATTGGGCCTATTACGATCGTAAACACGATTAATTACGATGGTGAACGTGGCTCGTAATTATAGTCGTAATGATCGTATTTATTAAACGAAAAAAAATCGATTCTGCGAAGTAGCAATTGTTTAAGTTCAGAAGGAATGGTTTATTCGGATTACAAGAAGCAGAGGATAGTGTTCTGGCGAAACGAAGGACTTAAAGCGCCGTCAATCTGTAAGAAACTTCGTTCAGAAGGCCTTAGCTGTACGAGAGAGGAAGTTTACAAGTTTCTGTTGAAGTACGAAGCGACAGGTTCAATATGCAAGAAGGAAGGGTTGGGGCGACGGTCTAAAGTAACCGGAGAGGTCGAGGACATCATTGAGAAGCAATTGCAGGCTGATGACGAAACGACGGTTGCGAAACTCCAGAAGTTGCTCGAGAGATACGACCACCATCTTTCGAAGAGTGCTATTATTATAGTACAATGCCGAAGGCGGCGACTTGTATGGAGTTTCTGTGGTAGACTGCCAGCTCGTTTGAGAGCAGAACAGGGTGAAGCGATTAGCTTGGGCGAAGGAGAAAAAAGACAGCGACTTATCATGAACGCCATCTTTATGGACGAAACTACCGTACAATTAGAGACCCACAGGCGGCTCGACGTTTCGCAGCTGTAGAGGAATGCTGCAAATATCCGCAATGACTGACAAAACAGTTCTGAGTGTTCTTCAGATAAGCAGAAGCATTAGATATAGTACTTAAAGCTATATTTTATTGTTTACGTCGTTATTTGGTACGCAAAAGGCTTGTTTGCTGCCCGCATACGAATTCCGGTCCGCCGATAAAGATGGCGACTGAGCTAGCTTGTGCATGTACGTACTCGAAATCACCACATACGAACAATGATCACATTTTGATCATTTTAATCAGTGATAACAATTCAATGTCCTTAGAAATATCATCGTGATAAAATCTTCCCCAAGTACGATCGTAGTATATCGTAATCGTATTACGATCGTAAATTGATCGTATTTGGCATCGTAGCATATCGTAATTGCATCGTATTACGATTACGATGTGTGAATTTTTTTATGACACATACCGTATATGCCATACTTGAGAAAATGGGGTATTTTAGTAGGAATATGTTGGAGACACTATAAAGGTGCAACATCACAACAGAAAACTGCCCCCCCCCCCCAAAGGATTTAAACTGCTATTATTTTATCCTTTCCAAAAGTTACAGTGCAATCAGGTAGCTCGATCCTGAGATACATAACATTTACATAACACATAAGAAAATACCACATTGTCTGGCTACAGAAAACTTAGTGCTTTGGGTTTTGTACAAAATATTCACAGGTGGCTGTTTTACCATCTAAACAAAAGAAAAGTTAATTGTGTCCATCTGAACACTTGCCAGTTTACAGTATGGTAGGAAATTTGCATACACTTGATAGGCCACTCCTATGTTCATGTCATTGCTACAGCATTGTAGAATGTTAAAAAGCAATCAAATGAAATCAAAAGTAATTTTTTGATGAAAGGCATCAAACTATCCCATACAGTACAAATACTGTTACAAAAGCTGCTAAGTACGCACCTCGCAATGTCCTTATACACTCGAAAGTCTGAAAATCCCATAACTTCACAGACATGTCTGCTGAACATGATGCTGTAAACACAGAAATAAACATGTACATACAGTAAGGTGGTACAATCTGGGGAGCATATGTACTCTACATTGTGAGAAGGAACATAGTCATACGATTGGTGAGAAATACCAAAAACAGCAAAAGCAATGGATTGCATGCAGCAGCTACAGACACAATTGAAGGCACTTTGCTAACTCACAAAAGAAAAGGACCAAAAAACAGACTAAGATTATAATAGTACAAAAAGTTAAGTCATTGTCAACAATAGACGCTCAAATGAAAACAATGAAAAACAATGAAAAATGAAGTTGCATTCTACATCAACATTTCTTCCCCATCCTACTGTACGTACTGTATGCATACTGCACAGTCATCGGAGAACTACTGTATACTTTACTGAGGCATCAGGGTGTTTTAAACATCCCAACATACAATAATAGTGACAGACCACTCATGAGGATAAACCACTGGTTCCAGTGAAGATATATGCATATGTACACACTCAGACAGATCAACATACACACCTAGCAGCTTTCCATTGTGATCAATTGCAATTTCCTGTACAGAGTCCGTGTGCCCCTTTAAAGTGCGTTCAAAGTCCCCTGTTTCATAATCCCAAATCTTAACAGTAGCATCTTCTGATGATGTAACTAAGAGGCTAAGAGAACAATGAAAAAATACTTGCAAAAGTCACTGTTAGAAAGTGAATACTGAATGCACTCAAATTTTTACATGGGTTTAAATTCGCAGTTTTCGCAGATTGGAAGCCATCTAAAGTTTATACCTGCGAAAATTTAGATTGGTTTTTGTGCAATGGCGAAGCATGGCTGTCTGCAAATATAAAAAAAATGTAACAATTACTAGAATCCAAGATCTGTGAAGGTTTCACTCTATGCAAATTAAATTGAATATGGCACTAGTGGTACCCTGTAGAGGTTTAAACTTTTATGTCAGCAGACAGAGAAACTGCGGTATGAGACAAAAGTTTGGTCACAGTTGGTTTAACAAAACAGTACTTGGTTTTTGTTCTTGTGCAAGAATGTACAGAATTGGAACGAAAAACATTAAGATGGTGGGACAAAACACAAGGTGTCAAAATAAAGCGTTTTCTCCCTTGATGATTCCACCCCAGCACTTTCTACAGCCGAGTAATATTCTGAGGGATAGGTTTGAGCTTCTGAGCTTTTCTCTTGAAGCATTTGGTGGATCTGGTTAGTGGTGGTTTCATCATCATCTGTGAATTTTTCTGCTAGCTTTCGCAATACACTGGTAGCCTGCAATGGCCACCTGGATGTTTGCTTTCTTATGCTTCTACTTGTGTAGTATGCACTCTCTGGATGCACTGATTCTTTATTTTCCAAGACAATGCCTGATTGTTGGAGCTTATAACTAACACAAACGAAAGAACAAGAACATACTTTTTGTTGTACTCACTCACTAAAATAACATCCTTGAACTTCGCTAATCAAAAACAAGATCTCACTTTAATGCCCAATGATGGTTAGCTATCATTAATATCATAGATACTAAAACATGTGGATTGGAAGCTAGCGTGCAAGGTCTGTTACGGTTGCACAATATTGGACATTGGCATTTATTATGGTAAATACGCCTGATGACTTGTTTTCCTGTTTTTGGGTGCTCTGTTACAAGAAAAGGAAGTATCGGAACCAGTTAAATGGCAGACCAGACCACGTAGCAACTCTTGGCAATTCGAATGATACCAAACTCCACTCTTGGAAAGTTGCGCACAGCGAAATAAGTGTTACACGGTATACCTGACTACTGAAAGGCAAATTGCTGTGTCATGAATGTCCTGAAACCTTTGGCCATCCCTTTCATAGGGGAGGATATGTGTCATTTTGCTGTTTTCCTCAACAATACGACCCCATGGTCCTCATCCCTTGCTTATAGTTGTGAAGTGTTTCGAACATCATTTACCTGTGCGGTTGTCTTATTTATCGCTACTACTAGCTAATCTGCAGTACCAGGTCATTTTTGGAAGTACAGCACTATTTCAGGATGTATTTCAACCATGGCAAACAGTATATACTGATCATAGAAGGTTCGTATGTCTCTGAAAACATTTGGCATTCGGTGGCTATCTTGTCTGCTTGTCTTTGGATCGTAACAGACCTCACACTAATCATAGAAGGTTTGTATGTCTCTAAAAACGTTTTGGCGTTCAGTGGCTATCTTGTCTGCTTGTCTTTGGACTGTAACAGACCTCACATGCTGGAAGTATGATATCATCACACATTTATATGCGTATAGCGATATATAAACAATAGTAAATTTATATATAATACTGAAGCTTCCAATCCATTTGTTTTAGTATCTATGCTAACATGTGCATGGAATTCCTTTGCAATTAACCCAATAAAACCGACACAGACCACTACAAAGAGGAAGACTAAATGAAACAAAACTTTATAGTGCTTGTTCATTCTACATGCGGGACATGTCCATTAGCACTTGAATGGCTTCCCAAAGTCAGCGAATTTCATGTTTACAAATTACTTAATTTCTTCCCAATATGTAGCAGAATGGCCAAACAATGGTTCTAAAGCAGTACAAACATATCTAAGGTACACATTGAGCTGTTTTTTATCCAAGTTTCTTTCTCGGTTGTTCGACTAATTGACGATATACCAGTTAGTTGAAATCAAACGTGACTCAACTTATGCCCTTACTGTATACGGACTACTTTTAACTCATTTTGGTGTCCTTTGCCTTGCTGTGGGGAAGAAAATGACAATATTCAGACCCCTTTCTTGACTCCTTATCACCAGACATGATTGTACTTAACCCATTATTGTGGACAACTCTACCGGTGGTTGTGGAAGATAACAAAAGTTTAGCGCATTTTGTTCAAATTTTATACGAAGCATACTTGTAGCAATCTCAACACACTGTGAGTATGAACATTCTAATATGGATTACAACGAAGTTAGAACACATATTAAAGTTACATACAATACCGTTTTACGGTGATATGCAATGATTACGTGATAGTTTACCAAAAAATCGTAGCTATGCGGAATAAAAATGGCGTTCTTTAGTGTGGCTCAATCTAAAAACGGGAACTACACAGACAGCTAGAATGGGATTGGTTTCTTTACATAGCTTGCCAGTGTACTTGGTTCACTTCCTTGAATCAGTTGATGAGCAATAAATGGTAGATTAGGATTTTGTGTTTTCTAGCTTTCATATCACTTTGTTATGATGTATCACTTATGGTATACTGGTAATACGTTTCAACATTCATTAGATTGATAATTGAGCCAGTAAACACTTGATTCATTCTTAAAATGAAAAAGAAGTACAACCCACTATAGTGGCTTGTCCATGATAGGGGCAGATTGCACAACCATACCCAGTACTCTCCCCAGGTATCTTAAAGCATGTCGGCCTGACATGCCTTCTTTTCTTCCTAGTATTCACAGAAGTGCACATCTACGGACCTTTAAAGTATTTTTTTTGGAGAACAAATCATGCAAATGCCCAAACTTAAATAAAAATAACCTCCGCGAATATTCTCCATTATAATGTGATGACGTCATGATAACGTGTACGTACTTAGCGCGACAGCAGGTGTTTTCGTGCTCGATTGGCGTCGAAGCGTACGATTTTGAGGACGAACATATTTTGATTGCTGAACTGAACTGTCCCGTGTTTAGTGGAAGACCGACAGCTAAGTTGACTGCAATTTTAGAGAAAAAGAAGGCATTAGAACAGGAAACAGAAGTCGTGAATCTGCTGGAACAAGAAGTATACACTCAAACGCCTCTTATCCGGACACCTTGGGACCGGACCCTGTCCGTAAGTCAGAAAAGTCCGTATGTTAGAACATAATATAAATTGTATATAAATTGTATACAATAGTAATGTGGCATACACTGATCTCGACATAATAAAGCCACAGTCGGACCATGCAACACTTTTTGGAGCGTACGATGGAGTCTACGGAAGACATAGACTGGGTATTCGATTTTCTAATGATCCTTCCAATTATCGCAAATCGATGGTTGATTTAGCGACTTTGTACTTGTCGGCCACAAATTTCTGAGAACTTCCCTCCTTGATCTCGCCAATTGCCCTCAATTTTGTGTCAAGAGACTGAACAGACCTGTTTCGCTTCCTTAGGATAGAGCTGATCATTATTCTAAGAGTTTTTGACAATGTGCAATGTTCATGTGCTACGGAAAATAAAATGGCTGCCTAGTATTGTGCAATAAAATAGGTGTCCGGTAGACAGGTGAATCCGGATTAGAGATGTCCGGATAAGAGGCGTTTGAGTGTACTTTGATTCAGGTGGACAGGAAACCCTTAGCTCACCCACCAGTCACCTAAAGGAGGATGTGTGTGTGTGTGTGTGTAGTATATAATATGTATGCTCAAGGTGGCCTTAAAATATTTCTGGGGAGAAGACTGCATACCTTCTATTATAAAGGGTTAATATTGAAGTGTTTTCATTTCTACGAATTCAGTTGAAAATGTACTTCGGCCAAGTACATAGTGAATCACTTACTTCCAGTGGCACGGTTCACATCTGGTACCAATCACTTAAAAGTTACCAAAATGTACTGTGTCACATCAACACTGTAACTGTCTAGTAAAGCATACACTGAAGTTGTAATGGGATGAAACTTTTACATTGTCACAAATTGGGGAACATCTGTGAAATATTAAGCCCATGTAAATTTGGGTCAGACTCTTTGCAATAACTATAGTAGCAGTCAAACAAACAGTGGTTACTGAGAAGTAGTGCAGTACCTTTGCTCTACTCTCCCTTGACTTTCATCCGCACACACAGAAAGTTTATAATCAATAAAATATTAATTAACAGTAAGTAGAATTAAGGGGGTGGGTGCACCTTTTCAATTAAAATTACCCTGTATTTAAATTTGAAGTAAGTCTAAAGCAGTATTCCCTGGTCTATTCCTACCTTCTAATCTGCTTCTGCTACATATAAGCTATAAGGAGAAGGGACGCCTACTTTTACTGAGCTTTCATTCACTGGATAAAACAATTTGCCCGATGCTCTCTCGTATCTCGTTCATTATCGTTATTCTGCCATATTAGCGCCCAGAATCTTGTACTTCCAGGTACACGTGGTTCCCAGTGGTCTACGTGCATCTACATAGCAGATTTCCTGAATTCCAATAGGAAACATATTAACTGATAGTTCAGCATGCTATTTCTCAGGCAATTTGCCCACTGTACACACAAAATGCTACATTATTGAAAAACGTCACGTAGATACATGTAATACATGAATAAAACATATATTGCAAAGTTTCAGTAGCTAATCTTAAATGATGGCACAATAAATGGTAATAAATGAAATGTATTAAACAGGAATAAAATGAGGTTAATTGGATGACATATTATTGCGTCATCACTGGAAGAAATGGGTCATGGATGGGTTGACCCTGCGTGTGCGTGTGGTAAAGCCAATTCGGGAAGGATAGCCTACTTGTAAAATCGAACAAGTCTCTTTTTGTTTTCGTCCCAGAATTTGGCGTCGAATGCTATCCGCTGAACAGATAAGCCAGATGGTGTCCAAACTACAAAATCGCACCAGGAACGTTTCGCAATGGCAAGCATACCTTGAATTTGGTAGAAATAATTGTGGTTCCTCTTCAGTTCTATTTGATTGTCTGAACCAACTTTGCAGAAGAAGGATCCCCTCGTTTCTGCAGCCATACGAGGACAAATCCTGTCCTTTGCAGGCGTGTACGGGCACTTGATTTCTACAATGCCTCGACTCGCTGTTGTGTCAGGAATGTCCACCAAGCCATCAGGACTGCAGGCCAGGCACGGATTGCTAAGGTCAATTACAAGTTCTGAGGAGGAGACTGTGGTGGTTTGATATCACTGATCCTTCAAAAGCTGCGTGTACAAGTACACGCTGCTTCTTTGTGAGTCGAACTCCACCGTGTAGTGACTGTGTTGAATCCCTTGCCATATATATAGCAAGGATTTCACGAGGTTGAAAACTGGTGTAGTATTCCAACGCTTTGCTACCTTGCCGAAATTTGACGCTGTTAACCTCAGCCGTTGTTGTTGGTGCCAAAGACTCTCTTCGGACTGTTGCTGCATATGTGCCTCAATGTAGGTAGAATTCTCTTCATGAACCACTACCTCTCTAGCATAGTACTCCTGACAAAGTTGCTCAAGGTCTTGGCTTGATGAATCAGGCTGTTGTGAGTTTTCGCCATAGTGATGTTATAATGTAGTCTTTGCAGGGTTCTTTGAGGCACGCCTCCGTGACTTGTACTCCAATGACTGCTTCCTCATACGATCTTTCTCTGACTTTTTCCTCTTTGATGTTGTGTACTGTGTCTTTGCTGCCCCAGGGTTTGTTCCAGTTGTTTCCTGCCAGAATGGCAGCGGCCATTCAGGACCATGTTGAACTTGCAGACCTGCACCATGGAACCTGTACTGAAATGCTCCACTCTGTATACAGTTGTACTGCTTCCCACCATCAAAACAACACCGTATGGACATGTAGATTTCAGTTAAGTTGCTAGTTTCATTGGAAATCAGCTGTGGAACTAGCATTACTATACAATCTCCACAAGCCATGACACTGTTGAAAAGTCCATGTGGGAGGTCGACAACAGATGGATGTCCTCCGTTTCGTGCATCTTCCTGATCTTCATTATTTGCAGTCTCGGTTTCTTCCTCAATGATACTGTCCAGAATCTAAACAAAGGTGTCAGTTGCTTCAGAACTTTTGATCTCGTCAACTTGCATATCGGAGTCATCTGGTGTGGGGGTTGTAGCAGTGTTGTGGGTGCAAAACAGAGGATTGCATTTGTTGTGGTTCCCGAAAACATGGGATGGCCCGTTACGGAGATTGGTTTACAACTGGGCCACGTTTTGCGTTTCACTGTGCATCTTGATTGCCATCCTAGCACCAATTGTGAGCCTCTGTATAGCAGTCTTTGCAAGCCTACCTCTTCCACGAAAATGTGGATTGTCCTTTGCAAGAGCTTCAAGCCTGCTTCTATATGCCTTGCAAGTATGGTTGGGCCATTCAATTTTAGCAACAAAAACGCCATAGGGGACACATTGCCGGATTGCTGCCATAACAGAGCTCTCACCGTCATCAATGACAAACATGTAGCGCAAATTGTACATCTTTTCAGCAAGATGGAACCTCTCAGCAATCATGTCACTTTCCATAGCAGCAGAACTTCCATTCCAATTCTTGTAGCATGAATGTGCAGGAATTTCACTCGATTTGTTATTGGAAATTGCACATACGGAGCAAAATTTATTTCTCACATCAAGATACAACAGCTTTTTGCTGTGCTTTCCAAAGATTACTGCTACCCCACTCTTAGCATTATACGAATGCTTGTGGCTATGTTTAAACCACCCACCATCCACAACAACAGTTATAGCCGGTACACCTTGGTGAAAACTATCAATACTTATTGCATTCTCCCTTTCTTTTGTGGCTACTTTCTCCATAGAAAGTGCCAACTGTTCCATCATTTCAGTACCAAGCAATGTTTTTGTAGCGGTGTACATTTGCTTTTGCATGCCTAGTACATCTAGGCAGGCTATGGTAGTGTTCAGTCTGGTTAAGCCTCCACAGCTTGTCATCTGGCCATATGTACAAAAAGTCATGATGTAGAATCGCTCGTGGAATGTGGATATATGAATATATCCTCGGATGTATATTATATATCCACGGTTGCATACTATATATCCGTGGATATATATTATGCATCCATGGATATATATTATATATCCGTGGATAGATAATATACGTACATCCGTGGATATATAATATACATCCGTGGATATATATTATATATCCACGGATATATATTATATATCCGTGGATGTATAATAGTTGGATATGGATGTATGGGGTCACATGACACTATGTGATCAAGCTTTACCAGCCACAACAACAGGAAGTTATTGTGCAGTGAGCAACAGAAACAGAAATGAGTATAACAGTGTAAATTTTAATTGAGCACATGTTCTGGAATAGAAAATGGCTTAAGGGGGGCAAGGACGAGAAACCCAGGGGGCAAATACAGGGAGACCCGAGTCTGATATAAACCCAGCTGAAGTCAAATTCCTAATGGCAAAAGGTTTTCAAAGAGTAAAATTTCATTAATTCTTGACATTAGTTGGCAAACTCTTAATTTATAACCAATTGAAAATTTGGGATCCAGCCACATTCTCCAAATATGCTGCAATGAATGATGTAGAGCTTGATGATAGGGTGAGAGAGATCAAGTCAATAGTACATCCTACAGAATAGAGTGATACACATTCCTCCACAGCCTCCCAATATGTTCATTATGGGTGGAGCTTCCTGCAATGATACTATCATCTGTACTGCACTCCTCCAGCATAGCACGCGATACTAGCATATTTTCACCACCATGATCTGTTCTCACTTTTTTGACTTACCAAAGTCGTTCACTCCTCCCATATATGCTGCATGATCACTTTCGGACTTATTATTTGTGTGGCACTTGAGACAAGTTATAAGCCGAGAATACCCATCAATTGCTCCATGAATGTCAAATCGTCATCTAATATGTTTGTGGTATCCATCAAAGTGCCAAACACTATTTGTACCATCAGCAAGATAGACTCTACCCTTAATAGCCACGCTTCTTCTTTCGGCCACACCATTAGCCTAGGGATCTACTCTATGTATGCTGGCCTGCAGTTTTGCCCTAGTAACAAATGTTCCCCTTGACTTCAAATGACCTGCCATCATCACCTCACCATCATTAGGATGTATTGAGTTGATCTCTCTCAGCCTATCATCAAGCTCTACATCATCCATTGCAGTATACTTGGAGAATGTGGCTGGATCCCAAGTTTTCAATCAGTTATAAAGTTTTTACCAATTAACATCAAAAATTGAAGAAATTTTGCTCTTTGACAAGCCTTTTACCAATAGGAACTTGACTTCAGCTGGGTTTATATCAGACTTGGGTCTCCCTATATTTGCCCCCTGGGTTTCTCTGCCTTGACACCCATCAGCCATTTATATTCCAGAACATGTGCTCATTCAAAATTTACACTGATTTAAAGGGCCACTGACATGAAAATTTTTATTTGTTTAATAGATGGTTTATATGTGAAAAATACCTTATGCTATAATTTTACTTGCAAATTTCGTGTTTAAATGGGAGTAAATGGAAGATTTAGTACGCAGAATCAGCCATTTTTCGATTAAATGCATGGATTGATGATTTTGAGGTGCAGGTTACTCGTGACGTCACAAGGTGAACGGAAGTAACCTAATCCTATTTTTCAGTATGGGAAAAACGAAAATTTCCTCAGCCCATTCCTCAGACGAAAGATGTTGTTCGACTCTTTTCAATGGTAGAATCGGTGAAATTACGAATTTTGTCAGTAGATGGTTTATATGTGAAAAATCCTTATGCTATAATTTTACTTGCAAATTTCGTGTTTAAATGGGAGTAAATGGAAGATTTAGTACGCAGAATCAGCCATTTTTCGATTAAATGCATGGATTGATGATTTTGAGGTGCAGGTTACTCGTGATGTCACAAGGTGAACGGAAGTAACCTAATCCTATTTTTCAGTATGGGAAAAACGAAAATTTCCTCAGCCCATTCCTCAGACGAAAGATGTTGTTCGACTCTTTCAATGGCAGAATCGGTGAAATTACGAATTTTGTCAGCAAGGATAGCACAGGGGTTCCACAGATAGCCTACGAATGGAGTGCTGCCAGTTTGAACTTCCATCATCGATTGCCGAATCGTTGTCTGAAAACGAACGTTGGACGCTGCAGATTACTATTAAAGGACTGAAAAGGATCCAAGTTGAGACTTTATCGTGTCATCTGTGAATTTTTTTGCAGCGTATATGAAGTTTTCTTGCAAATCATTCAAATATGCAACACGCTTGTTCACAATGTGACTTATGTCCATTTACCGCTAATGTGCACATGGAAGATGCAATTCCTTGCCCACTTTGAAGTGCTGTCTTCGGTATTGATTAATGACAGTCTTAGAAAGCGAGATACAAGAAACTTCTGTTGTTCTAACGCTTTGCAATTGGTATCGGTGGAACAGCGTTCTGCTAAGTAGCATGAACTGCAAAATGGGTCCTACAGGTTGCTGGCTAGCATAAATGTGAGCAATATGACCCCAAAGAACAGAAGGAGCAATTCATAAGAGTGTAATTGCATGAAATGGAATAACTGGGGTGCAGAAGTATTACATAGAATGTATTCCTTGGTAGTGCGCATATTCCTTCATAAAGGGCAACAAATGTTGAAAAGTGACCATAGTGAAGTGCACATTACCTAATGCAGAAGTATTGGTAAGTATATTTCGGTATTTGCAGCTATTTGGCTTTACTTGATCAGGTTAATCTTCATGCAGGAAAATTTGGGAGCGTACCAAGTACAAATACTTCACCTAGTATCCCTATTGCAACCTCCTAGTAGTGCACCATTGGTCATGGCTTCACTAGCGAGCTCAATGGGTTCCTAACTCAATTCGTTCGCCAATTATTTGGAAAATCACTACAAAATCCCTATACTAGCTGTACTAAACGTTCACCTTGTGACATCATAGCAAACATGGCTGTCGGTTTCGCGGCCAAAACCGGAAGTGGGCTATTTTCGCTCACTTCGCAACATTTGTTGCAAATTTAAACGGTCCCAAAGTTATTTATTTGGGGGTAACTATTGATTTTTGCGAAATTTCTTTTATGTCCCTGGCCCTTTAATCATTTCTGTTCCTATTGTTCACTGCACAATAACTTCCTGTTTTTGATGCTGATAAAGCTTGATCACATGGTGTCACGTGACCCCATACATCCATATCCAACTATCATACCTCCAAGGATATATATTATATATCTACGGATATATGTGACCATCCACGTGAAAACCAGCCTTCGAGGCTGCGAAGTCAAAATTTGAGTTACTGCAGCATAGGCATTAGCTATGCGAAATCTATCATTTTTCCAAGTTTCAAGTTCCAATTCCCATTTGTTATGGAGATATATAACCCAGAATATTACATGAGAATTTGTAATTGAATTGTTAATTGTATTCATAACCATTAAATGATATTCATAAGAATATTTACATATTCATGAATTCTGTTTTATAATGAATGTTGCTGCGTTTAAGCTTATTATTAACAAAAAATAGCAATATTACAAGAGTACAACAATTCCTATGTTAGGCAAATAATAATAGGAAGGCAATAAGAAAAATTATAATGAATTTGCATTAAAAAATTACTTTTTACGAGTTTTTTGTTGCCTAGCTGATTGCAGTGGCCTACGCTTCCTGCTAGCATTGTCATGTGACAGTACTGGGTCCCCTTCAGTGTCTGCTAATGACATTCCAGCCCTGGGCTTTGGTACTAATGGCTTAGGGCATGTGAGATCAGCTGCCAAGGTAGAGGAACAAAATGGTCTCACTTTCTCATACAAGTACCATTGTCGCTGCGGGTCTAGGCCTTTAGGGTGAATCTCTACTGGCAGACTGTGGAATGAGCTGTGGTTGTGTGTCTTCAATACATTTACAGCAATCTCTGGGCTTTCTGAGAACTCACGAAGGAAAACCACCCCAGGATGCTGGTGATCCACACGAAAGATGTGGTACTTTGTAACGTTTTGTATTGGCATGAAAATATTACCTAAATGGTCATTCCACTTGAAAAACTTGACCAACTGCTTCCCAGTAGCATCTCGAACTGGTTGGGCAATGTTTCCTTTGGTGACCGTTGAGCTTTGCACAACCCGAACCAAGCACTGCATAGTATCTACTCTAGTTCGCCGATACACCTTCTTGATTAATCCAAAGAATCGATAAGGTGCAAATTTGGTATGACCTGCCAGCATAAATGATAGCTGTATTGTCCTTTGTCGCCCAGTCAATACCCTCCACAGTATGTAGTGCACAGTAGCATTGTTCTTGTTTTGGCCTACACAATTATCAGCGTGTAGAAGAAGTTCTTCTGTCTTCAAAGAATCCATCTCTAGGGAATGGTGGACAAGGCTGATTGTGGTGTTGGCACCTTTGCCAACAAGATCAGCCTCATCGATCAAGTAATTGACCTGCTGGCCCATTGCTTCACATGTTACACCAAACAGTTGACATTTTCGCGCTGATAGAAAATATGCCGGTCCAGGCTGCTGTGGGTTATTTGGATAGTGCAGCTGCTGTGCAAAATCGTAACTGATGTGAATCGGGCCTGCTGTGGAACGTGAATCCTCAATACTTCCTCTATCACCTAGGCTCTCTTTACTCAACATAATCTGCCTGTTGTAAAGATCGCGCTCTGCCTTTGCTATACTGAGATGGGCTTCTGCTTTCTGTATTCTTTCTGTCTTCTCCTCTTCACTTAGATGACCTGACTTGGAAATCGATGACATTAACTGTTGACAGTCAAAGCAGAGGTCTGATGCTGGCTTCATTGTGTCCACATGTGGCAGAGTTTCCTTCCATATGCTGTAAAACTTGGATCTTCCAACAGGAGTCTGGTTCTTCTTCTCACATGCCTCTAGATATCCTCTATACACCCGACTTTTTGGCATATCTGAGGGTAAAAGCATGGCTCTATCCTTGTGATTCGGGAGACGTCCTGGCAAAGGGAGTGCATGCGTATCAGCGGTATTTTGAATAAAGTCATGCACCCATTCCACCTGTTCTGGGGGGCATGTATGCCTAGGTACACGCTTTGTATTCCCATGAATTCTTTCCGCAACACCGTGTGTATCCACAAACTTGCTAAGGCGTTTCAGGCGGTCTCTTCCAATTGTATGAAGAAATAAAAAGGTAGACTGGCAAATTTTCATCCCATGCATGTAGAACATCGTGTATGGTCTGAATTTGCTGGGATCACCCTTGTATGAGGATGGGACTTCCTCTTTGTTCGTTCTTAAGGCATTAAGCTGACTCAAAATAACTAAATTCAGCTGTTGTCTTGTCATTTGATGGCAGTTGTTTCTGGTCAATTCCATGGTCTTTCGCGACAGCTGAACAGAACACGCTGTTTGCTGAGGTCCCAATTGACACCGACATGTGTCAGCGATAAAACGCTCCACTATAGCATTCTCTTCAAGATCATCAGAGCTATTCTCAACACTTATTATAGGATTATCATCTCGACGATCGCATTCTTCTTCGGTTGAGAAAGATTGGAAATCCCCGACGTTCGGACTTGTGGATTCACGCTCGCTATCGCTATCGTCTTAAATTTCATCTATTCCTTGATATTCTCTCTCAACAGCATCAAATTCTTCTTCAAGCTGCTTTAAAACTTCTTCGAAAGGTACACTTACAGATCGTGCCATTGTCAGTTGCTCACTGGGATGAATCTCCTCAACCAACAACCGCAAGACCTCGGGAAAAGGATCGCCATGCAGGGCTTCGCACGTACTTCATGTTGGTACATGTCGTCATTCACTCGCTCGCAGCTCACGTGAGCTATGGGCTAATACAATCCGAATTTCTTATAACGCGCGTATTTCAAAATGTTTGCGCAACCCTCGAAGGCTGGTTTTCACGTGGACGGTCACATATATTATGTATCCACGGATATATAATATATATCCGTGGATAGATAATATATATCCACGGATATATAATATACATCCATGAATATATAATATATAGGCGAGGATATAATATATTAGTTATATCCTGTCCAGGTGTGCTACAGCAGAAATACAGCGCTGACTGATCGAGGGCGAAGCCTGAGGTCATCAGCACTGTATTTTCTGCTGTAGCACACCAGGACAGGATATAACTAATTTGTATCCTGGCAACCATTCACTGTTGACTGTTGGTGTGTACAGCCTCATCTAGAGTTGATCAGTTTTAGCCACTTACCCTACCAATTGACATCAATTGACATCAATTAGGAAGTGTGCGTATATCAGTGACCTGTGCTACATCACAAATGTCAGCACACTTTTTCCTTTGATCCACCCATAATTCGCCCCCACACCAGGATACAATGATATATCCATATTCCACAAATGATTCTACATCATGACTTTTTTACATATGGCACCACATAGGAATACGGTATAAGTCATAAAAAAGTTACCATGTCATAATGTAATTGTATTGTATTACGATCGTATTTGGGTTGTACTACGATCGTAATTGGGTCCAACTATGATCGTAAATTGAGTTTACTACGATCGTAATCATCGTATTCAGGTCAAAGATCGATTTTCGCGAGGTACACATGTACGTATGTACTTGGTATTTGTTGCTTGAATGAAAAAGAAAAGTCACACTCTTACCGCTATTTGTTAGAGACGCTCTGAAAATTGTCCTAGCAGTCGTCGTCAAGGTTGAATGTCCAGTTGCAGAGCGGCGGGAAATGTTGCACTGGCAAACAACTTTTTGCAACTAAAGAAAAGTGCAGCGAATCTCCGTGATGTCTCAGGACAGTTATCAGAGCTTCTTAGATGAACTGAAGCAATTGACAGTAGTATTTTAGTGCTATATTTTGTTGCTTTCATTCATCGCTTTGATGGAACAGGACCTGGTCTCATCGCCTCAACTATATGTTCCTGCCGTCGAGAAAGATGGCGGCCGTGCCAGACCTGCGTATGTAGGTACTAAATATCACATTGCACAGACAATTAGCAATATTAGACAACGTTTTTTGACAATAAGCTTACTTAATGTGTGATGATAATAAAATATTTCGGCTAAAATCATTGCAATAAAATTTTGCCTAAGTACGATAGTAATTGTATTACGATCGTAAATAGATCGTATTTGGCTTTGTAGTGTTTCGTAATTAGATCGTATTACGATTACGATATGTAAACTTTTTTATGACCCATACCCTAGATGTGAAGAGCTGTTAGTGTTGTTCACTTCTGTCATTGAACAAGAGACTAACTTAAATTTTCTTCAGCTTAAATTTTTGTACTTGACTTCCAATCAACCAATACCATGCAAATGTCAAGTACTCAAAACTCTTGAGTGTATGCGAATGTGAATTACTCTGTATCCAGAGCAACAATCAAATTCATGAAAGCTTCAATATGGTCCAAAAGTCGCTTACCTATACTTTGGGTGAAACAGGACACAGGTTATGGTGTTCCGATGGCCAGAAAGACAATACTTCTCAGGTGGCCTTGGAATCCAATCACTAGATGACCGTGACTTTCTTGTAGGACCTGAAATATTAAGGAAATACACTACCATACAGGGGTGCTTGAGGTACTTTTGTGTTGTGTAGTGGTAAATGCAGAGGGCATATTACAATTATCAAACAAAATTTTAGGTGCCAATATACACAGTCATGACTACAATACAATTGAACTTTCAGAAACCTGGCATATTTAACAAAATGAATCAAATTATATACACACAAATGTCTCCCTCAATCAAATAATGTAGTGATATGCAGATGTAGGAATTTGCACACTGCACCCAGCCCATTCCAAACTATGTCTATTAGTTCTATGCCTGTCTAACCCTATGTATATGTGATGTAATTGTAACGTAATCGTATTATGTTCGTACTACGATCGTAATTGGGCCTAACTACGATCGTAAATTGAGTTTACTACGATCGTAATCATTGTATTTAGGTCAAAGATTGATATTTGCGAGGTACACATGTACGTATGTACTTGGTATTCGTTGCTTAAATGAAAAAGAAAAGTCGCACTCTTACTGCTATTTGTCTGAAAATTGTCCTAGCAGTCGTAGTCGAGGTTGAATGTCCAGTTGCACTCTTCTTGGGGCGGGAAATGTAGCACCGGCGAACAACTCTTCGTAACTGAAGAAAAGTGCAGCAAATCTCCGCAATGTCTGTCAGGACAGTTATCAGAGCTTCTTAGATGAACAGAAGCATTGGCAGTAGTATTTTAGTGCTATATTTTGTTCTTTCGTTCTAATATTTTAGTGCTATATTTTGTCCTTTCGTTCATCGTTTCGATGCGAACAGGACCTGGTTTGATCGCCTCAACTATACGTTCCTGCGGTCGAGAAAGATGGCGGCTGTGCCAGACCTGCTTACGTATGTACTAAATATCACATCACACAGACAATTAGCGATATTAGACAACGTTTTTGACAATAAGTTATAGTTATATCCTGAGGTAATACCTTGGAGTTATTACCCGGGTGATAACTACCATACATGCCCAGTTTTTCCTTTGATCTTTCACAAACCGGGATAGAAGCTTACTTAATGTGCGATGATATTAAAATATTTTGGTTAAAATCATCATGATAAGAGTTCGCCTAAGTACGATCGTAAATAGATCGTATTTGGCTTCGTAGTGTATCGTAGTTAGATTGTATTACAATTATGATATAGTAACTTTTTATGACTCATACTGTACCTTTATGCATGTCTACCCCTATACCCATTTAGCCTGGGCAACAAACAGCTGTCCTTGTGCAGTTCCTTTTGGAAATTGAGTTGCATAAATTTTCACTGATATGCATAACATGAAAGGAAAGCAATGCATGAGTTCATGCCAAGCTGAAATACACTTGAACTTCTGTACATAGCAAAATTTGCATGAGCGAGAAATTTCGCAAATCAAGATCAAAATAGAAGGGACAAAAATTTTCACATACAGTGGTGATCATATCAATAGACCTCTATACCACGGTTAACACCTGTGCAGGGATTTTTCTAGAAAAAAATGCCAGGGGGGGCATATTGAAACTTTCTACACTTTAGGGGGGGCTTGCCATGCACCCATCTGCTCACACTCAGGGGGGCATGATCTATCTCAGGGGGGGCAAAGTGCCCCCCCTGCCCCCCTCTAAAAAAACCCTGCCTGTGTACATACAACAATTATGAAGTTCAAAGGTCAAATTGCACGTCCCATCTACGGTACTTTTCATATTAAAGTGAACGATATCGGTCAGTCAGTCAAGTGACTGACTAGCATCTGTCAATTGACCGACCAGTGCTTGTCGAGCCTTTGATTGGCACCGTGAGGGTGTTGACCGATTTGTGTGGACACATTGTAAGTTTTCACCATCAACACCAGATAGAAGATACATTCGTGTTGACTTCTTCCTTCTGCAATAAAGTTTGAAGGACCTCTATAGATGTCTTTTCGTCCTACTCAATTTAACTAAGAATCCACCAATTTAGAATCACGGGCCGCATTGTTCTTGGATGTCTTATCTGCTCCAGGCCTTCGTAGGGCTGTAGAAAGTCATATATTCCCAACTTAGTTACAGTATGACCTTCTTTGCCTAGAATATCAACAATCTAGAGGAAAGTCTTCCCTTTAGCAATATGTTGATGAACGCATGAATCATGTTTTAAACATGGAAGGGAAGTCGCTGGTGGAGATTGCAGATACAATTGAACGAAGAAGGTGATAAAACAACCAAGGCTATGATTAGAAAGTGGATATATTGCCTGAGTAGTTCAAGGACGGCTAGAGCTGTTTTGTAAAGTTTTCTGCTAAATCTGGCCTTACTGATAACTCCAACTTCAATATACTCCTTGTTGACTATATGTTTCACATTCTGACATGAGTCTCTGTCACCAATGTCAATCCACTTAGACAAAAATCTCATTCTTGGAATTTACTTCACATTTTCTGGCAGAATAAGATGGTTTGAGTCACAACACTTTACAATCTCTAAGGTTTAGCAGTTCTTCGATCTGAAAATGAGCATAGTATTATCAAGTCAATGGTGTTAACGTGTTGCCGATTAGTGCATGCAGGAAATTACACACATGTGTACACTAATGTACACACATGTACACAGGAGTCACACATGTTTTGTGGTATCATTCTCAAGCGAAATTCGCTCTAACGTCAAGCGAACTTCGAACGACTTCATGAACTAATTCTTCACATGATAACATTATTTCCATGCCTACCATAGGTAAAGCCCAATCTATGGTGAGACTTGCAAATTGTTCTGCCTACCAGATTTGATGCCAATTCGTGAAAATTATTGTTTTTGAATATTTCCCAATTTATGGTATGCCAATGCATAGTTGGTCATACAATAACTATTACGTAAAGAATGCACACTTATGATATAAGCATGGCAAAACCAATCCCTGAAAACAATCAATGTGCATCCTGGATAAGTACAGAGTGTCTATAAGATTCAACAAGGGTGAAAAGATGCCTATAGCATGTCTTAGTCCTATTTAATTTCATCATTCACTATAGTGATAGTAGAATTTTGTTAATTCAACTAGGGTTTATTTGAACATTGAGTTAAATTGAACACAGTTCAAAGTGCTATATCCAAGTACAGAAATCTCTCATTTGTCTAACAACAATCTCAATAATTTAAACTATATTTTAGGTATAATGTACAATAAAATCTTAAATACCTGCAGTAAGTACTAGTTATCGCATGATAATGTCATACATCAAAGGCGCTGCCTGATCAGTAAATTCTTTACCTGCATTGTGTTCAATTTAGTAACAAACAAGCACCCAGTTTGTCATAATAATTTATTGTTATCACTTAATGCTAGTAAATGCATGTGGGACATGTCCATAAACTTAGAATCTCAGTCAAGGCGCCTATTAGAAAGAATTTCGCAACTTTAGGTGGCTTTGCGACGCAATGTCATGTGACCAGCCCGTGACTTAGGAAAAATGTTGCTGTGCACGTAAAGATTCCAAGACAGCCTTACATGATGTTAAAACTGCAAGATCGACAATTGTTCCAGTCAAATGGCCTTCGGCTACAGTGAATCCTAGTCTTGTGTCTCCAGCCCCTTTCCGTTGATGACATCATAAAAATTCTACAAAATCTCTAACAAACATCAAGGAGAAAGAGGCTGGCGATGCGAAACTAAGTGAATCTTAAGCCTTTGATCAAATTTGAACATGTCAGTAACTTTCTGGTCTGGCTTACCTAGCTTGAGTTTCTTTGATCTTTTCTCCTTCCGAAAAACATCTTCGAAAGCGATTTGGTTCATATACAAGTGCGACCAAAGCAGAATTTAAAGAGCTATCCGACGGCAAAAGGTTATGTATCAAAGATCGAAGGCACAAAAATAGAAGAGACTTCTTCACTTGCTACTTTACTCGACTTTTTACCAGTGCCCTTAGGTGACGTCACTTTCAATATCATGCGACGGTCATGTGACAAAATGGCTACCAGCTAGTTCTAGGCTAGTCAAAACTTTAATGGCTGGGCGGGAGTGGGAAAAGGCCTATTGGCATACTTCTTTGCATTTATTGGCATTATAGGACAATAAATAACTTCCATGTTGGGGATTTTGATTCATTGCCTGATTCAGACGTTACAGACGAAAAGGTGAGCTATCATGGTTTGAATTTGTGGTTTTTACTGTTTTTCTCTAAAACTCTTAGAGATATTTAAATCCCCAACATGGAAGTTTTAGATACTTAGGTAAGGAACTTATATGCCTACATTTGTGCCCTTAGCTTTGAAGCTGCACTGCCGCCCATCCGTTTTTCATGTTTTATATGTTCAGGCAGAATGCGCATACATTCCTTAGAACATAGAAAATTCTTTCAAGTTTGACATCGAACGAAAGGTAATGCAGCCATCTACACAATGGTACTAGTTGTTAGAAGATAGCGCATGTTTGTAGTAAGAAATAAAATTAAAAAGTGACAATAAATTTTCTGATCACCGAAGCCATACAAGTTTCAGTGGACATGTTCCACATGCGAAGGGCACATTGCTTGGGCTTCGCCGCATTTACATTCTACGAATATCTACAGTACAAGTCAAAAGTAACTCTCAGTTTTCCGCAGGCACAGCGACAGGAATCTGCAGAAATTCCGCGTAAGTCTTTGATGATTACTGTGGTTAGCAGAGAGGAAATCCGCGGACAGATAATTTCACTTCCGCGTACAAATGCAGATAATTAGCGTTCGCTGCATTTATCCGCGGTCGGTATCAAAGTACTAGATAAACAAACAAAAGTTGATTGCAAGCTTTGATTATTAGAATTCACTAGACAAATATTATTGTATAGAAATATTGAAACAAAATAATGTTAATAGTAATAATAAAATATATTTAACAAGAGTCTAATGTCCAGCAGGGCCGCCACTGACTTCCAACACAACAGGAAGGACTTTCTGGAAATGGCCAATGTACCGCGAACACAATTCTGGCGTCATCCTCTCCCAGTATTCCTTGATACCTGCCTTCAATTCCTCGAGGTTCTTTGGTTTGACCCTGTCCCGCAAGAAAGTCTTCATTGAACCCCAAACCATTTCTACACAGGCTCATTATAGTGGATTTTAGACAACTAAAAAAATGACCGCCGCCAAAAAGGGGTGACAAATACATCACGATTATGACTTGCAGAAATAATTTCTGGCTCATTTTAAATCTTCTACACATTTTAATGCTTATTGTCGAAACATTAAACCAAAAAAACAAGCCCATATTGTATGCAAAAATAAATAAAAAAGAATCTATAAAAAATACTGTTTTTGCAGTAAATGTCGATGTCCGCACGTCTAGAAGTGCTTCAATAGGGGCAAAACTAGTATCAAATGAAAGAGTAAAGTCGACTGCATAAGGTATTCCTGAGCGGAAAATATATAACCCCAAATGACATAGATATAACCAAAAATGTACTTTCCCACTGTAAAATAGTGAAAATTAAACCATAAAAATGCTTATATCTTTGGTACCTGGTTATATTTTCTCCGCTCAGAATAACACAGGGGCATTATAGCGCTTTTTGGAAGTTAGGGATTACAGGCGACAAAGTTATGGAATTTGTGGAATTTGTCACATTTTACCTATATGTCATTGCCAACAGAAGGTAAACGTTGTAATACGTCATCAGTAGCGGGCGCTTACAGTGGTTTAGCGATAGCAGAATCTTTCGAATCTTATCGACTTTGAAAAGGCAAAAAGCCGTTTTGTGCCTTAATAAGTTTTGTTTAGGTATTTATAGAAGCACATTAATGTTTAGTCGCAATGTTCAAGCTACACTAGTACTGTCAAAAAGGGCCAGGTACCGCCGATATCGACCTTCCCACCTCGAATGATCGTTGCAGAATGCCGAATCAATGTAAGAAAGTGCTGTGACAGGTAACTGCACTATACTATCCAGGATATCCTAGATCACGAATGAAACACTAGCTAAAATTGGCAAAATGTTAGCAGGCTCAGTCTACTTTCTGACTTTGTACTAATCGATTCTTTGATTTCGCACGCAAGCCGGTGCCACTGTCTCTGAGTCTTAGTCGTCAAGTATGCCACTTTCGCCGCAGATATGACTATCAATGACAAGAATATAAGCATAAGAACTCACCGATACTTGTTGGAACCATTGAATGAAAAATAGAACTTTCCGCACAACAAATTGCCGACCAGATCGATTGTTCATGTAGTTGATAACATTGTAGGGCGCTTATTTCCAATGTACCATACAAATTTAAATGCCCAATACTGATGACGCGCACCTTACGTCATCCTAAAATGGCGGATTGGAACCGTCCTGCAAATATATCGTGTTTTGGGGACGTGTACCCGGGACTTTTTCTGAAAAACAAAAGAATCAAACGATTTAAAGTACTTTTGTCTACTTGTTTTCGCTGAGCGGGGATTATATAAGCAGGTTAGCCCAAGATATTACCATTTTAATTGTCATTTTTAGCCATTTTTGCCCGTTAAAAGTACATTTTTCGTTATAACTATTTCAGTTGGAGTTATATGTTCTCCGCGCAGCATCCATATCTTAAATGAACTTTACTCTTTCATCTCATGCCAGTTTCATCTCTTTGGGAGGCCGTCTACACGTCCCCAAATCGGCGTTTACAGAAAAAGTGTACTTTTTTCAAAATCATTTTTGTACTTCTGCGTATGACACATGGGCCTGTTTTGTAGTTTATTGTTTCGATAAATAACATTAAAACACTAAACAGTTGTAAAAATCGACATACGTTGTTGTTTGAGCTGTAAAATTCGATGTATATATTACCATTTCGAGCGGCGGCCATTTTCTTCCCCAGTCGAAAAGCGCTATAATGAGCCTGTGAAACGAATGCACAAGGGTACTTTGAAATGGTTCTTGCAGTCTCCGTCGCAAAGAAGGGCCATCTAGACGTGCCGATTCTACATTGTTTTTGAAACAAGTTTAAAGCCGCCATTTTAATGTGACATCATTGATGACGTTACGTATCATTTCAAGATGGTCGCGTGCTTGAAAATTTGCTATGTTACTGATGTAGTTTCGATATCAAAGTTAGTTTCGTCGCTTTGTTTAGTTATTCTCAGCGAAGGAAGTTGGACACTAAATCTTTGATTCTGATTAATCGATCTTTGTTTGCGAACGATTATGGGTGAGTTAGTCATTTTAACTGATCTTCGTATTATTATATTGTAAAATCCTCTCACCGTCACTATTAATAGGGTAACTCTTGATATTATCGTATGATTCTGATATTGTTTGGATACTTTAGTGAAATACGTAGGCTTCAGATACCAATTTCGGGGATTTTGGGTGAATACCTTTGCGTGAATGGTTCTTGATTGCAACTTTTGTGTACGCAAATTGTCCATAGGTGGTATTTGATACTTTTGATCACCATATCCATCTTTTAAAAGCTTTGAATGACGGATTTGGCGGCACAAAAGTTTGAATCGTAACTCCCGCAATATGCAAACATTTCCCGCTACAGACAGAGATTATGCAACTTGTGATGATACGTGACATTTTCCTAAGAGGTAGTCATGATGTGTATGAAAAAGGTAACATTCCCTACATTCCAATACTTTGTCACCTAAAATACGCTATAATGCCCCTGTGTATTGGGTTTAAATCCGGACTTTCTGCTGGGCTTTTCCACCGATTGACGTTATTTGCGGTGAAATAGTCTCAGATATAGCGGCTAGTGTGCTTCGGGTCGTTGTCCTGGTTGAGACAATGTCCTACCGGATACACTTCCCGAATGAATGGCAACAGAGAAGCGGTCAAAATATCAGCATATCGGATGGCTGTCAGGATACCACCAAACATGACTATCTGAGTCGCTCCTCTCTTTGAAATCCCCGCCCAGACGTGAATCTTCTGCGGGTGCTTGTGCTTGCACTTAACCTTTCTTGCACAGCCTTTCTTCCCATAAGACCTTCGTCTATGTCGGTCCAATAGCACAGTTCATTTGTCCATGAAGATAACGTCATCAAACATTTTGCCTTCATCGAGCCTTTCCTTGCACCACTCGAGCCACTTAGCTTTGTTGCCTTCTCGAATGGCTTGACAATAGCGTGCAGTGTTGAAGGTCCATCCTAGGTCTTTTCTGGCTCTTGCAAGTGCCCTTTTAGAATAACCGCATTGTCTTCTTCCGAAGCAGGCAATCATGAGATCCAGTAAGTCTGCAGCTGTTAGTTCATCATTCTCTTGCATCTTTTTCTCAATAAACAGTTGATGTGGCTTAGGTATCATCATAGGCAGGCCACTTATAGGGAGATTCTAGGTGTGTCCGGTTTTACTTTGCAATAGTAGCTGTTGTCGTTTTCCTTGTCGTCACAATTCCTTCCAAAGCAAGGTTTCGTTCCAGTTCACTTAGCGTTAGCTTTCTGTTCTCCATAAATATAGTCACAAGTCTCTGTCTCTGATAAGTGGACAAAAGCATCTTGAAATTCTCTTCTCTGATCGATCAATGAATATAACTTGAGTCTGAATCAATGGATGTTTGGCTATAGAAATTATACCTTCTTTAGGGGGATACCCACCATTCTAATTCGTCAATCAAATCATAGATTGGGTCTGCCTATAATTGGATATCTATAGAATCCCGAGGTGTAAATCTAAGCAGACCTCCATGTAGTGATATAGCTATGATTTGATTGGATTGTCAAAAAACCTTGTTATCCCTCCTGTACCGTATAAAGTCGAACTCCTATCAAGTGAAAACCATTGTATCGGAATGAAGTGTAGCAGTTAAATACATCGAGTTATCAAGAGTTTTCCAAATGTCAGACAAAGTAATGGTGGAGTGGATTGGAGAGCATTCAAAAGGGAAGAGGTCGTTGACGAAGTACAGTGATGTGAAGCAAGGGAAAGTGTGCAATGGAGAGAAGGTCAAAGTTGTGTGGGGCAAGTCAAAGAAACTTTTCGATGCCATCATCATTGCAAGGGAGGGCGGGGTTCTATCTCCCGGCATTCCACAACAGAAGTCTGCCACGCCTCCAACCGGTACCGAAGACTTCAGCTTTGAGCTCGGAAGTCCTGGACCCGTTAGATCATCCAGTACTGCTACGGAACCTGAGCAGAAACCTCTCACATTGGAGTATATTTGTCTGCTCTTTTCTCATATAGAGGAAAGCATTTTTAGTATAAGAGATTCTGTTGACGGACTATGCACTCGACTTGTTACCAGAATGGACAAGATCGAAGATTCTATTGCTGCCCTAGGCGATCGCCTAGATACGTAGCTGTACCATTATGGAACTGCAGCATCGGCCTTGTCAGATGATACACAGATATGCAGAGAAATATCCCCGGTACTCCAGTGGCTTGGGTGGAGCCTGAATGTCCTACAGTGCCTACTGCAATCCCCCTACAGGATATTACTAATACCGTTTTCACATGCGCCAGAAGCGAGTCGAATCTGGGTTATTTTAACCCGGGTTCGCTCCCGGTTTCAACCCACTTTCCATTCACATGCAGTGTCAGTAGTCTACGGAAGTGAAAGATGGCGGATGTTCGAGTACTTATCTTTTTCATCGTTTGGTGTAATTTGAAATGTGAAGCTTGTAGGAGAGCCCGAAGATTCAGCAATGCAATTTTTAGAAGTCGTATGATCCATTTCCACCGTCTTCAGTTGTTCAAGCATCCTTTTTTCTTTCTTTTTACTTGCTCGCCGTTTGCTGGCTGCTCGGCCAAGGAAATCGCAGTGGATAAAACCAAGAAGTCGAATTTTTGTAACGCAGATTGCCGGAGGTTGGACTGACCAAGAGTGGAAACAGAATTTTAGAGAGAACAGAGCGAGTTTTCGTTTCTTGTGTTACAAACTTCGCGGTCGCCTTTATAGAAGCAGTACGGTACGACAAGCACTGACAGTTGAACAGCGCATGGCCATCAGTCTTTGGAGGTTAGGCACCAATGTAGAATATAGGACTATCAGTCATGTGTGTTGTCTGGGTGTGTGTTGTCTTGCATGAGTTTTGCCAGGCAGTGGTGGACACGATGAGGGAGTATATTGCAGTACCAGCTGGTGACAGGCTCCATAGTATTAGGGACGGATTCCAGAGCAAATGGGGATTCCCTCAATGTATAGGAGCAATTGATGGGACACACATCCCTATTATTGCACCCAAAGAGCACCCTTTGGATTATTACAACCGTAAAGGGTACCATTCTGTATTGATGCAGGCATTAGTGGACGATCAATATCCATTTTTAGATGTTTATATGGGATGGCCTGGGAGTGTGCATGATGTGAGAGTGCTAGGGAATTCCAAGTTGTACCAGAAATGTGAAGCAGGAACCTTTTTGCCCAGTTGGAAAATTTCATTTGGAAACACTGACAGGGTTTCATTTAGAAAAATGGAGGGGGGGGGGGGTTGGGGGACAAAGGGAGTGAGCGCGATAGTGCGCCTTCTAGTGGTCTGGGGACATGACCAGATTTCTGGTGCTCATCTCCAGGATTACCTTTTTGGGGGGAAACCATTAGTATTACAGTATCTATCCTTATATAGCTAAGGGGATCTGACTGTATGCTCCAGGAAAAATTTGAGTTTTTACACCATTCAAGGTTGATTGTGGCACAGAATTACTCTTTGACCTTGAAGAGATTGTAGATATGTGGAACAGAAAAAGTAGAAGAATAGCTGTTTAGGTTTTAAAAAACTACATTCTCCTTGTATATTCCTTATTTGCGTTGAGTTCAGTTCTTTATTCAATTTTACCTCTTTAACAAAAATAAGGCTAACCTAATTTCCAAGGGGGGGGGGGGGGGGGGAGAGACTCTGGCAAGGGGATTCGCCCCCCTAAATGAAACCTTGACTGATGTTCCTTTATTGATCTTGGGTGATCCTGCGTATCCTCTGCGACCATGGCTTATGAAGCCGTTCTCTGGCACAGGGCTTACTGCAAGGCAAAGGAAATTCAACTACCAGCTAAGCCGATCACGAGTGGTCGTGGAAAATGTATTCGGAAGACTCAAGGGACATTGGAGGACATTGATGAAACGGAACGACAATGACATTGAATTTGTCCCAATAGTGGTTATGGCATGCTCGATACTACATAATCTATGTGAGATGCAAGGAAAGCATTGTGAAGACAGTTGGCTCACAGCTGGTGACCCACATCCTTCTGATGATACACCCAGTGGTTCTACACTAAGTGCAGTGACTGCTATTTCAGGGCAGCATAATGAAACAGCAATACGAGAGGCACTTTGTGATTATTTCATGTCACAGTAACAGTCCCTGTACTTGAATATACACTTGAAGGAACAATTTAATAGCATAACATTAGCCAAATCTATAGTACATGTTTATGACTTGGTGGGCATTTATTTCTGCAGATATTAGTGAGCTCATCCTGCAGTTAACAATATCCAAGGTTTGCGGGGAAATGCGGAATACCGGGAGTTTCATATGACTTGTACTGTATAGTATATACTCTTAAGCCTGGTCACAATACATTGTAAGGCATTACAAGGCTTGTGGTGCACCTGTGATGCAAATAGTAGTTGAAATGAAGATATTCAGCCATTTTATGAATGCGCTGGTGCACGGGAATTTACAGTGAAATACACAGTGACATCGCAGGGAATAGAACTGAGTTCTATTCCCTGTGATCAGCCAAAACTTCTTGCAATGCAATCTTGCTAGGCATTGTGAATAAAGCTTTAGGCAAGAGATATGTAATCTAAATGACAGTCAGGTACCTCCCCCTTCTGTTGCTTCATGCTGAAGTTCTGCTAATTTAGTTTCCATATCCATAACCTGCAGAAACACAAGAGATGGTCACACAACAACTGATTTGTAGAAATGAGTTGCTTACTGTTTTACACTTGATGAGCTGACCACTGACCTCATGTATAGAAAAAGTACATATACCAAGTATACTTTGTAATATACACAGTCAATTACAACAGGTCGGTAACTGTCAAAAACTCTAACAAAAGATTCCTATTATTGATACTTTCTAATTTTAACTGAGAAAAAAAAGCTTCTTTAAAAATGCCAAACTTTTCTACCCTTTTCTAGTTCTGGGAGGAGTTCAAGTCTAAGTCACAGTGGTTGAAGTTCCCTGTAAAGTATGTGTCATGGAACAAAGTCAAACGTTATGCCAATAATAAGCTTCTTATTGTTGTTTATCAAGGTCATAGGTCTCATCTCTCGCCAGTGAGCTCCAATAATTAGTGCTAAGTGCCTCTTGTAAGTTTCAAAGCAATACCTATGGTAGACATACAAAAAAGTTTCTGCAGAGTAATAGTAAAGTAATGTGCTGTAATCGTAATTGTAGTTATGGTGTGAGTAGTGAAAATCGTAATTTCATTTGGATGCCATTTATAATCATAATTTGATCTCAAAGGTTATAGAAATCGTAATTCGATCACCCAGGTTCATTCTTCTGATGATTTTGAGGCGGCATATGCACTAGAACGTTTTTGTGCAAATCTGTTTACAACTGGTGTGTCCCTGTATTGTTTTCGACCCGTTTACACACAGTGTTTTTGGAAAACACACAAATTCAGAAACAACTATAACCACGTGATGTGCACTTGACGTCTACCGCACGGTAAAAGTAACGCTTCGGCTACTTGAGTAGAAATCACTATTCTGTATTTCTATTATGGTCAAATCGACGGAAAGAGTTTCGCTGGACTGGCGAGGAAGCGCACCATTTTTAACAGTACAGTACGAGTCATAAAAAACATGACGTTAACCGATAAGCACAAAGCTAACTGTTAGCGTTCGCGGAAATAATATAACCGCTAACATTTTACCGTTAACCGCCGTTAATAGTCATTGAAGTGTTATTCGTCAAATGTCGAAAGAATGGTTGTGAGTTACTTCGCCAAGCAAAGGATTATCCAGCTTTATTTTCAAAGGAAGGTTTCGTTCGGGCAAATTTCGCAAATACTTCGGCTCGAAGGATTGAACATCCTGAAGCAGACAGTTTGGGCCATTGTATGCAAGTACCAGAAGTACGGGACGCTTTCTAGACGGCCAGGTTCAGGAAGACCTTTCAAACTGACGAGTGACATACTGGCCATCATTGAGAGAAGAATGCGTGAAGATGATGAGACAACAGCTACACAGTTGCTTAAACTTTTGAACAAGAAAGGCTATCTCGTTTCGCTATCAACTATCATCCGAGCGAGGAGTTTAGGCTGGACATTTCATGGGAGTTGATATTGCCAAATAATCAGGGAGAAGAACAAAAAAAAAGAGGGTGAAATGGGCGACTGATAACGAGAGGAACAGTTTTGATAACATACTATGGACAGATGAATGTATGATCCAACTTGAGAACCATCGAACCTTTAGCTACCGCAAAGCAGGTGAGCCCCCTAAATCAAAACCTAAACCGAAGCACCCCTACAAGATAAAGGTTTGGGCTGGCATTTCAACTAAAGGAGCCATAAACATATGCATAATAAATACGTCAGTGGATAGCCTTGTGTATCAAAAAATCATCCGTACACATTGTAAACCTTTCCTTGAAAAGTATATGCCTGACGGATATCTGCAACAAGACAATGCACCTTGCCATACTTCTCTGTCAACAAGAACACATTTTCAACAGAATGGCATCAAACTATTTGCTACACCACCAGAAAGCCCAGACCTCAATCCTATTGAGAACCTTTGGCATGAGCTTAAGGATTATTTAAGAATGTCAGTCAAGCCAAGGAACAAAGAAGAACTTATTGCTGGCATTCAATCCTTTTGGTTGACCATTACTCCACAAAAATGCCAAAAATATATTGGACATTTGAAAAAGGTTGTTCCAAAGGTACTGAAAGTAGGAGGCGAGGCTACAGGATATTAACTGGGATACATATGTAACATTTTACTTGACTATAATTATTTTTTATTTAAAATTAATACTATCTATAATTAAATTATGCTATTTATGTACCACTACACTTAATTATATGACTGTGTATTGTATGCTGTGTGCTCTTATAAATGATTTCAAAGGCAATAGAAATCACTGAGATGCTGTTGTTCGCTTTTTAGTAATAGCATCAGTAATGAAACTGTAAAGCAAATATGTACTAGCATGTAAGTATTCATTACTAAACATGTATGCACGTACAATATGTATTCAAGAGAATATGACATCTGTACAAAGCAATATGCAAGAAATTCATGACTGTGTTATCAAAACAGAAAATACTGCCATGATATTTGTTCAGAACAAATAAAATAATCATGCATGCTACAAACACTGTGATGAAAATAAACGTCATGTTAATATAATATTATAATAATTGTTAAGGAGGATTACTGCATGGGTAGTTTCATCCTCAAGTACTTGTAACGGTTGGCTAGTGCATCTCTGATTGAAGTCTTGACAGCAGCAAACTCAAACTCTGTCATATTTCTACAAAATCTCTGCCGGACAAGGCTGTCAATCAGGACAAGCTTGGTTGGCTCCAATGGTGGCTGTGTTTGGCCATTGACTTTAAGCCCAGTTACTATCGATGCTGCCATCTCCCTTTCTGTGAACAAAACTTTGGCCAATTCCATTGCCAATTGTACAGTCCCTTTGATATTAGGGTTGGCCAAAATCGCCTGTACCTGGTCCCTGGAATCAGCAACTGGTGATGATGAGATGGGTGTTGGACCATTAAGTTCCACTAGTGGTCATCTTCTTGGCATTGGGCTATGATAACTTGGAGGGATTTTGTGCAGACTAGCCTCAAGTGCTGACAGCCTTTCACAAACTTCTTCTTTGAAAGATACCATGAATTCTTCCATCTTCTGCAATTGAAGCAAAACTCTGTCATCATCTACAGGAGTTGAATGGTTGTAATAGTTGTCCATCATGTTAAACTCAGTGCCAAAGACAGCTGATCATAGTTCACTAAAATCTAACGACACTGATAATTCCGACTCTTTCCGTAGGCAATTGCGGGATTGGTTCTGGAGTGCCAACTGTTGGTCCAGGAGTACTCGTGCACGTAGCAGTGGATTGAAGCGAGGATTTAGGGTAAGAATCTCCTTTTTGTGGAGATTCATCAGGATGCTCTTTATTTCCTGCTGATTTCCCTTCATTTCCTTGATCATTATTTGAAGCGTCTTGTCTAAGTAGCGCACCATCTTCTTGCACTTCGACATACGTACTCTCGTGATGGCTCAAAAGACGCTACAACAAATGAAGGCAAAGTAGATCCTTGAATTGGGATTGCAGGGCTGTCTGAGGTACTTTGTTGGCTCTTTGTTCTACGACGTTTGGCTGGGGGGGGGGGGGGGGAGGGGGGTTGCAATCCACTACCACCGCTTTCCACACTTGAGACTTGGTTTTCACCGTTACTGCTTCTCCTGCACGAAAGTTCCAGAAGAGCCATCACTCCTACGAATCTTGGAAACAGACTCCACAAATTCTTTCCCATCGCATCTGACAGATTTGTTTCCCTCGTATCTTATAAGAATCTTCTTCATCTCCAAAGCAAACACCAAAGAATATCAATCGAAACAAGTAACTCACTCAATAGCGGAAAAGTTCACACTAAACTGGGAACCGTTGACGCTTTAGTACTTACAGCTAATTAACCGCTAACAGATATCTGCTAACTGTTAACAGATATCCGCTAAATGTTATCGGATATTGGAAAACAGGTACTGTATAGCGGGAAACTTTCGCGGGAGAAAACCTTCGTGAATTTCGAGAACAAGAGAGTATTCGCAAAACTTCCATTTGCGAAAAGTCAAAGGGAGGCGCTAAATTACGGGAGGTGAAGCATTCTGAGTGAAGCCACATGGCGCGTTATTCAGTACGTAAGTATACTGTAACCAGTTTTGTTCGTGCTTTCATTTGAAGATTCACTTGGTCGTGACGCTCAGCAGTGCAGTTTATAGCTATGGATTTGTTCAAGTACTTTAAACCTTCTGAACCGACACTACCCAGCCTGATGGTCCTCTCAGCTCAACAGTACCTTCATCTAGAATAGCAGCTGCAAACAAGGAGGTGAGGCGAATTGAAAACGAAAGTGCTTCAGATGACAGCCAGCTGCAGGAGTCCACATCGTCCAAACGGGGATCATATGAGCATTTCACACCCGAAGAGAAAGCGCACATCGGAAAGCGGGCTGCGCAGCATGGTGTAACTGCCTCAATTCGTTTCTTTTCCAAAAAATTTCCAAATTGATCACTTAAAGAAAGTAGCGTGCGAACATGGAAAACGAAATATCTAAAGGAACTAGCGGCGAGAAAAAGAGTTATTGGAGATGTAGTGGTTAAAGAGTTAGTCAACAAGAAGTGTGGTCGCCCTCTTATGTTGGGTGAAGAGCTGGATACGCAAGTACGGGCGTATTTAAGTGCACTTCGGGAAAACGGTGCTGTAGTTAATACAGCCATAACTATCGCCTGTGCCAAGGGGATTGTTAGATGCCATGATAGTAACTTACTCGAATGCAATGGAGGCCACATTTCAATAACCAAGCATTGGGCAAAATACCTCATGGAACGAATGGGATTTGCTAAGAGACGTGCAAGTACAAAAGCGAAACTTACCGTCTCTGAGTTTGATCGCTATATAGCCCAATTTGCTTTTGATGTAAAAGTAGTTATTGACATGAAGGAGATACCCAATGAACTCGTCATCAATTGGGACCAAATTGGGGTTCATTATGTCCCTGTATCCAGCTGGACAATGGAAAAAGAGGGTTCGAAAAGAGTAGATATAGCCAGAGTAGATGACAAGCGCCAAATAACTGCTGTATTTGCTGGTACCATGGCAGGAGATTTTCTTCTACCACAGCTAGTTTATCAAGGCAAAACCAGCAAGTGCCTACCATCTGCTGCATTTCCTTCTGATTGGTAAATTACATACTCGGACAACCACTGGTCAAATGAAAAGACTATGATGGAATATTTGGAAAAAAAAATTCTTTTCCATACATTGAAAACAAACGACAAGAACTTAAGCTTGATGTATGAGCTCCAGCTTTAGTCATTTTTGACAGGTTTCGAGGACAATGCTCCCAAGGAATTTTTGCCCAACTTGAAGCTAGGAATGTACATGTAGCAATTGTACCAGCTAACTGCACTTACCGTCTCCAACCATTGGATGTTAGTGTAAATAAGGCAGCCAAAGAATTCCTTTGTGGGCAATTTCAGGAGTGGTACTCTGAGCAGATTTGCCAACAACTGCAAGACGAGAGTACACCACATCCTGTAGATCTGCGGATGAGTGTTGTGAAATCTCTTGGTGTGAAATGGATGATTAACTTGTATGACTACATGAAATCAAAACCAGACATAATCAAGAATGGATTTAGACATGCAGGCATATACCACCAGTAACTGGTATCCATAACCATAACAGTATAGCCATAGTCTGTAACAATTGAGTTTTACAATAATATTAAAGTAATAAGATTCTGATCAGTTGACAACTATTATTTCATGTAAAGTTAAGATGTTTCAAAAGGTTGCATTGATCCTGCTTCGAAGCACTTAAGTAGATGTTCTCGCATGGTACTCTGTTTGAAATGCACTGGTCTTCTGCCAAAAGCTAGGGAAGTTGCCGTTGCAATTGCAAAGACACCACAATCGCTCAGTCCTTCTTGTTTGGTTACTCCTGACATCACGAGATTTGGCGTGCCATTAGTCTCAGACAAATTTAGTATTGTGGTTTGTGTAGTTTCTGGCTCTGATGTATAGAGTGAATCATAGATCTGTATATTGCCCCCATTACATCCAAGTGTTCATGAAACTATCCAGTGGCTCCCATGCGTGTGAATTATCCGAATACCACAGTTTATCTACTTTTGCTCTTTATTTAACAAAGTGTGTTCCGCCACCCATCAATGTGCGGGAACTGCCTCTTAAGAATGGACTGAGCAAAGTTCACATGATTGCCATTGAGCCATTCTCCATCACACAAATCATTCCTGTCTGACTGTGAAAGAACAATTCCACTACATTGTATCCAGATCTCTGAAATGCTGGCTTCCTCGGTCCTTCGTTTCTTCTCTTTGGGCTGTTCAGGTATGACGTTCTGTGCAGGCTCCTTGTTCGGAGTAGGCGTACCGAGCAGGCCAGAAGAGAGAGCTTCTTCAAGGAGTCTTCGTACTTTAATAATTACTCCAGTATCACCACAAAATATCAACTTGCAGGGTATTTCTAAGCCACCTTTGGGGTAGGTCTTTTGAATAATGTCTGGTACCCGTTACTTCGCAAGAAAGAGATCCACCTTTCCCAAGGTAGAAGTACCAGACGGAAGAAATGGTACGAGGTATATGTCCAACTGTGACACCTTCCTTGACAAGGGCAACAGCATAAGGATCATGCATATTGCCCCTTTCCCGTTGGCACGGCAAAGCGTTGCCGATGGCAGCTTCCCAGAGCTCCTTATAGGCATGATAGCCTTGCACAATAGTTTCCAGTACGTAGGTTTCCTCGGTTTCCATCTTGTCCACACACGGGGTGTAGGTGCACGTGCTTTTTGATATGGCCCCGCCCACAATGGCTGCCCTACCAATCTGCGAAAGTTTTCTTCCTTGAAATATCCTTTGGGCGATTCGCGAAAGTTCAATTCGTGAAATTTGTCATTCTAGATGATTCGCGAAAGTTTCCCACTATACGGTATCCGATAAACGCCAAAACAAGCGCTAAAGGCAAACTGCTAAACGATATGTGTGTCATGTTTTTTTATGACTTGTACTGTAACACATCAGTATAAGGTTCACTCTATTGGGTCTCCGGATAACCTAACAGTTCGAAGTACTGGCACAATCAAAATATTTATTTGGAGTCTAAGGTATTCCATTTCATCAAATGCAAAGAGAAAAGTACTGAGGTTGTACGAAACAAGTAATTTGAGTAAAAAAAACAGTGGGACTGCCGTCCCTCATCCCGAATTACAGTACTTTTCATAATAAAGTGAACGATATCGCACGTTCGACCGGCGGTCAACGAGGCGACAGTCGACGGTCAGGCACACGATGGCCATTCGACGGTCAACGGAAGCCACTCGACAGTCATCATTACGTAATGTTTACTTTGATGTGAATGTAGTTAAGTTTTAGAAAATGGCGTATTTGATCGAGCTACATTGTTCGACGAATTTTGCTTTTCAAGCGCAAAGGGAAGTCTTACCGCCGGATTGTAGATATTCTGGGCGAAGAGGGCCACACTTTTACCAAGTCGGGGATATGTACCTTTCTAAAGCAGTGCGAAGAAAGAGGAAGCATCCTTAGAAAGCCAGGAATGGGTACGAAGTCCAAGAAAAACTCAAACATTCTTAACCGATTATATGCCAATTACGCCATATGGCGTAGTGCAGGTTATGGCCAATTACGCCATATGGCGTAAGAAAAAATGGCAATCATAAGATTAGTTGTTATTCCGCTTTGGAAAGCCCTATTGCCTTCTAACTAGCATCAAACATAGCCTGGACAACACTTTACTAAATGATATGTGACAATTGCACAAAGGACGAGAATCAACCGAAAACGAAGGAAAAGTCTTCGAAGCAATTTTGGCACTCATGCTAAATGTTCTTGTAGCTTTTTAGTTGTATTCCACTGCTTTGTTGTTCGTGGCGGTGCTTTACCAGAGAGGACACCATCGCTGTATATTTCAAGCTTCTGCCGCTATTCTTGCTCTCATTTAAACGTCCTCGCTTCCTTCAACGTTGGGAGGCTTTTTGTATCTATAATAGTGAATATTAATTCAGCCATGAGGCGTGTGCGTGATGTAATAAATATGGCGTATAATCGGTTAAATTGGTAGACTCTCATATGGAGCAGGACGATGAAACCTCTCTGGAAGATCTTCCAAAATTATTGTAGAAAGATGATACTTATTACTATTTTTAACCTACATCGCTGGTCAACGCGTCGATATGAAGCGGTCAACACCCTGGCGAATACTAATCAACGCCTCAACAGATTCCGGTCGGTCACTCGACCGACAGAGCGACATCGTTCACTTTATTAAGAAAAGTACCGTACTTGCGAATGTTATAATGGTTTATCTCTGCAACAATGGTATCAGGTTTATGAAGGGGCTTTATCATTCCACTTTGTATTTGTCACCTTCGTTGAAATTTTGAAGAAAATTCACTGCATTTTGACAGTTTCAGCCACGGTTTTATCCTTTAGGATAAAAACGTGGCTGAAACTCTGCCAAATTGTAGCGAATTTTCTTCAAAATTTCAACGAAGGTGACAAATACAAAGTGGAATGATAAAGCCCCACAATGAAAATGGTGGCCTATATCAGCAAAAAAGAGGAGTCACAGAAACGACAGATTAACAAGTAGGGAGTCAAAAATACCTTAAACTTATCGTGAATTACACTCTTATTGCTAACAAAAGTCTTTTATGCTTCGTTTTGTCAGTTTAGGCGCTTTATACTCCTTCAAATTTTGCAGTGTTTGCATACCCATAGCGCTTGTTTTGTGAAGAACAGGAGTTAATAAAAGCAAGCACCAACTTGTTTATCGTATTTAAGCTCTTGCTCTCTTTAGGGAGAAAGGCAGAATACATTCTAGAGCTACAATTAGATTATTTTTGCGTTTTTATCAGTTTTTTTAAGTGGTAACTGAATTTTAGCGCTTTGGGGGTAGTTGTGCTATCTGGCTTCATTCTCTACTTCATCTTGGTCTTCCGTGGAATTTTACCTAGATCTCGCCTAAAATGTTCCTTTAGCTATCCATTGGGCTTTATTTACTCGAATTGGTTGACATAACAAAGTAGTAGCTTGAGTCCTAAGAATGCAGATAATATCCAACGTGTACTATTCTGCAGAAAGGTCGTTCGCAGACAAGTCTAAGGTGCTGTGTTTACAAATTATTGCTAGAGCTGTAAACCTTAGGACCTTATATGATATCTCTTTCCCATTGTGAAGATTGGGTATCTTTAAAAAGTGAAAAAGAATCAATATTATCGGCGAACAGTGCGAGTCGTATGGTAGACATCAAAAAATAAGTTTCCACAGTGTAATATTTAAGTAATGTACCGTAATCATAATCGTAGTTAAGGTGTGCGCAGTGAAAATCGTAATTTCATTTGGATGCCATTTATTACCGTAATTTGATCTCAATGCTTATAGAAATCATAATTCGATCACCCAGGTTCATCCTATCCGACGATTTTGAAGCTGTGACCATCGTAGACTAGCTTGCGATCTCGAAGCGGGGACCATCATCGTGAGGGTAATTTGATCTGCAGGCAAATGTAAATCGTAATCCAATCAGCAGATCTAGACCAGAAGCGATCCTTTTTACTGAGAACCATCCTATCTCAGGATCTCGAAGATCTGATCATTGTATAGGTTAGCTCACCATCTTGAGGCGGGGACTATCGCCCTTGATCATCGTCAAAAGTGAGGGTAATTTGATCTGTAGGCAAATGTAAATCGTAATCCAATCAGCAGATCTAGACCAGAAGCGATCCTTTTTACTGAGGTCCATCCATTCCTCAGGATCTCGAAGATCTGATCATCGTATAGGCTAGCTCACCATCTCCAACCCAACGACCATCCTTCGTGATGGTAATTCGATCTCCAAGATAATAAAAATCGTATGCAGTTCGACCCGCGGAGACACTGCACGGCTATAGCTGTGTTCCAAGTGCTAATACGTAGGTAATTCGATCTGATGATTTTGCGAGCGCAACATCCTGATTCACTTCAGTTTAGTTTCGTTGCATATCGCTAGCGTAATTCGATCTGGGATGTCTGTAATTTCTCTGCTTTAGCACTGTAATTCGGCCTTTGTGATTTATCAACAAAATCGTAATCATATTGGAACGTAATCGTAATTTGACCATCTTACGATTACGATACGAAAACTTTTTTTTGACGCCTACCGTAAATCACTCTATACTTCTTCTTTCAGCAGATTCACGACTTACGGTATACACTTAAAAAAAGTTTACATGAAGTAAAGATATAACACCGTGATCTCGCCGTGAAGGAAATGCGATCACGACTCCGAAAGTCCGTGATCACGAAGTGAAAGAAGCGATATCATGCCGTGATAGTGTCGTTAAAGAAAGAGGATTCCGCTGACAGAAATCGTGATCACGCTAGAATGGACAAGTTCCCCGTGTATTATAATCATAGATACTCAAAATATCTATGATATAAGAAAGCCAACTCGTTAAATACACATTCTAGCCAAACCTGGTGTGATTTTTGAGTTCGCTTTCGTCTTTCTCCCAGTTTGTCCTTGTGACTATGCCTTATTCTGACTACAAGAAGCAACGAATCATCTATTGGCACACGAAAGGCCTGAGAGCTCCTCTCATCTGTAGCAAGCTAGCCAGCGAAGGTCTACCTACCACGAGACATGCAAGGCATCCACAGGTTTCTTCGTAAAGTTGAAGAAACGGGAACAATTGCACGGAGGCCTGGTTCAGGGAGGCCTTCGAAGGTAGCCGGTGTCGTTGAGCAGATCATCGACACTCAGATGAACAAGGACGACGAAACTACTGTATCAGAGTTACAGAAACTGCTCCGAAGTTCACGTAGGATAACATACGTTCACGTAGGATAACATAGTGAACGTACGTATGACTAAAACGAGAATATACTGAAACAACATGGCTGCTCACTGTTGTCGTTCTTAGTATTCTTCAAAACAGTTCTTGTCGTCATATTTCTGTTGCAAAGTTCCACAAGACTTCAGATGCAAGGATAAACTTTTCGATAGCTTCACAGAGCTTCTTCTCACTTGGAAAATGATTACGTAGTAGGAGCGATTCCTCTGATTAGCCCTTACGAATTTCGTCACTGTCGGAATATCAATGCTTCGCAGAATCACCAAGATCACGGCTAAGAGAGGCTGCTCGAGATCACGGCGTGATTTATTTGGGATCACGGCGTGAAATATTTGGGATCACGGTGTAGCTTAGTGGGGATCACGGCGTGAAGGGTCCGTGGTCACAGCGTGAAGGAATTACTTCACGGAAACTTTTTAAAAGTGTATACCGTATGTTTCCTGTTTTCATGCTTTCTTTTCTCTAAAAATGCAGTCAACTTAACTTCCAGTCTTCCACTAAACGCGGGACGGTTCAGTTCAGCGATCAAACTATGTTTATCCTTAAGATCGTACGATTGCAACGCCAATCGAGCACGAAAACGCCTGCTGGCATACGAAGTATGTTATCATGACGTCATCACATTAAAATGGAGAATACTCGTGGAAGTTATTTTAGTATAAGTTTGGACATTTGCATGATTTGTTCACCTAAAAAATACTCTAAAGGCCCATAAATGTACACTTCTGTAAAAACTAGGAAGAAAAGGATACCTGGGGAGAACACTAAGTTTAGTTTTGTTGTATATCGCTAATGTAATTTGATCTGGGATTTCTGTAATTTCTCAATATTAGCACCGTAAATTGGCCTTCGTGACTTACAGTGGAACCTCTATAATCTGACAGTGATGGGGTCAGGAAAAAATGTCGGATTGAAGAGGTTGTTGGATTACAGAGAACATCTTAATTTAGGCATTCAAATCAGTTTTACTAGCACACATGAGGGTATGCACCATGATGTGCCATCAGGAAGGGTATATACACACAGTGAGATATAGACAGCTATGTAGATCTTAGCCAAAGGTTGTTACAAATGCGACTGATCTACTGGCTGTAAATTTCCTCATTTCATAAGCATAAATGCTCTTATCTGCAGAACAGTCCCATGGAAAGGGTGATAGTAAGCTTCGCTTTGGAGAGGAAAGAATACAGAGGCTTGTCCACCTATTTTGTCAATCTGGCCTCTGACGCACGGCAGCGTGATTTGCAGAGCCTCGAGCTCCAAGTACAGGCCGTTTTCCTACGATTTCGCTTTAATTTCTTCTTTCTATGTCCGAATTTCCTTCTACAATTGTTCCCTCTGGGCCTAAGAACAGCTGCGCTAACAAACACGAGCTAGATTTTATCCTTAGAGATAGTTGTGTATGCTCTCCCCTCGACAAGGCAGCCATTTTTCTAATGGATTTCCGGATTATGCGGAATAAATTTTGATAGAGGGGATGAAAAAACGGCGTCAGATTACAGATTGCAGAGTTTTCCGGATTATAGAATATGTTTCACATATGAATAGTGTCTGTTCCACAGTTTTCAGTCGGATTATGCCTAATTTCGGATTATAGAGGAGTTGGATTAAGCAGGTTCCACTGTATCAACAAAATCGTAATCTGTATCGGAACATAATCGTAATTTGACCATTATACGATTACAATATGGAAACTACCTTGTTGACGCCTACCGTACATGTACTCAGACAGCAATTCAGCAAGTGATGATTCAGGCTCAAACTGGTAATAACCAGTAGCAAGCTCTCTGCAGAGCCACTGTGTCATTTTTGCCCACAAAAACATTGTTTCAACGATTCTACTGTAGAAGATGCAAACAATATCCTTCGTAAAAGGGATAGACTAAATTTTTCTTAGTGACATGCAAGCCCTGGATTACTTCAGGTCTTGCTGTGACAGAACAAGTAACCTTGGCCTTGAAATCAATAAATCACACATTTAATGGAAAAATTGCAGAATTAGTGCAGTAAATCCTTCATTCACCCCTTAAACCCAAAATTTGCAAGTAAGGTTAGCTATAGTGCAGGTCATTTTTAACATGTAAACCACTGAATAAGCTAAAGCATATTTCATGTCAGTGGTCTTCAACAATCAAAAAAGTAATTTAACTTTATGCTGACAAAAGGACACCACACATACGTATGAATGTAGTTTACATTAAACACACCTTTTTGTTCAATCGAATAACTGCTGTCCATTTCTTTTCCAGCAAACCATTGTACTTGCTATCACCAACATTTGTCTAACATAAAATGCAAAATCCCGATTACTGATTCATAATATCATCAAGGAACCATACAAAATCATTTAAAATGGCATTAGAATGTATGGACAAAACCACAAAGAACTTGTATGGATGCTTTGTAAAAGTACTTTCTACGTATATCTGGATAGATAAAGTATGTCAATCTTTTACATCAAAATTCTTCAATACACGTTTCGCCCATGTGTGCTTCTTCAGGTAAAATAACTGAAAAGACTATAACAAAGTATAATGTTTAAATGTTAAAAGATTGATGTGCTTTATCTGTTCAGATACAGAAAGTATTTTTACACATAAAATTTGGTTAATCAAATAAAACATCTTGGGGCAAAACCATGGAACTATCAGAAGAGTTTCCAAAAGCCATTGAAAAAAAGTAGGGCTGTCTGGTACAAGGCGAATAATGGTGCAAGTTGGGTACGTGGGAACACAGGTTGTATCAATACAAGTATATACGTATGTGTGTGGGCTATGGATACAGAGAAAGTCCCTACCAACCCTATCAGATGGCAAGCACCATCTACGTACTTATCAATAAAGCGTCCACCACCCCAAAGCCACTTTGTGCTGCAAAGGAGGGAGGATTTCCCTGCACCTGTAAGTATTAGTTAAACCACGAAGTACGTACGTACCATGGTTTAACTGACTTAGCTAATGTTCTCCCATGGATTGATGTGTGAGGTACGTACGTATACCGAGTTAACAATTGGCTAATTCAGATCCCAGAGATGCCAGAACGTAGAGTTTTTACCAAGAATTCTACCAGTAAACTACTGATCGTATGCGTCATCCCTATATGGACTTGGGACCACCAAATGAGTAGGAATCCACTTAGACCATGGTGACTTGTTGCCTAAACAATCGATTGAAAAGGAGTTAGAAAATGTGAGACATCGAAGCTTAATGAAGAGAGGCAGTTTTGTTTGTTTGATTGATTTCCCAATTCGCTCACCTGTAGTCTGGCTCTGTACAATTGTAAAATCTGCATTTGGCAGCGGCAATTTTAGTGGATATCGTTACGCGATGGAAACTTTTGGTTTACGAAGCCTGTCAATCATACCTAACAGCCTTACTCGCCTGACTACTGTAACAGCATTCTCACTAATGTTGTCTGCTTTGAGGAAAGGGTCTGCATGAAACGTCTATATGCACGCTTTTAGGCAAAAACACTGATTTTACTGAGCATCATAGTGTGAAAGACCATCTTTCATTCAGGTGTGTGAAGTTGGACTACGGTAAATAAATAAAAAGATGACTGAAAACATGTACAAAGAATTTCAAAGCAATGCCATTCATACAGTGAGGGGCTGTATACATGGTGCATTGTCTTTGCTCTTCAGGTACGTAGTAGCTGCTAATTGCAGCTACTGTCAGTTGGTCTCTTGATTATTGTTTGTCATTAACATGGCTATGGCTGTAAGTACTGTCCACCAAAGGTCACATTTATCACATCGTTCAAAGGGGGACAGACACAAAAAACAAGTTGTGCTCAAAATGTAGGGATATATGTACGGTACTTTTCACAATAAACTGGACGACGAACGGCGGTCAAACGGGCGGTCAATCAACGGACGTACACCGTACACTCGCCAAACGTACGCCGTACGGACGATAGGCCAATAATAATTACGTCTGATTATTGCAAATTGATAGCGGTTCGCTGGAATCGGTTTTCCGAGCAAGAATGGCTTATTTTAGGAACGAAAAGTAACAAATTTTGTTTCAAAGTGCAAAGACAAAAGCCACAAGCCAATTGCGAAAGCGTCAGATAGAGAAAAAAAACGCGTAGGCACAAACAACACCCGTACGTACGCCGTACATACAGCGGTCAATGCCCGGTTGGTCACTGTACGTACACAGTTTGACTGCCGTTCGTCGTCCAGTTTTTTGTGAGAAGTACCGTACGTATGTAGAAGAAACTTGGGCGATGATCATATTCCTATTCCTCGCTTAATTAAGGAGTTATTCTAGTTCAAAGACCAAAACTATGTCTGTGAGAGCAGCAGTAGTGGATTTCACCCAGTAGAACTTTCGATTAGTTCCAAGTGAAGTATTCGAAGCAAGTCAAGTGGTAGTGAGCCAATCTAAAGCTCAAAAAACATGCACTTTGTATAACGTGGCACGCAAGTGCCCCCTGATCGTCTCCTACTCCCTGTTTGGCTACTCAGAAGGACTTCTTCAAGGTATACTCAATTGGACGACTACTTTAAGCACCTATTCCTACGATATACGGTAGACATCAAAAAAAGTTTCCATAGCGTAATAGTTAAGTAACGTACCATAATCGTAGTTACGGTGTGCGTAGTGAAATAAATTTCATGTCGATACCATTTATTACTGCAATTTGATCTCAAAGCTTACAGAAAACGTAATTTAATCACCCAGGTTCATCCTATCTGGCGATTTTGAAGCTGTGACCATCATAGACTAGCTCACATCTCTAAGGCTGTGTTTACCCGGAGGCGTTTTTATTCGCAATCGTTTTCCTAATCATATTCATGGAGAGGGATTCGCTGACATAATCCCCGTTTCCACCTGTTTACACGGAAACGATCAACGTGTGATTTTCGATAGATATCAGAAATGGCGGCTAGGAAAGCGAAAGCGACGGACAAAGAAAAGAACACGTTTTAGTGGAGTGATGACGAATGCGAACTTCTTCTGAACGTAACTTACGACTACAAAGTATACCACGCAGCCAAGAGCACAGATTGGGAAAAAGTGGTCACAAAATACCCAGATATCCTCAAGCGTTTCCAGGAGCACCTCCCGCCAAGCGAAGAGGAACGAGCAGCATCAAACAAGGATTACCCACACAAGCTTGAAGATATAACTTTGAAGATTCTTACTTCAAAACTGAAGGCAATTCAAATGAAATACAGACAGGCAGTGGATTCGGGCAAAAAAAGTGGTCATGGCAGAGTGGTTCTTTGTTAATTTGAACTGTGTCAGAAGATTTGGGGAGGATCACCTGCGGGCTGGAGAGTATGGAGCTTCATGGAGACAATGATGAGGGACTTGACTGCAGCGGAGAGCCTCCTGATAATGTTGATGATGAGCAATCTTTTTGTGAGAGAACAGCTCCAGAAGAAACTGATGTTACTGACGAGCAACATGCTGGAGATGATGATAGTGTGACAGGGTCAGTAGTCACCCAGAGGCGTGCCTTGCTTGCTGACCAGCTTAGTAGTTATCGTCATCAGAAATTGAAGCGGAAGCTGCCTGCTGATGTACAGCTTCTCGAGTGTGCTCAAGAAGATTTGAAAGTGAAAAAAGCGCTAGTTACTCAAATGGATAAGATGGACCAAATGTTTATGAATAATATGAGCCAGATGTCCTCTAATATGACACAACTTTCCTCGGCTATTGCAGATGGATTTGGTATGCTAAGGGGATTGCTACTTCCTGGATAACAGACGATGTACCCACCTATGGTGTATAGTACCCCTCAACAACGACCAGCTCACCCACGCCTTCCAACCCCTCAAGGACAGCCTCAGTACCTCCCTAGCCAACAATCCCCTCCACATGCACCAACCCCTCAGTTTCAGCAAGCACATGTACCAGCGTCTCAACAAGGACAACTTCTTGCCAAAGGACCAACACAAAATTATGCCAACACGGAGTTTGAAGACTTTTAACAATTAACAGTAATTATAATTAATAACTGACTTATTATAGCATAACATTCATTTTAATTACAGTAACTCATTTCAGAATCTACTTTAAGCTTTTTGTTATTGCATATATTATGTAATATTATTATTAATATGACGCTGTTGAATAATATTGTTTTTCTGTTATATGAAACACAATGATTGATACAGTGTGAAAGATGCATATTAATTATGGATCAAAGAATCTTGTCAGGATCTGTCTGACTTTCTTGCCTCCTGACTCATTACTTTCCGTTCTGCCTCCATTTGAAACTGGCTGAAATTCATGGTCGTAGTTCACAACAGTCCGAACTCTTTCCTTGCTGACACTTTCATTGTTTTTCTCACAGAAGTTGTGAAGGACAAAACAAGCATATATAACAAAAGGGAGCTCATCAATGTTAATGTCCATTGATCTCCTGAGAGCCCCAAATCTGGCCTTCAGCCGTCCAAAGGAACATTCAATTATGTACCTGGCACTACAAAGTTTGAGGCCAAAGTATTGTTCCTGTGGAGTTCTGCCTCCACCTGCATACTCCTTTATCAGGAATGGCATAAGAGGATATGCAGGGTCGCCAATAAGGAAAACGGGAATTGCATCTTCATCATCCAATACACGTCTTGGACATGGAGGTATTTGGCCTGCCTTCAACATATGGCATATGTTGGAATTTGAAAATACGCGTGCATCATGGACGGATCCCGGCCATTTTACCACAACATCCATGAAACAATATTCATGGTCACAACATGCCTGGATGTTCAATGAAGCCCAGCCTTTGCGATTTATGTAATCGGTTGCATTTGCTGATGGTTCTTTAATCTCAATATGTGTTCCATCAATAGCACCTAGGCACTGTGGGACACCATGTGCCAAGTAGAATTTTTCCACCTTATCCTTCACTTCGACCTCAGTCCGTGGCAATGCAATATACTTTGGTCCCATATGCATGGATATGGCCTGTGTCACTCTCCTAATGATGATTGATACTGATGCCCAAGATATGCCAAACGCATTTGCAGTTTTTCTCAACCGACCCTCATCAGACAAGTAATATAGGGTAACAGCTACCTGCTTCTCCACATCAATTGGTTTTCGCATAACAGTTGTTTCTTGTTCAATGAATGGTCGCAATTCGTTGCAAAGCTTGTAGAATGTATCTCGATGCATCCTGAAGTTATCCTTCCACTCTTGTCTTACTACGACATCCTGCCTAAACTTCTCCCACCAAATGTCAGTTCTACCTGGCCTGACCCAGTATGTTCTTTCTTGGATATATCTCCTGCAAACTCTTCTAATCGGTGCTGAGGTTGCATTAAAAAGGGCTGGCCTTCTTCTACGATAAAGCTGAAACTCCATGTAGTAGGTGATCATTATGTTGGCAAGCTGTGCCTCACAGACGAGCACACACAAAAGAACTACAAGAACAGTTACAATTCTATGCACCTCCATCCTTCACTGAACGCCGGATACAATGGTTTTCAAAAGTTGTATAGCGGTATATCTATGATATAGCGCCGGCAATATCTTTACGAGCGGCGTCTCTAGACAGGGCAAAACGGCTTTGTGAAATCAAAAACAGGAGTTCTTTGTCTTTGAAAATTGACCCAATAAACAGAACGATCTGCTGATTAGCAGTAAATGACAGCTGAGCTTATGACCGAATAAATTCGTGACGTGTGCCATCTTGAAATTCCAGCGAAAACGATGTTTTTAGTTGTCTACACGGCGACGATTCGGGAACGTTTTCGAATGAAAACACTGCGGAGGGCGTTTTCGTTTTCATATGAAAACGGTGGCGTTTTGGGCGTTTTCGTGTAAACGTAAGGTCAAAACGCAACGATTTGAAAACGAATTCGCCTGAAAACGTCACTGTGTAAACGCAGCCTAAGTGGGGATGATCCCCTTGATCATTGTGGTGAGGGTAATTTGATCTGCAGGCAAATGTAAATCGTAATCCGATCAGCAGATCTAGACCAGAAGCGATCCTTTTTACTGAGGTCCATCCATTCCTCAGGATCTCGAAGATCTGATCATCGTATAGGCTAGCTCACCATCTCCAACCCAACGACCATCCTTCGTGACGGTAATTCGATCTCCAAGATAATAAAAATCGTATGCAGTTCGACCCACAGAGACACTGCACGGCTATAGCTGTGTTCCAAGTGCTAATCAAGCTTGTGTACACGAAGGGTATGGGGATCGAAGTTCGAGAAATACTTAGGTAATTCGATCTGATGATTGTGCGAGCGCAGCGTCCTGATTCACTTCAGTTTAGTTTCGTTGCATATCGCCAGCGTAATTCGATCTGGGATGTCCGTAATTTCTCTGCTTTAGCACCGTAATTCGGCCTTTGTGATTTATCAACAAAATCGCAATTCATATCGGAACATAATCGTAAGTTGACCATTTTAAGATTATGATATGGAAACTTTTTTTGACGCCTACTGTACTTATTCTCTTTGTTGTGCAACCAGTGAACAATGTCTCGCAGAAAGAGAACTGCAGTCAAATGCAAAGTTAAACCACAGACAGTCATTATGGCCGATTCGTTGTTAAGTGGAGATGGCACAGATAGTCAAAATAGTTTTAAAGGCAATCTGTACCACTTTCCTTTCAGTGGAATACACAAATAAATGTAAGAACTGAGCTTTCGCATCTTATGCAATGTGAACACAGTATGACAGTACAAGGAGACATAATTCTTTTCAAAGTCAAGAGTGAGTGCTTCAAGTAAACAATGCGAATTGCTGGACAGTCTGGTATACAAGCTATGTGATGAGCACTTCAACTGAGGCAGCAGTATGACTATGTATTAATCTAGTTGATATGGGTTCAAAACCTACTTTGATCATATCTACTGAAGCTTTGGGCAGTGCTATCACCAAGAATAACTGCTTGAAAGTACAGTACTTCCCATAGAAAACCGTCCAGCATGGTGTCAGTCGTTCAGTCAGTCGATCAGCACTCAGTCAGGAGTCAATTGTCAGTTTGAACGGCGTCATTTCGTGATGCGTAATAAAACGTCACGGTTGTTACGCAATGCCAATAGTCGAGGAAGAAAGAAATGGTGAGAAATGGTGCATTCAAATCACGGTATGCACAGAAATTATGTTTGATTGCGCAGAATAAACTTCGCGTGAACTTTATTGAAGCTTTGAACGATTTTCGCAAAAGCTTCGAGCAAACTTCGCTAAAACTTCGAGGCCACCACATTAGAATTTTGTGCAAACTTAACTGAAACTTCGAATGAACTTCACTGAAACTTCAAGCGAACGTCACTAATACTTTCAAGGAACAAGCAAGACTGCGGAGCTACTGCTATTTGCATTTGAGGGATACATCGCATTTACCAAAGTGATATCCCTCCAAGTAGTTAAAACGGACTCGCCCCAATCCAACGATCGAAGAAGACGCTTCGAATATTTCAGGAGATAAATTGCCAATGGAGGCGGACGACTCAGACTATTTTCTCAAATTTGAAGAGTCTTTAGAGAAAAAGAGGGTGGGTGTTTCGATCTCTTGCGAAACGTCACTGCCAGTCACACGGTCGTTCAATTGTTGCTCGAACGGTCAGGAAGTCAGTTGGTTACGCGGTCATCGCCCGTAAACTGGACGGTTTTCTATCAGAAGTACCGTATATGTGATCAACAATGCACAAAAAATGCTCTTTTGTGAAAATAGTTGAATATTATTGTGTTTATGACCACAAAGAGCAGTACATTTAGGCTGATTAATGGCACAAACACAAAGGTACGCTCAAATCGCTTCTTCTAATGATTGCAATAATGCGCTGTTTGTAAAACCAAAATTGTCTTATTTGTGCCATTCTCTACTGTTAAAATGTGCTTCCAAGTTGCACAACAGTATCCCTTCTATACAAACAACAAGCAGGATGCTACCAATGATGTTTTCTGACGTCATGACCGCAATAAAACATGGCGCTTGAGAGGTGGAAGTTTGAGGTTGCTGTATAACTTGAACGATGATCACAAGAAAGTTAGAATAGTTGTTTTAAGCTTTTTAAAGTACATTTCATCGTTTAGTAACATTAAAAGGACGTCGAAAATTTCGATGTCAGATCCCCTTTCACCCTTTTTCATTTGTGTTAATTTTTTTTTTTTTACAAACTTGTTATCGTTCACTACATTGGCTTTCGAGGTATTTGGTCTTAAATCTATTCTTTCTGCCAAGTACGAGCACTACAAGACGCTAACATATCCTTTGTTTGAAAAGGAGGAGTCACCTTGTCACCCGTACTTGAAATACAAATGCACAAAGGACTTCGGATTATGATGAATTCATTGAGAACTTTCGTTGACCGTATATCATTGCAAGTTCAGGATGTTGGCTGGAAATACGTAGATCAAAGGACTTATAGGACATTACTCTTACCTTATTCTCTTAGAGAAACCTTCTACGAAGCCTTTTATTGATCCTATGGAGAAAGCGTAGTACAATAGTTGCAAGTTACCGTTGATTTCACCGTTGTTATCCTACGAACGTATGGTGTGGATTTGGGTTTCTTGAACTCGATTACAATGATAAGGATCCCAGTCCACAAAAAGCTTAGATTAGGTCTTTAGACGGCTTCAGACAGCTCTGCGAAAGGGGCGAAGTTGTTTGCTTAGCTGACGAGCTCCTTCTGCATTGTATATCGTTCATTACTGACGAAAACTCAACGCGAAGAAATCTTTAGCTATCTAACTAATGAAAGAAAACTCTACTGTAGCCTATGATCATAAAAACATTGTAAATTTCTAATTCGTACTCAAACACTTTACTAGTCTCGTGTTGCACAGACCCTATTCTCACCTCCATTTTTTATAATGACGTCATTTGGTCAGTGAGAATGGGTCTGGTGAACAGTGTATACCATTTTTGTTCTGAGGGTCAATCATGTCCAGACATCTGGTGACAACAAAATGGGAACGTACACACTTGCCTACGGGCTTACGATAAACATTTTGGGAGACATTCATTCCTTTAGATGATGATACCTTGATTTGAACGCTTGAATTTTAAAAGAAATTTCACTTCATGTCGATTTTGTTCCTGTAGATTTTTACTCATGTGCGCGTACCCATTTATTTGCCCGCAAATCTTCCATAAGAAAAAAATTCAGGCACGTACGTAAACAGTCCGTAAAAAGGGCGTCCATAGAAGCACGCTATGCTTGTTTTACTTCATCTTCATTATTTCTTTTACCGCACTTGGAGGCTTTTTGTGCATTGTGTTCTGTAGAATGAATCTTCTCTCTAGCTTCAGGAGTAGTTGTTACTACCTTTAGACCATAATTGTTGTTGTCCATGGCAGTTTACACATGATTGATAGACGTGACCTTGGTGGGAAACACATGGGTGTTTAGGTGTTTAAAGGTGACAGTAAGTAATGTTACCCAATTGCAAGGACAGCAACAAATTAATTTATTGTCCAGGCAGTCCATTTGAAGTATGATATCATCAGGTGATAAGGTAGTTTTCCTGATATACAAGGATTGATCTCAAAAAATCATGGTCGTCTTACATTAGCACAAAGTCAATTTCACCCAAAAACTAAGGGTATGGTAAGTTAAAAGCATTCACAAGCATTTTCTGGTGTTATTTTAGTTGTGGGATGGGTCACTAAATGGCACACTAAACCTCTCCCCTATATAGAGGGAAGATTTAGTGATGGGGGTCACTAAATCTTCCCTCTATTACAGGGGGAGGATTTAGTGATGGGGGTCACTAAATCTTTCCTACCACCTCTTAAGATAGGTAATCTGTGTGTATCTATATGATATGTAGCAAGGTCCTGATTTGCAACAACACAATCAATACAAATACAATACATTACATAGGCCAAATTTGATAAAGTGGCAAAGTAAGAATGTTCCAGGAATTTAAAATTGGACTCTTTCTTACCAAAGGCGGACAATTCTTTCTCGTAAAGATTTAGAAAGTTGTTTGAGCTTTGAAGACATTGCTGGATTATTTCGCTTAATAGGGCCTGTTCTGCCATAGATAAAGGATCTATGGTTTTCATCCATTTAAATGCGATAATAATTATCACTTGCATGAGGCTCGCACGTGCAACATGAGTACATGCATCGACACGTGTATGGCAAGGTTAGTTACTCTTAATCAGTACTGTACTTCGAAAAGCTTAAAACAAGTATTTAAACTTTCTTGCTATCATTATTTGAGTTATACGGCGACCCCAAACTTCTGCCTCTTGAGCATCATGTCTTATTGTGGTCATGATGTCAGAACACATTATTGATAGCATCTTGTTGGTTGTTTACATGAAAGGGATACGGCTGTGCATCTTGGAAGCACTTTTAACCAGTGTAGTCACCAGAAAAAAAATTAAGGAGGGTGGCATATGTGAAAGCCAATAGTTGGGTAATGCACAGCTGCCATATCCTGATTCAGTTGTACATGTATATTAATTTACTAGTATTATTACTGCATATATTTATATTATTTATTAGTGTACCAATAATAATGACTTAATGACTGTATAATACAATCAAAATGTAAAAGCAATAAAATAAGAGTAAGCAGTGCTTTATAATTGCTATTATTTTGTGTACAAAATGAATCAATTCGAAATCAGTTCTTGAACGTTATACGTACGTAATAGCACAGTGACTACTTAAGGCGTCTTTTTCTCATAGAACCCCAGAGTGCTGCAGCCTTTTCAAAATCGAATTTTTCAATGTCTGACCCTTCAGTTGAAATTCTTAGAAGAAAATCCAAAGTTTCTGTTTTCAGTCTGTTGCGGAGTTCAGTTTTGATCCTCTTTACAGACGAGAAGCCACGCTCACATTCTGCGGTAGAAACTGGAATGGATGAAGCAATGCTTGCCAGCTCACGCATTTGGGGAAGAATGGTAGCTAAAGACGAATCTGTTAGAATTGTCTCCATAACCTCCCTTGTAGAGTGATTATCAAAGCCTTCTACCAGTAGCTGCTTCAAGTAGATCCACTCTTGCTCAAGCAAGGAATGGTCAAGGTAGCCTCTGCCAAAGTGCTCCTCTAAAACGCGTAGCTGTTGCTCTCCATACGTTTGGAACTGATCAGTTGATGGTTCTGGTACCTGCCGTGGATCAAATAGACTGAATGCAGAAATAATCTTTACATCAGGGAATCTGCACCTCAGGTTCACTACCACCGAATCTATGTAAGCTTCCCTGACATTCTTTCGAAAAGTATCTTCATCTTTGTCCTTTACTAAGATACAGCATTCTGCTAGTTCTTCTTTGAAAATGCTGGGAAGTTTACGCATATTAGGTCATCATGCATTTTGAGATTTTCTATAACAGAAATTGTATTAAATATGGGTTGTGATTTGGGAATAATCAATGTCACGTTCCTGGAATGAACAGCTTAGTGCACTGAGGTGAGGCAAGATATCACTGAAAAGATAGATTGATGCAACAAAGTAGTATGTTTTGATGGCTGAGACTAGCCCCAGTGCTACTGCATCTCCCTTTGTCTCGGCCTCTTGCTCCATGTGAGCAACCAAAGATGGCAATATCTTCCGAATTGTTGACACTGCTTGATCATGAGACAACCACCGAGTGTCACTTGCTGCTTTGAGCTTCAGAACTGGATCATCTAGAAGTGTTTGCATGCTAGTAAGAGATGCAGAACGAACAGAGCTATAGTGATAATATCTGAAAATCTGTGTTAGATGATTCTTAAACTTTTTCAAGTACGGAACACTATCAGCAGCCTGAGCAGAAGCCAGTGCTAAACGATGGGCAACACAGTGTACAGATACGTATCATTGCTGGGTTGTGTCTTTTTAGTCGCACTGCAACTCCGGCCCGTTTTGCTGCCTACCATAACAGATGCACCATCACTACCAAAGCCCATTACTTTTGTCAATGGAATATCAGCTTCTTGACAAGCAGATACCAATGCATTCTCAACTGTTTCTGCCGTTCCATTGGGCAAATCTTTTATTTTCCAATATCGCATGTTCACCTCTCCAGCCATTACATATCGGCAATAAATGATTAACTGCTTTGTTATGCTGACATCTGTAGTCTCATCGCACAAAAGCCCAACATATTTGGCCTGATGAATTTCAGACAGAACATCTTGCTCAATGCATGATGACAGAACCTTCACAAATTCAAACATAGACTCGTGTGATGTATATTTTGCATTTCCTCCCTGGTGAAGGTCCTTTAGGTATGCACTGCCCAAGGAAACTGCCAGATTTAGAAGTGATTCAAAGTTGGTTGTATGTGCAATTTCTTGTTTGGCCAACCAATACATACACTTCAGTGCACCAATCACAGCTTTTTTCTGTGCACTTTGTACATTTGTAAAGGCTTGAACAATACCTCCTCGGAGTTTTGCTTGAACAGCATCCTTTTCAGCCCGAATAGCATCATTGTGTCCCTTACTACGGCTATGATCAAGAATGGAGTCCCTCCTCAATGACGTACATGGCTTAGTGATCCAGACACCAGTTCGGTTACATGCTACCTTGTTCCACTTCTGACACAATGAACAAAACATACCTGCTTCGTCACTTTGATCCTCAGAGTATATAACAAATGGAAAATCACAACCCCATTCAGGGTTGAATCCAGACTGCCGGGTGCTTTGAAAGAGATGCATTCTCTGTGGAAGCACCTCTTTTAGATTTTCCACTCATTCTTCACCAAAAACAGATTAGTAGCGCATGGTTAGTCTTCTTCGTTTGGAACGATCTTACGACGCGGGAAATTTGCCTGGAGTTCGCCCAGCAGCGCTCAGAGTCCTTACGTAACCGTATCTGTGACGTCATCTATTAGCGTTTCTTAAAATGGCGAATCGTCGTGGATCGATCTGCACGGTGTCAGTTTTAACTAATATATTTACTGAAGAGTCTGAACAAAGAAGGAAGGGATACTTCTAAGCAAAAAAAGTTATCTAAACTAAAAATTAAGCAGGGCAGTGCGCCCTGCTTAAAGCGGCTGGTGAGAACACTGCTTTTAACCATAGGAAATGGCAGGAATAAATCGATTTCGGCTTTAGTGACAAATAGCGCATTATTGTAATCATTAGAAGAACTGCATTTAGCTGCAGTTCTCTTTCTGGACATTGCTCACTGGTTGCATGACAAATTAGAGGGACAGTGTCACCGATTTGCACACACATACAATTATGCATGTTCTTGTAACGCCTTGGCGGGTTGTCGAACTCATGACACGACACTTCAACACATTGGACTTTGATTAATTCTTCACAATAGCAGCATACACAGCAAACTCTTACAGAGACTAGAGAGTCACTTTACAGACAGCTTAAATATATACCAAGTTTCCACACAAGACAAACATATCATACACATGAACCTGACAGATACAACACAAGACAAGACATTGACCTCCTACTATTACATGAAAACAATAGTTCGTTAAAATCAATCAGAATGACACAAACATGAAGTGACTAAATGAATAATGTGTTTCAGGTCGATTCGTTACATCACCCGGCTCTTCCAGGTTTGCTCGTCCCGAGCAGCTAATTCTGTCTAAAGTGCAGGTTGTACGTTGGCTTCACAGGCTCTTCCTCACGTTGGACTCGAAATGTTTGAAGCCACTTAGGATAATTCTCAGGACTGCTCTGATTTCCTCCATACCAATAGGCTCCACTGGGGAACTCCGTTGGACAGGGTGTTACCCTTGACTGGTGAACTTGGATGACCCCATTCTGAGGGAAGTAGACTTTGGAAACTGTGAGATCCGGGTCATTAACATCAACAACCCTGTATGGACCATGCCACGGACGTGATAGCTTCCTGTTTCTCCCCGTTTCTTCATGTGGGAGACGTACAAGGACCCAATCACCTTTCTTGTACTTCACAAGGGTACTATGTTTGTCAAACTGCCTCTTGTATCTGTGCTGAGACTTCTGTATGCTTTGTGATGCTATTGCTCGACCACTTGCTAGTGTGACCACAAGCTGTTCCCTATAGTCTCCCAGTTGAGTTGGCAAGGGTGTCTCTGCTGGGAACAATGCCGCTTCGGTTGGAGATCTACAATCCAAGCCAAACAACAGAAATGATGGCTTTTCTCCTGTACTATCGTGTGGTGAATTGCGATAGGCCCACAAGATTCCTGACAAGTAGGTGTCCCACTGGGAACCAAATTTTGCAACATGTTTCCGGATGGCTGTTTTCAGTGTTCGATTAAATTTTTCAACTAATCCATCACACTGAGGGTGATATGATGTTGTGTTCAATTTAGTAATACCTAGCAACTCACAAACATCAAGCATCAAATAGGACAGTAGATTTGCTCCTCTGTCAGACAGAATTGCCTCTGGAACTCCAAAAACAGGAACTACCTCCTCTACTAGCAGCTTGACTAGTCTCTTAGTGGTTTGGTCTGGAACCGGGAAGACCATTGGCCACTTGGTGAAAAAGTCTTGCAACACAACTACGTACTGATTACCTCGTCTTGTTTTTGGGAGTTCCATAATGTCTATTCCAAAGATTTGAAAAGGCCTTTGAACTGGTATGGGGTGCAAAGGGGGTTGGTGTTTCCTTCCTCCTCCACTTACATAAGCACAATCTGGACAATTCTTGATGTATCTCTCAACATCTGCTAACATTCCACGCCACCACCAACTTGCAGCAAGTGTTCTGTACACTCTTTTAGTAGCGAAGTGCCCACTCAGTTGACCCCATGGCACTCTCGGATTATCCTCTCCTGGATTTCTCGAGGTGCCACAGCTCGTTTCCTGTGACCTCTGCCTGCGTCAATCTGATAGAGAATGCCATCTACTAGCTGAAACTGAGCTGAGTTTGCAACAAGCGCCTTGGCTGTTTCTTGGTCCTCTGGTAGCTTACCATGCTCCAGGAAGACAATGATGGGGTTCAACTCGGAGTCCTTCCTCTGAAGGATTGAAAGAGTCTCTTCAATTTCACAAGCACTAATCTCTGGAGTGGTACTCAACAGAGATGTGATGTTGCTGGGCTGTTGCTTTTCACAGCTTCGCACTGTAGCAACTTGTAACTCTCCTTCTCCCAGTCTTTCATCAAGTGGCACATGCTCAATACCACTGGCGGGGTTTCTAGATAAAGCATCTGCATTGCAATTCGTTCTTCCTGACCGATGAACAATGTGGACATCACTGACACCACTCCCATAGACCTTGGTCCACCATCTAGCATGCTTCCCTGTTGGGTTAGCATTCCCCAGAATTGCTTTGATAGCAGAATGATCTGTGTAGACAGTAACTGAATTTCCATACAGGTAATGACGAAAATGTCCCATGGCCCACACTACTGCGAGTGTTTCCAGCTCTGTAATGCCATAGTGCTGTTCTTGTGGAGAAAGACCTCGGCTGGCATAGGCCACGGGGTGTACCAGGTCATCCTCCTGCTTCTGTGAAATGATTGCCCCCAAGCCTTTGTGACTTGCATCAGTCTCCAATATGAAGGGTTGGGTGAAAGAGGGGTAGGCAAGAATTGGGGCTTCCACCAGCTTCTTCCTCAAAACATCGAATGAGTTTTGGCAATCATCATTCCACTCAAATGCCTGATTCTTTCTGGTGAGGGAGTGCAAAGGTTGAGCGACTTGAGCAAAGTTATTCACATAGCGCCTGTAAAAGGAACTGAGACCTAGGAATTGCTTCACCTGTTGCACATTCTGTGGGACTGGAAAATCTTCCACAGCTCGGGTTATCTTTGGATTTGCCTTCAAACCCTTTGGTGTAATAATGTGACCTAGGTACTCCACTTCCTGTCTGAAAAAATGGCACTTCTGCGGTTTGAGTTTGAGGCCTGTCTCTGCTAACTGTTGTAGCACTATCTCCAGATGAGCGAAGTGGTCCTGCAAGGACCTTGAGAAGACCATGATGTCATCTATGTACACAGTGACAAAATCTGGGCCCTCTGGAGGATTCAACTTTGCCAGAACTCTTTGCATGAGTCACTGAAATACAGCAGGAGCATTTGTCAAACCAAAAGGCATCACCTTAAACTCGAATAAACCTTGTGGTGTCGAGAAGGCAGTCTTCTCTTGAAATTCCCCATGGACTTGAATTTGCCAATAGCCTGCAGCCAAATCCAATGTTGAAAAGTACTTGGCTTTCCCCAACTGATCGAGGAGGTCATCTATATGTGGCAAAGGAAACTGGTCACGCTTTGTCACTGAATTTAACTTTCTGTAGTCAACACAGAATCTATGTGTTCCATCTTTCTTCCGAACCATAACTACAGGTGATGACCATGGGCTTTCCGAAGGAGAAATGACACCTTCCTGTAACATCTTATCCACCTGCCTGGCAACCTCCCTTCTGACAGAAAATGGTACACGCCTTGGGTGTTGTTTGATTGGATCAACACCCTCTGTGTTTATTACCATCTCTACCAAATCCGTTTGTCCTCTCTCTCCCTCCTCAAGTGAAAAGGTTTGGTGATGAGAGGAAAGAAGGTCTTTTAGTCCTTCACTCTCTGGTTCAGGCAGATTTGGGTTATCCAAGATATCCCAGAGCTTCTGAATTCGCTCCTCACTTTTCTCTGCTGAAATAACAAAGACTGATGCAAGATTAGACTCATCTGCATTTTCACTAGTGGGTTTTGTAATCTCAATGCAATGGGCAAACCCCACTTCAGTGTCTTGGTCCACCGTTTGAGTGAAACCTGTTGAATTGACCATGAACAGGCTTGCAACTCCATCAGTTGTTGGCTCAATAAGAGAATCCAATAGCTCTATCCCTAACTCAGTGTGAAGGGTAGGCTCGGCTTCAACCAAGACAGTACTGGTATCAGTGGGCAGCATACATGGATCCAACTGTACCTGAACAGATGCAGCATGCTGTGGTAAAATGCGGACCGAATTCAGCAGTCTGATTCGCACAGTTGGAACATGCGACTCTGTTCTGGGCTTACTACCAGACACTTTCTTATTCCTTTTCCCACCACGCCAAATCTCTACGTCTGGGTGGTATTCTATAATTCCCAACTGCCTACAGACTCCTTCTGATAGAAGCAATTGGTCAGTTGCATCCATCTTGATATACAGGGGAGTCTTTAAGACTTTGTCTGCAAAAGCAACTTCGAGATCCATTCGCCCGTCTAAGTGGAACTCCTTCCCATCATAGGTTTTGGGTGTCTTATCTGGCAGTTTTAACTGGCGCTTCTTCAGCTTTGCCTTTGCTGCCACTTGTCGGAAAAGCTTTCCACCTATAATGGAAATATCAGCCCCACTATCAATTATGCCAATAACAGGTACTCCCTGTATGAATACTCTGGCACATCGTGGTTGGCTTCCTTGATCTTGCACCTCCACTCGGTTCACACTCTCTGATGAGGAGTCAGAATCAAGTGCTTCAAGGAGTTCTGCCGGCACTCCTACCTTACTAGTGGGTTGGCTGGTAATTTGCTTTTGATCTGCCTTCCTGGGTATACTAGTTGAGCTCAAGAAACCGCGACTCTCATGAGTCTGAGCTCTCTGGCGGCAGTTCCGTGTTATGTGACCAGGTTTGTTGCATATGTAGCATGGACCTTGCTGCTTGAACTGGGGTGTTGCACCTGTGGGTGACACCTTTGTCTGCTTTGACTGTGGCATTGGTTTACTGACCGGTATGGCTGTGGTAGGCTTAGATCCTTTCAGGTACTCTTGCCTCCTTTTTAGAGTAGACTGCCGTTTCTCTTCATTCTTGGCTGACAGACATAATTCTTTGTATGTCTGCGCACCTGCTACTGCCGGTGAGCTCATAATGTAATAGGAGAGACCTTCCTGAAGTTGGCTGTGTAGCAATGCTTCACGTGTCTCTACAGACATATTGTCTCTGCCATATGCAATCTGGAACATTCGTTCCAAATGAGTGATAAAATCCGACACTGACTCTTGCATTTTCTGTTGGACATGTCTGAAATCATGTGCTGCCAGTGTTTTACTCCCACTGTCGAGGCGAGCCTGTAGTGCCTCCTTAGCACTCATGTAATCTTGTTTGTCCTGGGGGCGGAGTAAATCCCACTCCACCAGCGCTTTTCCCCGCAGGTGTCCTGCTAGTTGCATCACCATCTCATTTGAATTCCAGTCATTCCATTGTGCTGCTCTTTCTAACCCTGGTACCCAGTCTTCGAAACGTATGGATGGATTCTCTCCAGTAAACTGATCGACTGGTGGGGCTGTACCACGACGACGTAAAGTTTGCGGGTTCGTTTGAGCGACTGTTGCAACAGGTTGGTATAACGGCGCAGTATGTAATGGTACAGACGGCACAACACTGGTGACAGGTGGCATGTGGGCAACATTGGTGGGTTCTGTGACATTGTAACACTGTAACTGCACATTAGGACACAACACAGAATGCAAACGGTTCTCTAACAGTGTTACTTTCCTTCTGAGGTCTTCAATCTGTGCATCTTTACTCTCTACCACCAGGTCATGCTGCCTGTTCTGCTCACAGTTGCTCTCCCATAACTGGCACACTTTCTGGTCTAGCTCTGTCACTCTGGTCTGCAAAGTTTCTACTGCCTGCCTCAGCTGTTGCCTCTCCTGTTGCACTACTCCTAGCTGCTGTATAAGTTCATCCACGCTTCCATCTCCACTGCTGCACTCAGACCATGTGGGTATGGGGGAAAATTGGCTCTTATTACTAACCATTTCGCGGACTTCCGGTGTTGCATTCGGTTCCTCTTCCTCGCAAGACTCCGCGGAAAGGAAAGTCCCGTTGACGTCATTTAGCTTTAACAGTACACCTGATCGTCCCTCCTCCTTCGTAAGGTTAACTTGTACGCTGAGAGGGTTTCTGTCTTCAGCAATTAGTCTTCCCTCGATGAGCGTCCGAAGTTCACTGCTCGGAGCGTCCGCAGGCAGGGTCATGGCCTCTGCTATGCGCCGAAGGTGCGTACGTGTGATCCTTTTCGAACTCAGCGGTAGAACTGTGGTCTCTGCTGTCCCGCTACCTCGCTCGCTGTCCTTGACATCCATTCTATCCGGTGTGATGTAGGATCTAGGATCCCGAGATAATGTGAGGTTCTTGTGATCTCGATCCTTTGAAGTCGTCCTTAACTTGATCCAGTCAGCTTGCATGAGATCTCTTGCGATCTCGGTGGGACCTCCAACTGTAACGCCTTGGCGGGTTGTCGAACTCGTGACACGACACTTCAACACATTGGACTTTGATTAATTCTTCACAATAGCAGCATACACAGCAAACTCTTACAGAGACTAGAGAGTCACTTTACAGACAGCTTAAATATATACCAAGTTTCCACACAAGACAAACATACGGTACAAGAAGTAAAAAAGTTGACGTTTTACGGCCGTACCGTTTTTCTAAGTACGGTCCTAAAACGGACCGTACTACGGACCCGTTTTTCGATTTACTACGGTATTTCATCAAAATTACGGGCGTTAAAAAGGCTTCTTCCTCCACTCCACAGCGGTCCTGGCACAAACCTGAATGCCGTTTTTTTGCAGAACGCGCTTCAACTCTTCTCTCGTTGTCTCCTCGTCCGCGGCCATCTCTTCAGCTTTGAGACAGAACTTGGCCTTCCTTCCGCTCCCCGGCTTTCGCTGAATGGTTTCTATTTCTTCAAAGCATTTCCAAAACTTGTGAGCTCCGGCTTTTGTTACCTTGTGGCCTTCATCCTCCAGATGTCGCACGATTGCCTCGTAGGATTCTCCAAGGCGTCGGTAGTAAACGATCCTTTGTTTGACGTACGGTAGGCACGGAAAATATGTTACCATGCATTTCGAAGCGAACTTCGCAAAAAAAACTTCGAGCGAACTTCGAACGAATTTCGTGCAAACTTCTACCGAAGTACGTGGAACTTCGCTTCGAACTTCGTGCAAACATTTACCGAAATACGTGAAATTTCGTTCTAACTTCGAACGAACTTCGCTCTTACTTCGAGCGAACTTTGCCCTAACTTCGAACGAACTTCGTTAGAACTGTACTCTTCGCATGGTAACATATTTTCCGTGCCTACCGTAGTCGGAGTAAACCATACTTGGAAGCACAGAAAGAAGCATTGACCAAATTCGCTGATCTTAACCTTCACCTAGGCGTTAAATTCGGGGCGCATATCGTATTACGGTCAAGTCCGTAATTTTTTGTTACGGCCGTAATTTTTTCTTAGTACGGTCCTATTACGGTGCCAAGTACGGCCATACTACGGCCGTAAAACGTCAACCTTTTTATTTCTTGTACCGTATCATACACATGAACCTGACAGATACAACACAAGACAAGACATTGACCTCCTACTATTACATGAAAACAATAGTTCGTTAAAATCAATCAGAATGACACAAACATGAAGTGACTAAATGAATAATGTGTTTCAGGTCGATTCGTTACATTCTTATGTGCAATGTACGTGCCCAATCAGATTTGAGATAGAAAAGTAAAATTCTCTATCTTGAATCTGATTTGCTGTCTATACAAATGTCTTTTGGCGACTAACAAGATAACTTTTAAGTTTTCATTGCCAGCCCAACATCTATTATTGCAATTGGTCGCTTTAGAAGGAGTGGTAGGCTTCGAGACCCTTGAAAGCTTTACATTAGGAGACTACGCACAACAGGTTTTGTGGGCAACCAAAGGCAGATTCAATATCTCTGATTCAATGCAGTGTTTGTCACCCCAGTATGTGTACAGGTATCTCGGAATTGACCAGTTGTTTGAAACGGATGACAAGCTGGTGAAGGATCATGTTACTTGCGAGTATAGGAAGAGGCTCCATAGGATATGGAAGTCGCAACTTAACTCCAAGAACAAGATCAAAGCCACCAACGCCCTGCCCTGGTGGTGTCTCTTTTGAGATATTGCTTTGTGACAGTGAAGTGGACTAAGAAGGAGCTGGAGGGCCTGGACATTCTCACACAGAAGATTTTGCACAGGTATCAGTTTCACCATCTAAACGCCTCCCTGGAGAGGCTGTATCTTCCTTGCTCACAGGGGGGTAGGGGGCCCCAGAGCCTCCTGCTTGTCTGGAAGCAGAAGATCGTGAGTCACCTCGTATATCTTGGGTCGTCCGGGATCTGCTCATGGAGGTGGTGCACAAGCACTTGCTTCCGTGGGTGAAAAGAGTTCTTTCAGCTTGGTTCCAACAGCAAGCAAGATCCTGTGTGAGACTGGACATGATGTGGAGTGGACAGCTAGCCCTCCATCGGGTCCGATGAGGATCCTTCGGAAGCTTCAGAAGGCCCAGATGTCTCAGTTGTAATTCAGAGCTACTCACATACGGTACTTCTCATAGAAAACCGTCCAGTTTACGGCCGATGACCACATGACTGACTGATTGACTGACCATTCGAGCAACGATTGAACGACTGTGTGACTGGCAGTGACGTTTCGCAAGAGATCGAAACATCCACTCTCTTTTTCTCTAAAGACTCTTCAAATTTGAGAAAAAAGTCTAGTTGTCCGCCTCCATTGGTAATTTATCTCCTGAAATATTTGAAGCGTCTTCTTCGATCGTTGGATTGGGGCAAGTCCGTTGTAACTACTTGGAGGGATATCACTTTGGAAATGCGATGTATCCCTCGGATGTGGATAGCAGTAGCTCCGCAGTCTTGCTTGTTCCTTGAAAGTATTAATGACGTTCGCTTGAAGTTTCAGTGAAGTTTGTTCAAAGTTTCAGTTAAGTTCGCACAAAATCTTAATATGGTGGCCTTGAAGCTTCAGCGAAGTACGCTCGAAACTTCAGCGAAAATCGTTCAAAGCTTCAGCAAAAATCGTTCAAAACTTCAATAAAGTTCACGTGAAGTTTATTCTGCGCAATCGAACATAATTTCTGTGCATACCGTGGTTTGAATACACTTTTTCTCACCATTTCTTTCTTCCTTGACTATTGGCATTGCGTAACAACCGTGACGTTTTATTACGCATCATGAAATGATGCCGTTGGAAACTGACAATTGACTCTTGACTGAGTGCTGATCGACTGACTGAATGACTGACGGCGTGCTGGACGGTTTTCTATGAGAAGTACCGTAAGTCTGTAAGTGATGTGCACACAAACACATTTCTCAATGTTGATTTGTTGTTTCGGTGGATGTGTAAAGGTCAGCTTCAAAGCACAACCGGAAGCTTCATCATTGCTGCTCAGGACAACTGCCTTTACACAAGATCGTTTAACCTTTTAACGCCCGCGTTTTATGTCACCGTTTACCCCTTAAGGCCCGTTAGCCTAAAAAGTGGCGCAAGCTTTGTGAAAGGATTTTTTGTATTTACAAAGAGCGTGAACGTTGCCAAACGTTATACTTCGGTTATATCTTATCTCTAAGATATTCTCCAGCAAAAAGCTTCCTTTCGCTAACCAATAAGGTGAAATTCGTACGCATTTTACTCACACACTTACTCACCAGTTGGAATAGTAGCATTATAGCTACGTAACACCTTTTTTCGGCCTGCTTTGCATAGAAAATGGTCACAATTGTCTTTATATATTCTACTGCATACTATTATATGCCTAGAAAATCGTTACAATGCAAATCGTTACACTAAAAACAATAACAGTGCAAAATCTACATGGAGACACGTCGGACGAACTTTATTGCGAATCTTGCTGTCCAGAATCGCGTATTTCTCTTTCGTCCAGTGGACTGTTTAAGGATTTACTGCAGGTAGCTCCTATTCAGCCGAAAAAACAGACTACACAACCAATGAATATTACGGATCTTCAAGCAGCCATTTTATTTGTTTGTATATCTTTGTAAACTGTTTGCATAATTGTGTGATCACTTGCGTTTTTAGTACAATCTTCAGAGCTTTCTGTACTGTTTATACCTAAGTGTATGGCATTAAAAATTGGCAGTTTATTAAGCTTCCTTCACTCTATCTAGCCATATAAATTTCTTTGTGATTGCACAATATAGGCAACTCGCGGGACTTAATGGTATTTAGAGTTTACAGCCACTAAATAGGCTAACGGACCTTAAGAGGTTAAGGCCAATAGCATGAAACAGGCAGGCATAACACACTGCCGTCACTGTGGTGAGGGAATTGAGAGCATCAAGCACATCCTTAACTAGTGCCAGAAGAAGGGATTAAATCTCTACATGGAGAGGCACAATAAGGCTTTGCAGGTCGTGTACTACAACATCTATAGGCATTATGGGTTTGAGGTGCTGCTGAGATGGTGGAAGTGAGTCCAGTCCAGTAGCCGAAAATGAGCGCGCTAAGGTTTTGTGGGATGTGCCAATCCCCATGGACATTGAGGTTGTTGCCCATTGCCCTGGCATCCTCATTTTTGCAGGATATATAAAGAGACCAGGAAGCTGTACATTTTTGACATGGCAGTGGCCTGGGACTCTATATAAACAGAGCAGTGCGGAGAGAATGTGTCCAGGTATGGCCTTCTTAGTGCAGACCTTCGAAGGCAGTTTCCTGGCTACTCCGTGGTAATTGTCACAGTGGTCATCGGCTCATTAGGCATAGTGACCAACCACTTGGTTGACGATCTATGCCATTTGCCTCCATACAGAACGGCCAAAGCATGGGAAAGCATCACAGGGATGTAGTGCTCTGTGCTGTGTTCCACTGTACAGATATTGAGGACGCATCTTACAGCTGCCAAGCTGGTGGCCTGAACCCCTATGGGGATCTGCTGCTAGTCTTACCTATCCTAAGAGGCAGTAGGAAAAATTTAGTGACCTCCCTTACTAAATCTTCCCCTGTAATAGAGGGAAGATTTAGTGACCCTCATCCCTAAATCTTCCCTCTATATAGGGGAGAGGTTTAGTGTGCCATTTAGTGACCCATCCCACAACTAAAATAGGAGAGATTTAGTGATCTCCCTCACTAAGTCTCTCCTCTATATGGGTGGAATAAAATACATTTAGTGACATCTTATCCTGACCCTCTGGTGTAGTTTGACATACTAGCTACTAGGCAAAGCAGTTCAAAAGCTTTCTAAGCCCATCTCTTTAAAGAAGTACGAAGCATTGAAATGAGGTACGTATTGCTTCACAACACTAGTAGAGTACGCAATGATTAACCAGGTCCTGTGTATATGAAAATTATGAACCAAATTGTTAAAATACTGTATGGCAATTTTCGTGGTAAAAAAAGACATTACAAAATTTTCTTTATAAAATGGATTGTAGCTGTGAGGGAAATGGTCTACAAGAGATGATAGGAAAATCATTCTTGAATTCTGTTTTGAAGATTCGCAGGCATCACAACAAATTTGGAACTCGTCTGCATTAAATCCTTCAGGATGACACCTTCTTTGAAATCTGCCCAAACAAAACCACCCTATGAAAGAAAATTTGGATAAGTCTTTGCTTGGTAAAATAATCACCAAATATTCTTTCTTTATGCACTTCAGTGATGAAACATTACTGGTTAGATTACTTCCACAAATGCCAATGGTAAACTCTTCACAATGTATTCATGGATAATCCAGTTCCACAGGAAGGGAAAAAACAACATTTTTCTTTATCAATTAACATAACGTACGTCTGCCATGTCTGAAAAAGCCTGGCAGAATTTATCAGAAATTGATTACAACTAGTAGTATTCACAAATTATAACTATGAAACGGTAGATTTTGCGTGAAATTGTAAAGTCTCCCTATTGATAATTTTCCAACTTTTTGAAGTATTCCCAAATAATAAGGAGGAAAAGAGATGCACACAAAACTACATAAAATACACTAATCATGAATACCATATTAGCTTCCTTCTTGAAACTTGCAAGTGTTTCACTGAATCCTTGTGAATTCAGATAGTCAGCAATTGCATGATGCCTGTTGGAGACAATAATACAAGATGCTAGTCATACTACCAACTGCACAACTTCAAAGGCAAACAGGTTACATGAAGCATACAATTCATCTCTTTGTTTTGCTGACAGCACCATGGTCGAACACTAGAGACCTGTAAGGACAATAATATACAAAAAAAATGCTAATTGTATGTACGTACGTACGTACATGGTTTCTTTCCGAGTAATGATCAAGAGTGGGTCAAGAGTCATTATCAAAAATATAATGATGCAATGGGGGTGGGTAGGTGGGTGGATATGTATATATGTATGTGGAATCATAGCAGTCTATACTGTGGTGTGTGTGTGCGTGTGAGGAGATGCTCCCCCCCCCCTCCCCCCCAAAGAAAAATTTTAACTTTTAGGCCTCATCAAGTGGTATCTGAGGCTGTTTCAGGCCACTTGGAAGCAGTTTCTGAACACAGTACACGGATCAGTCCGTTGCAATTGAGCATGTGTGCTACAGCTACGTATGTACGTAGGTTATAATTTCAAGGGGGTAAGGGGGAATACCCTGTGCCCCTCCCCAAAAACAAAATTCTGCTGTAGAGAATTACAATACATAGCATAAGCAAAGTACCATATACGTACATGTATATTCTAACTTATTGAAGTTCAGAGAAATTTCATCATATAGAAATCAAATAAGCATGATGGACCAGGACATCTGATTCGTACGTCAAAAGAATTTCCAGAATATACCAAAACTTCAAATTATAAATTTATTCGAATATAGCTGACCAGAAAGGGTACGATTGTTGGTCTAATAGTAACAGGATATTGTCATACATATATTCCTATTAGATTCAAGAAGCAAGCTCCTATAATTCAGCCTAAGATTAGATTAAGCTTCAAAGTAGAATAAAAGCAGAAAGTACAGCTATAATATTTTGACATATGCGATTGTCACAACACACAAAGATGTTCAGTAAGCCTAGACTAGGCTTACTGAACATCTTCATGTGTTCTACACAGTATTGCAAACATAAACATTCACAATGTCCAACCCAATAACGAATCTCAGAGAAACAAATGCGCCAGTAGAATACACCATCAACAATCTCTGGCTACTGATGCAAAATTCAGTATTATCAGCATAGATACTTTAACCTAGGCTAAAGTATCTACGTATGTTAAAAAGAACTTTTCACTATTGCTATGTTTCACCGTATTAAGAGTCTATGGTTTCACATCTCCCTCGACTACCCTACTCAAGCATACCCCAGTGTACGTACATTGTCAGTATGTAAATCATTAAAGTACGCTATTAGCACAGCCCACACTGTTTCACCATAGGTATTAAGAGTCTATAGCTTCACCATAGACAAAACCGCTTCATTACTCGATAGTATCGAGTTATGTAGAATTTTACGAACTGACAGGCAATGTATATATATGTGTACATAAGTAACATTGAACCCATGATACACATAATATCAAAAAGTCACTTACTTAGCAAAAAACAACCCAATTCTACAAACCGAAACGGTCCACGTAATTATTCCTCAGAGAGCGCCATTTTTCTTATCTAGGCCTACGTAACTGTAGATTTTGCGCATGCGCAGATGCACGGTGACTGTCAGCTGTGACTAGATCGAGCTATGACCCATATCCTTTTCTCGAAGTTTTCCAGGTTAAGTTTCTATCTGTCTTTTCCTCCTAGATTTTCACAATATTGGGACCTTTGATTGAGTGATTCGGTTCAGCCAACATTCTGGCTGAACTGGGCCCCGTAGCTCCGGGAGTCTGAATATAATGTTAAAAATAGCAAGTCTATTCAGTTATAGTAAAATCTCAATACTTAAAATCATGATAATTAGAATATCTGGCTTAATTCAAACAATGAATGTACCGTTCCTAATGTATTGAGTACATATGTGGTTGGTCAATTAGAACTTATGGATAATTAGATTTTTTTTACAGGAAAATCAAAGTTCTAATTAGTGAGATTTTACTGTACTAGTTGTATATCACCTATCTTAGAAGTTTATGTATAGGTTATACTATGAGAATGAGAAGTTTAGTGATTTACACACCTGAGCTTGAGGGCGGAGCCCGAAGGTTTGAATCACTAAACCTTCCGTTCCCATTGTATAATAGTCTCTTTCCCAGTCCCACTTCCGGCCGCCATTTTATTCTTGCCTGGAAAAGTGGGTCTGGCAACAGTGGTGGGTAAAACCTGGCTTACGATAAAGCAATCTGATTGGTTTGCACGCAACCATGCAAACCAATCAGATTGCTGAATTGTACCTATCACATCTTATGTCATGTGCATCAGCCTTCATTTTGAGTGCGAAAGAAGCTGGAGCGAAGAAGTAGAATCTTTATACTGTGACTGGAAAAAATGGTTTGATTGGAACTACATCGGAAAAGTTATTATTAAGGCGACTACTGCTCATGGCCATTCTTCGCTGGAGTGCAAACAGTGTAACACTGTCAAGCAGTTTGTTTCTGGTCACGATATTTTTATCTCTTTACCGACTGGAGGAGGAAAAAGAGCTGTATGATACTTTAATCCTTGCTTAAATTCCGAAAACACGGAGATCGGCAAACGCAGCTTACAGTTCTGTAAGAAGGAAAACGCCATCCAGTCGGGCATACAATATCTAATAGAAATCTTTGAAGATCAGCGTTATCTTCACTTTGTGGGTGGGTGACTCTTCTGTTGTAGATATTATTCACAGGAGAGCGACACAAAATGCACGAGGGAGTGATGTATTAATTTCATTCCGCCGATCTCCCCTATTCCCATCGAGGTTAATAAAAGCAGTTCTGCCTAATCATAGATACTTTAACCTACACGGTTGCATACGTAGGTTAGAATATCTATGGCTTATTTAAGTAAGATGTTGCACGCTAGCTCTCATTGTATCCTATCGTAATAAATCGTCCCAAATGTGCGCCAGCTGTACAAGGTTCGCGACTAGAATGTCATGTGACTTTTTCGTGGGATGCGACAGCCGAAAAGCCAGGTTTTACCCATGGTTCTTGCCAGACCCACTTTTCCCGGCCAGAATAAAATGGCGGCCGGAAGTGGGGGTAGGAATGAGACTAATTGTATAGAGGTGTTGCAGTGGGCAGAGTCTATAAGTGGGGCGGCCATGTTGGAGGACAACCTCACGTGTAAATGTATGTGTGAACGTAGGCTAATGTGTTTTCTTCTGAGAGAGAAACGACTATGGTGAACTTTTGTGCTGTTGTGGGTTGTACCAACCGATCTAACCGAGACTATAGATGTGTTTACACGGGCACTGTTAAGGGCGCTTATAAACGCGTTTAGATTTAGATGCGATTAAACTCGTATGTGTAAATGGTTTAATCGGGCTTAGAAGTGAATTTTGTGTAAACCTGATCAGGAGGTGGTTTGGAAACGAGTTTGATCAGTTTTAGGTAAGCAAGCTCATCGTGTAAAGAGGTTAAGCGTGCTTGAAGACCACGGGAAATCGGCGGATATCTACAAACATGGCTTCTTCTAGAGGACAATCTTGGATGCACAAAGAAATTCTGGCTTTGATTTGAATCTGGTCTGATAGAACTGTACAGTCACGGCTGGACGGCTGATATTTGGGGTAACATTTCTGAGCGCCTACGTATTGCTGGCTTCCACAGAACCTGGAAGATATGCAAAGATAAGATGAAAAATCTCAAGCAGTACTATAAGGACCTGAAGAATGGCCATAATAGAAGTGGAAATTGTGATCTAACTGGCCTAATTACGACCTCATCGACACTGTTCTCGCAGATAAGCCTTCCACTAGACCCAGAAACATTATAGATACTACCTCTCCACCAACTTCTCAGTCTTCTGCAACCATGTCAACTGCAACAATAGAGTCAGACTCTAGTACACTAGCATCAACTTCACACTCGCGTACATCCACCACTACATTGACATCTACACCTACTGTAACTACACCCACATCTGCTCAGTCTGAAGAACATTCTGCAGGAGGACACCGCAGTCCTGATCTTTTTGATACAGTTTTCTCTCCACAACCCACCCCAGGGGTACAGGACCTCCTGGACATACAACCAGATGACATACCAACCGATGATCCAACAGAAGAACCAATATTTTCTGTGGCTGGGCAGACAAGACCACCAAACTCTCAAACAGCCTCCAGAAGTAAACGACCATGACTCAATGCTTTAGATAAAGCTCTGGGTGGAGTCACACAGAAATTCTTAGACCATCAGATAGAAATGGAAGCACAGATGATGGCAGTTATTGAGGAAATGGAGAAAGAGAAGATGGAGTTCTTGGAGAAGATGTGCAAAGATGACAGGGAGCATGAATTAAGACTGCTGCAGATTTTGGGTCAGATGATGGTTCCCCAATCACCACATTCACCATCATTGTACTACCCCCTCCACTGGTACCACAACCATCACCAATTCCATCAGTTACAGGAGGGATTGGAATGGGCTATCAGTGTTTTAGCCAAAGCATCATAGGAGGGCGGGACTGCCCTCCTATACAATGTATGCACCCTCCTTTAGAAGCTATCCGCCCTCCTTTGGAAGCTGTCCACCCTCCTATTAAAACTATGCACCTTTGTTAGAATCAGGGCTGTGAGCTTGGTTAATGCCTTGCATCTTCCGCCCTTATAAGATGGGTCAACCTACCTTAATATTATATATTCCCTAACAATCTTCTGTACATCACAATGTCATACTCTAACCTAATAGTATATAGTTTTCTACCAGGGTGATCACTTAATTAGTGAACCCCTCTTTTGGACTTAAGGGGGGGTGCAGGGCCACCCCCCAGGTGCTTTGCAGCCCAACCCGTTAATTTATTTCCTGACATCCGGTGTCAGAGTTCACAGTAGCTTCCCCTTGACATGAAGCTGCATACATAATTCCTACTTTGCCCCTGGGGGTCAACACCTACCCCACCCCTTTCACGCCAAAAGGCGGAGAAAAGAAAAAAAAAGAAAAAAAAACAGCAGATACAACCGAGCAAAGGGGCTTTATTCCCGCAATCATGATCCCAGATACAGTCCCGCGCTGTACGCATATCTTCAACTGCGCATGCGCACTCTCATGCTGGTCCTGCCACCAGCTTTTACCCAGCTATAGGACAAGCGCCGCCGGGCTACAGATACTGGCATTAACCCCATTCAACTGCGTTAAATTCCATGTAAGGGGAAGATACAAGGTGATAAGTGACAGGAAATTTGATTGGGTGTAAATTAGTAATTGTTTACACTTGCTTAGAAGACTAGCAAGCTCAGCAAAGTAGCTGCAGAGCCTCACCATAGCTGCAATGCACATCCCTATTCCACATTGATCCACTTACATGATAGACTGTAGGTCCCCCCCCCCCCCCCCTATTTTTGGCTGCTGGCTAAAACACTGGCTATGCACCAATGACCTTACCAGAGATGGGCACACACAACATACGTAGGCATGCATGATGAACACTGAGAGTAAATTCTAATAATAGTAATTATTATTAGAGTTTTCTAGTACAGACACTATGGCACTATTATTACACAGACACTATTATTTCACCGGTAATTTTCACACAATTCTAACACTAAATGTCACGTTAATTATTATGAGTTTATGTAGTTGCAGAGAGCAGTTCTTATGTTCTCTGCACTGGTGTTTCCACCAGAACTGTGAATAGGGCCTGGAGCAGTAGGACCTGACTCAAGTTCTTCTCGCCAAGTCTCATCAAACTGCTCCTTGTGCACTTCACAAATGTTGTGAAGTACACAGCATGCTTAGATAATAGAAGTTAGAAGTCTCAAATCCTTCAGGGTAAAAAGTTACGATTTTTTACCCCAAATGACATTATCTCACTGTGGCCACTGTATCTTCGTCAGTTTTCACTCGATTGATTCCATTCCTCCTTCAAATTGTAGCTAATGTAACGCTGCGTGCACTGCATGGACATATTTACCTTAGGATACTACCGTTTTTGTGGTATACGGCATTATTTAGCTTACAAAATCCTTAGTGGAGAAGACGATTCGAAGATTTCAACCTACATAATCAGCTTGATTTATTCAGAAGCACTCGAAAAGCTCTTTAATGTAATTTCCAGAAGTCAAAGTAGCTAAAATCACCATGTTTTCTCATTTATTCCACTTCCATTTCGCCATTTTTTATCTGGAAGTCTTAACAGTCATGGTCACGTTGCAATTTTCATGATTCCAGTCCCGGTTACGTAGTTTAGAGTGTCTATGGATATGCGAACATCTCTCTGGACATCCTGAAATTATCAAGCCAATCCCTTTCATTGAAGCTTTGATTGACTATTCTGGCCCACCAGGTGCTGCTTCTCTCGTATCTCCACAGACTTCTATCCACCGTCAAATGCACTAAGGTAACTGCACTTAGAAACACCACAAAATAGAAACGATGAAATTGCAATCTCCATAAAGTCCTAAATTGACATTCCTTTACAGCTACAATCTTTCTCAGTAGTACCATACGAGAACGAGCAGCGCTCGAGCGGAAAATAAGCAACAAAACATAGGTGAGTATGTGATGAACATCCATTTTTCTAAACCGCAGAGAAAACTCATTTCACATGCAATTAATCCTGCTTTGGCGTGTCGTGTGTAAATGCAACAAAGCTCCTAAGTGCGCTTAAACTAATCGCACTTAGGAGTGGGTTTAAAGCACGTGTAAACACGGCTAAAGATAAGAGATTCTACTGGGTACCGGCGGTTGGAACGAGGGTAGGTCTGCAAACTGAAGAATTGAGCGGCAGACGGTGCCGTGAATGGTTGTCAGCATTGCGAAGGAAGGGCCTTGAAACCAGTGGCAATTGTCACACATCTGAGTGTGCTCTGACCATTTCTTGAGCGGAAAGCCATCACCATTATATCTGCCAACCGATCCAGATTGGGTGCCATCCCTGAAGCTGGGTCACAAGGAGAAAGAGGAGAGCGACGACGGTAGGTACAATCGATTGCTAGATCGAAATTCGAAGAGAAGGAAAGTCACAATGAAAGTCGCCCAGGCCGAGCCTGGTTCAAACCAGCTGAACAGTGATGCTGTGGAGCCTTCGTCCATTCAGTTTTAATCAAAACCATTGCCAGAAGTGGAAATCAAGAGAGTGAAGGCAGAACTGGACGAAATAAAGCTCGATTTACAGATTGTGCGTGGACAATTGTCCAAGGCATCAAAATATTTAGAGGCAAGCAGATTTAACGAAGCAGCTTTTGTGGACAATGATGAGAAGGTACTCTACTACTCGGGTTTACCTTCTTGGGAACTTTTACTTGTATTATTTACGTACCCAGGGTGGTCACCAGAGAAAAAATGAAAGAGGGTGGCATTTGCGTAAGCCAGTAGTAGGGCAATGCACAGCTGCCATATGATGGTTTCACTTATTGTAATGGGGGAAATTCGCTCAAAGTATGTAAAGTATATGATATGCACAGTGTCAGTTGTACCTAATCTATTGACTCAAAGTATACCTGAACAGAGAAGTAATGACTCTACTAAAAGAAAAAAAATGGTTTAAGCCAAAATTTAAGAAGGGTGGCCCGCCCTGCTTAAAAGGGCTGCCGAGAACACTGCATACCTTAAAAACAAATTTAGCACTGAGTCACGGAGTTTTACACAGTTTCAGCAACTGATCATAATGCTCATGCGGTTGTGGCTTAAAGGGCCACTGGCATGTTGGGAAAACTTTTGATATGTTAAGGAGGTTGAAAAACTATGTCCAATAATACCCATTTTAGTGTTGTTGTACACATGGTGGGGGAGTTATAGCCTTTGAAAGGTGCTTAAAATCCAATTAATACGTGGGCGACTTCTGTAAACATGAAAAAAGCGTTGCATAATAGTTTGACGTCACAAACAGGACCGTGTTGGGAGAAAACTATGTTACAAAGAAGAATTTGAGCTATAATGCTCGTCCTTGTCATTCAATGAACACGGGGTTCTTCCGCGAGTAAATATACATCCAAGGACAAAGGCGGTTGATGCCAAAGTGAATGACAAGCTTCAGTGAAGACTTATCAGTTTGACCTTTTTGTCAGTGGTCAAACCTTTTGGGTTTGGACGATAAATTCAAACATCGACTGGGAAATAACGAATGGTTAAAAATAGAAAAAGATAGCTTGTGTGCCTGTGCAACAGTGTATTTAACACACTTTATACTATAACCCGCAAGTTGTTGCAGGTTTACACCTCAGTCCTGTTCCAACTGCTCGTAGAAGCTATGTTAGAAGCACCTGTTGCAAGGAGATTGATCCTATAAATGAAAAATTGTCTGAGGTGGATTCAGAGACACAGTATCCCAGACCACCCAGGGTTTTTGGGGTATGCCTGAAACAGATTCTGTGGATGTTGCAGACCTCTGCATGCATGATATAGGGTGCTGTTACTATCTTGGAAAGCATATGCAAGTAAACTTGACATTTTGTATTGTCACAAAGATTAGCTCAAATTTTCATGGACCATCAGATCCTAGACAACACACGCATGTTTTAAGTGTCCTTCCATGTATCCAAGCATGTACATAACCATGATGTACTTAAGTTGTGTCCTTTGATGTACAAATTTTGAAATTACAGTGACTACTGACAGTGAAACCTTTATTAAAGGACGCCTCTAAAATGTGCAGCCAATAGACACCACTGCTCTGCCCCGTGTGACCCCTCACATTGACATGTGTATATTACAAAACCTCCATAAACTGGACAGTTAATGGTTGTGCAAAGAGTGTCTTTTGATGGCCTCCAACTTGTTAGGCCCATTACATTTGCTCGCTACAAAGGACGGGTGGGATGAATGAGGTCCATCTAAACTGAAGCAATCCTTGAAAGCAGCAATAACACTTCATGAAGTAATTGCTACTTTTGAGGATTGCTTCGGTTCAGGTGGACCTCATTCATCCACTTGAGATGTACACCAGGTGGAAGCTTCAAAGAATTATGCAGTGCCATGCAAGGAGCAATCTGTATTAATGGAGATATACAATCTAGGTCATCTTGGAAGCGGAGATTTCTCCCTGGGTGGCCATTCACCGTTAATGGAAGCTGAGTACTACACTATAGAGCAAGATTTCTCATCGATCACCTGCTTAGGAAAACAGTGCTGAGACCAAGCCATGCTTCAAGAACTAGCTTCTTGCTGCATAGGCCTAAGATTTATCCTCATTTGAACCTCCTGCCTGTTGCAATCCTTTGTGGAATAGAGGCTACATGTTCCGTAGGTCTATCCCACTAGGCGCTGTGTACGTGAATGGGTCTCGTTCATTTATTACTCAATGCTGTTTCCTTTAGGAACAAATGTAGGCTGTACCCATCACTTGTCCTTCTAGAACACAACACTGCTACGCAAGTCTTAGGCATTGATTTCGTTTAGCCATTATAGCCCTTCGATTACCTCGCTTTCAACCGATACATTCTCGTCCAGTAGTCACACGGAACTATTTTACATGTCACTTCCGAAATGGCGACTTCAAACAAGGCGTCAACCGGAAGTTTACAATTTTCTCACAAACAGAAGATGTGGAGTCACTCTTTTGCCAATTACTGGTTATTAGGTAGTCATATCTATCATTTGAGTTCAATTTGTATGAACTTGTCAGTGGCCCTTTAACCTGCCATGCCTGGATCTAGGTTACAGATTTGCAGTGCATAAGTCTACTGTCAGCCGTACTTTTTTACAACACGATTGACATGTATACCACTTTAAAACCCCTAATTCATTCGCCACAGCGGGAAGTTTTGAAACAGACCATGCCTATGGATTTTCGAAAACACTGTCCAAATTGTGCAGTTATTATAGACTTATTTGAAATATTTACAGAGAGACCATCTAATTTGTTGGCCAGAGCACAAACGTGTTCTTCGTATAAACACCACAATACTGCCAAGTACCTAATCGGAATTACCCCACAAGGTACAATGTGCTACATTTCCAGTGGTTGGGGAGGGAGAGTGAGCGACAAGCACCTCACAGAGAATTGAGGCTTGTTGAACTATTTATTGCCAGGTGACACCATACTTGCTGACAAAGGATTTGACATTCAGGAATCTATGGGATTGTACTGTGCCCAAGTCAGCATCCCGTCATTCACAAGGGGGAAAAACTCACAGGGATTGAAGTGGAGCAAACACAGAGAATCGCCAATGTGAGAATTCACGTTGAGCGGGTCATTGGTGTTCTTAGACAAAAATACACATTTCTACATGGAACATAGCCAGTGGACTTCCTAACAGCCCGTGAGGATGGTGTCCCATTATTAGATAAAGTAATTATTGTGTGTTATGCCTTAGTAAAGATATGTGATTCAGTGGTTCCTTTTGACTAATTTGTGTATGCATTGATAACTATTCAAACAACACTGCATGTGATTATGCCTTCTTCTTTTTGCCTTTGCTGGTTGTTTGGCAGCTTGGGCAAAACCATGACTTGCCTACTGGAGCTATCTTCAAGCGGAGGCAACTAAAGTGGAATCACTTATATGGACATGATAAATTGTCACATGCCACCATAGATCCTTCCTCGGGTCTACAGCAGAAGCAGTACACGTGTTCAGCTGGGCAATCTGTATCCGATATACTTTCCCTCGATTCAGCTGAGCAATCTGTATCCGATGTATTCCCTCAATTCAGATTTGGGGGGCCGTTAGAACCACTTTCCCAGTAGTTCAGGCAGGCATGCAGTTCGAAAAAGATGCGGAGCTTTGCTGACACACTCCTGCCAGAAACTTTCATCAGGCAGGATTCTTTGTACGTAGATATTCTCCTCCGTCCAAACAACAAAATCACAATAATCTCTTCCTGTACAGAAGAGTTGTGACTGAACCTGTGAGAAAAAACAGTACATACGTATGCAATATATGTGTAGCACTTTGTCTAATGCGTTACGGTTATATAATTGCAAACTCTACGTGTAGAGTAAGTATATGAGTCATATACATAGTACACACTTGGTAATAATAAGGATGTGTCTTCTTGAGGCAGAAAGAATCATTAGTCTTCTCTGGGCAAAATGTTTTGCTTTCTGAGGATTGCTCGATGGTGTCATCACGGTGACAATAAGGGCACTGCAACATGGGCATATAGGAAACAAGTTGAATACTTGCACATAAAACAAGAATTATAGAGATCAGTATACACAATACCTTACCTTGATCTCACGCACTCCATCTCCACAACACTTGCAGCTGACCAATCCATCAGGAGAGGCACCCATGAAAGGATACATAGTACTAATGAAAAGTCCGCAGTTGCACACTGAAAACTCAGGTGTACCCTCAGACATACTTGCATACTTGCTGCGTGCAACCTGCTCGTCTTCACATCACCACTGTGTTGCTGTTGTACTGAACTTGGATAACTCTGGATGGCAGACTGACATGATCAGGCTCATTGATGGCATTGCGGGGTCAGTTCGACAAACAGCTTTCAACCTTGAGGCAGTCACCCTCCCTGCTCTCATTCTGTACCAAAGCTTCGATCCAGATTGCCCTCTGGTTGCTTTCTCTGTAGTAACAGCTTGTTGTGGGCTGACTGTAATTTCCATCTCCTCCGACAGCTGTAAAAGTTCATGAAATGACAACTCCAGTTGTTCTTGTTTGTAAAGTTCATCCAGGACAGGGAAATTGGGAGAGGATGACCTGGGGACATATCTGGTCGAATATTTGGGCATTAGCGCAAGAATAGCTGGCTTGCTCGAGCACCTGGATAAATCATCCTAAAAGGTTTCTAAACTTAGATTTAGTGGCATTGTTGAATTGCTCGGTGCCATTGAAAGGGGCTGGTCTGTGGATGCCTGTGGTGTATATGCTTGTGTGTGGGTAGTTGGTTGTACTGGTGTTGATAGTTGATATGTAGAAGACGGCAGCGGTGATAGGCTAGATGTAGAAGATGGCGGCGGTGATACACAGGGGCATTATAGTTGGTCTCAGGGAATGGGGATTTTAGGTGACAAAGTTCAGGAATCTCAAGAATTTGTCACTTTTCTGCCTACGTCACTTTTGTTCATCTGTAAACATGGTAATGTGTCATTACATAGCGCTCAGTAGAAATACGTATATTTTGCAAACCAAAAAATAAAAAAAACTTTTTCATTGTAAAAATACAAGAAATTCGAGTCATATACATAGAAGTAAGCTTCGCAGATGCGAGATTTGTAAAAAGGTCACAATATACGGGAATGTTGTACTTGCGAACAAACTTTAAGCTTATTCTAAAGAATTATCAACACTGAAGTAACATGTGTGGCACATTTTGGGAAGATTCGGAAGGTACACAAAAGCAATAAACTAACTTAAAGGGGCTTTCAAAACAAAAATGATCGAGGTTTAACTCACCGATTCGCTTTACGAATCCATTGTAAATTGATCAGAACTGAAGCTTTATAAACGGATTTCCTTCACTGAGAAAATAATAACTGTCCAATAGAAGTTAGAATGGCATCCGATCAGAAGGACTCCATGCGGCGTGAGAGCCAAAAGCAAGTATACAGATGACATAATTGCTCATAGTTACTGACGTCACCATTAAATGGCCACTTTGAAGCCTCTCTCGTAAAGACCGTGTGATCCGGACGTGTAGATGATACTTATATCATCGAAAGAAGATATCGAACGTTTCAAAGTACTATTGTGTACATTCATAGTGTGAGCAGAGAAGATATAACCAGGTACGCCGATTATATAACCATTTTAAAGCCTAATTTTCACATTTTTATAGCCAATAAACTACATTTTCCCTTATAATTATCTCATTTCGAGTTATAATGTTTCCGCTCACGAATAACTTATTCCACTCTTTCATTTGATACCAATCTTGTGGCTCTTAGAGACCATGTACATGTCCGGACTTTGCCATTTGCTGCAAAAAGTGTACCTTTTTCAAAGCTAATTTTCCTTTTTGAAACAAAGTATATGCTTCAACTGTACACCAATATTTCGATAAATAACAATAAAACACACAGCGATTTTAAAAAGTAAGAATATGTATTGTCTTGAGCTAAAAATGCGCTAATATTTTAGCCACTTCGAAGCGGTAGCCATTTTGCGTGACACACTATAATGAGCCTGTGTAGTTTAGAAGTGGAAGATGGCGGCAGTGATATGTTAGATATATGGTAGGCGTCAAAAAATGTTTCCATATCGTAATCGTAAAATGATCAACTTATGATTATGTTCTGATATGATTACGATTTTGTTGATAAATCATGAAGGCCTGTCACCGGAAAAATGGTCAGGGTAATTTTGGTCTGGGCGGACCAAATTTTCATCATTAAATTTGGTCTGGTCGGACCAAATTTACTGGAAGAAATGGTCCAGATACAAGAATTTTGGTCTGGGTTGCTTATCTTCCAAATTGTAGCTCCTTCTAGCGATCGGCACGACAATCACTCGCTAAATACTCACATCTATGCAGATTCTTATAATATAATACAACTTAATGACTAAAAACTTGGAGATTTACCGGGGGAGCAAATATCAGGACTGAGTCTTGCCGCACACGGTTCGGGAGTCCAGGTCATTTAAAATTGCACTCTTTCACAACAAACTTCTTCGATTTCTTTCTGATAACTCTCTTCTCGTTCTCAGTGCAGTTCTCTGGATAGCTCTTCTTTAAAACATAAGTTACGGCCTGCTCAACCAAGTCCGGCTTGGCGCCACCTTCTTTCTCTTTCGAATCCATCGGCGGGAAAAAATGACACATTCGGCCAAAGTTGGCATCTTAAACTTGTCATGTTTTCTTGGGATGACACCTATGATCGGAAGAATTCTTTAGGTTTAAGTTTAAGCTTGAATCTTCTTCGAAGCAAACGTTTATAAAGCCCTGACCAAAATTCGTTTAGCCGGACCAAAATTCATAGGAAAGAATGGTCCTGCCGGACCAAATTTTCCGAAAAATATGGTCCGCCAGACCAAAAATTCACCCGGACCAAAATTCCTGTGACAGGCCAAATTACGGTGCTAAAGCAGAGAAATTACGGACATCCCAGATCGAATTGTGCTAGCGATATGCAACGAAACTAAACTGAAGTGAATCAGGACGCTGCGCTCGCAAAATCATCAGATCGAATTACCTACGTATTTCTCAAACTTCAATCCCCATACCTTTCGTGTAAACAAGCTTGATTAGCACTTGGAACACAGCTAGCCGTGCAGTATCTCTGCGGGTCGAACTGTATACGATTTTTATTATCTTGGAGATCGAAGGATGGTCGTTGGGTTGGAGATGGTGAGCTAGCCTATACGGTGATCGGATCTTTTTTTGATGTCTACCGTAGAAGATGGCGATGGTGATAGTTGAAATGGCAGCAGTGTAGAAGATGGCGGCTGTGCTACTTGAGATGTAGAAGATGGCGGCGGTGATAGGTTAGATGTAGAAGATGGTGGCAGTGATAGGTTAGATGTAGAAGATGGCATGTGGTTGTTTGATTTTGCAGGCTAAATGAAGGGTGTCTGTTTCAGTGCTTCCAATGAAGTTGCTTTGCCAATGAACCGAATTTGATGCAGTGGAGCATATGGTACTTCTTTGACAGAAGGAGGTATAACCCAATACGCTTTTTTCTGGGTTACTGTCATGGAATCCCGTAGTGGAATTCCTGCTTTCACAGCCCAAAGAAAGGAGGCAACATGGCTGCAAGTCTCTCCTAGCCCTGCCATACAATTGCAATGCGCTGACATGATCTTGCCTGATGTACTAGCTACAAACCAGGGAAGCAATGGTTTGTCCCTGAGCCTCTGAGAGTGATAAACCTTCAGTGAAGTAAAAGATACGTTGGTGAGGGCATGACAACACTACTACTGTACAGCTAAACCGGACTGCCGGTGGCTAACCTTTGCAGAGACCACCGGCAATTCACCTTCAGTAAAGATAATAATATCTCTAACTCAACCAGCGACAAGTCACTGGTATGATTCCAACATTTTGTAGTTCATTAAATCTTCTTTGGTGTATGGACTTGGAGAATGCAGCAAATAGAATCCAAGGTGTATGTATGTTACTGCTGGCCAGAAGTCCAAGTCGTCTTTCCACTCGTCTGGCGGCATCTTGTAAGGATCCTTCCCATTAAGGACCTTAGTCTTGTCATCATACCTTTCTTTCAACTTGGAATCAGTCAGAGTATCTCTGTAGCCCGGCAAAAGTGGCTTTCTAATGGACTTCGCTATTGCAAAAACATATGCGCAAATACGCACATCACACCTAGTTGTCCTCCAACATGGCCGATGCTCGAAATCGATTGCACAATTGCAACCCCTTTTTAACTATCTTGTACCATGATGCTGGACATCCGAAGGTGTAGCCTGAGGATGTCATATCCATTCTTTTCCTACTTATTTCTACCGTGTTGCGAATGGGGAGATGGCTGATCCTTTCCTATCAGAGTTATTTTGCGATTACCTTCAGTCCTAGTCCATTCCTTAGCTGATAGGGCCGCTTACGACCTGACCACTTCCACCCAGTGATCAGTTAATATGATCGCCTACAGCCAGCTGTTCACTGACCAGAATGCCTTTATCCCGCCATTTGCTGATCAAAATGCTTCCATTTACCCGTTTACTGATCCAAATGCCTTTGGCCAACTGTCTGCCAATCTAACTGCCTCCATCCAACTGTCTGTTAATGCGAATTCCTAACTGATAGTTGGGTGGACGTGTTCAGGTCGCAAGGAGCCGTACTCAGCTCAGGGATGGACTGAAAACTCATCTGAATTGAAGGCAATAGTGAATTCTGATAGGAAATGATCAGCCGTCTCTGTTCACATTGTGGTAGAACAATAAAGAAGGCCAAAAAATGAACTGCACTTACTGAAAAGAATATACACCTCAGGAATTCTCAATGAGGTGGGTTAGTGAATTACACACCCAGCCACATCAAAGGATACACCCACGCATCATGATACAAGTATATATTATCTTGCTAATCAGTATTAGCCAGTGTGCATGTGTGTCTATTGTTATTATTGATTAAAAAAAACCTAGTTGGCATAGATAATGATAGAGTTTTGGTGTTAATCATTTAGGGTAAATGTGAGTAAACGGACAAATTTGGAAAGATATTTGTGGATATCGCGTTTCAATCACTGCCTAAGATTGCAGTAGGGAGATCAGCCTTTTAAGTGAAACAAGTCAGACCTTTTATAGTTATCTGTTGATATTGTTGGCAACGGAAGTCTTCAGACTATTCCGATGCTATTTTTGTGCCAAATCGCCATTGGAGCATACATAATACAAACGTTTGAAGTGACTAACCACTGTCAGGTCTCTCAACTGGCAAGCAAATGTAACTCAGTGGTCGATATATTGCTTAAGTTGGAAAACATGCAAGTTTTTAAGATGCTGATAGCATTGTGTTGTTAGCTAACAAGCGCTGTCTCAGTATCAGTTTCCACCTTGGGTCACAAGTGTAGTCATCAGGGCAAAGACAGTGGTCTATACAGTATGTTATACGTATATTGACCTAGTGTTTACCAAAGAAATACTTTCTGAGGAATTTAATAGCCTCAGGAAGTCCACCCATTGATGACTTCACATGGATGTTGTATATTCTAGGTATTCTAAGTCACTGCATGTTCCAACTTGGTCTGCTTTACCGTATGGAAGTTTGTGCTGCTATAACAAGCTGTGCAAAGTAATTTCCAGCCATACATTTGGATTTTGATTGTGCAAAATGAATTATTTGTGTTCATAATTGCTAGTATCTTATATGTTATCTCTCCATGCAGAACATGCCTGTTGACTGGCTATCACAGAATGCGCTGTCATAGAGTCCTAACTGCAAAAGAAATTTGTTTACCGTCACGGGTACAGCAACCCCGTCAGCTCTCATTTATTGGGAGAGCTCGATCTTTTGTACAAAATGATCCTTTTGTCAAGGTCTCCCTGATTTTTGTTGGTGTACTGCTTTCTGCTGGCATTGTATTTGAGGCTTTTGAAAAGTACAAGTCTAGGCTAAAAAAGAAGCCTAAATGTGTATACTTATGGCCAAACTCATTTTTTGGACATGTGGTGTGGAGAAGTCATTTAGTCAGCGAATTACGGATGAAATTTAAGAAATTGATTCATGTCTCCAAAGCACCTTGTGTCTTGATCACTGGCCCAGAGGGCTGTGGGAAAACAGAACTTGCTCGCCAGTATGCTCTGGACTTTGCACAATCTGCACATGGGGTTTTCACTAAGGGGAGTAGTTTTGTAATTACCTTGAATGCTTTCAGTCTGGAAACAATGCAGCTTTCGATAATGAATGCATTGTTGCTTTATGGCTTTGATTTACAATACCTCGACCAGTTCTCAGATAACAAACGATTTGAGGAGCTGACCATGCCAATGAGAATTGTTGCCCTGTGTAGGGCTCTATCTGCAAGATTGTCCAAGCCAGCAGGATTGCTTATTTTGGACAATGTGGGAAATGACATGGCTGACTATGTAGATTCAATTTTGAGTAGTGTATCTTGCTGTGTGCTAATATTGTCAACCGATGGCAAACTGAGCCCTTCAGGAGTGCATAAAATGAGTCTACACAATGGGTAAGTGTTGTTTTTTTGTTATTTCTTTATCAATTTGCATTTTATACTTGTACAGAATGTGTTATGTACATACTTACATTGTGGTATGTTTGGACAATCATTAAAGTGGCACTGCATCAAAATACAAGTTAGGTTCAAATGAAATGAAAGAGATGTACAATTTGCCATATATTCTCTAAGATTTGGCATGTTATTAGTTTGTCAACACAAGGCTTGTGTCCCAGATTATACTAATTATTGTTGAAAAGTTTTGTCTCCAAGTATTAGTTTTATATTCTAGCAGTACATCATATTCTTGTTTACCTAAGATTCCGTCATAGCGTTGGAATTTCTTCCACATATCTTGGCAGTTTCTTTGTTCTTTGTGGAATCATTTTAGAATTGACCCTTCAAAAACATTACGAGATAGATGACCCAGTCCACCAAGGTTGCCATGTTCACCTCTTTCGCCGTAATACCCCTTCAACCCCTGATTGTGAGCCCATTAAACTGGAAGACATCAACGGTGGCCACGAGCGGCAGATAGAAGTTTAGCTACGAACTCCGACGCCATGTTATAAAAATTGTGCAATAAAGTGATCTGAAATATTTGGCATCTCCAATTTTTCATTGAATGTTCTCTTATTCTATTGTCAGACAAAATTTTTGTGAAACTAGGTGTGACGAATTTTTAGAGTATATACGGTAGTACAATTATCTGAAGTATAAACATTCAAATCACTTTCGTTCATGAGATATTTACCATAATATGACCAAAATGTGCCGAGAGGGTAGCCATATTGATGACATCACAAGAACCTAACTCGCTACAAAGCCGTATTGTGGAACATATGTAACTGGACAGTTGTGAGCCCCAATGAATAACAGATGAACCAGAACCTCGCCAAGAAAGAGATAACTACGATGATAGTCACGAGGAAGAGTTAGAACCCAGAATGCACATGTATGGTGTACTTTCAAAAACTGTCCAGCGATGATGACCACAAAAGAATCTGTTTTGTTGCTGCAAAATATGGGAAGGTTTCAGGCCTGTAGGCAGAAATTTGTCACAAGGGGTTCTTCTCCCTGATACATGTGAGCATACATACAAAATTGTTTCAAACTGAAAGTATATGCAACTTTTGGTTTACTTATTAGTGTTTTTAGATGGAGGATTGTGTTATCAGCTAGGTTCCAGACACAGAATAGAGGTACATACTTCTCAACCAAAAATCTCTAAGTTTCCTAGGAAAGGGGGTTCTTCTGAGATCCCATCACATTTGTTAGTGTGTGTGCAGTTGTTCAGTGATTTTGTAAAGGTTTTCGCTGTATTGCAAAAACTTTGAATCATCATTAGATACAGTAGACATCAAAAAAAGTTTCCATAGTGTAATCGTTAAGTAACGTACTGTAATCGTAATCATAGTTATGGTGTGCGTAGTGAAAATCGTAATTTCATGTGGATGCCATTTATTACCGTAATTTGATCTCAAAGCTTATAGAAATCGTAATTCGATCACCCGGGTTCATCCTATCCGACGATTTTGAAGCTGTGACCATCATAGACTAGCTCGTGATCTTGAAGCGGGGACCATCGCCCTTGATCATCGTCGTGAGGGTAATTTGATCTGCAGTCAAATGTAAATCATAATCCGATCAGCAGATCTAGACCAGAAGTGATCCTTTTTACTGAGGTCCATCCATTCCTCAGGATCTCAAAGATCCGATCATCGCATAGGCTAGCTCACCATCTCCAACCCAACGACCATCCTTCGTGACGGTAATTCGATCTCCAAGATAATAAAAATCGTATGCAGTTCAACCCGCGGAGACACTGCACGGTTATAGCTGTGTTCCAAGTGCTAATCAAGCTTGTTTACACGAAGGGTATGGGGATCGAAGTTCGAGAAATACTTAGGTAATTCGATGTGATGATTTTGCGAGTGCAGCGTCCTGATTCACTTCAGTTTAGTTTCGTTGCATATCGCTAGCGTAATCTGATCTGGGATGTCCGTGATTTCTCTGCTTTAGCACCGTAATTCGGCCTTCGTGATTTATCAACAAAATCGTAATCATATCGGAATGTAATCGTAAGTTGACCATTTTACGATAATGATACGGAAACTTTTTTTTGATGCCTACCGTACTTTAAAGACACTATTTTTAGCAGGAACTAAATTTAGCATTTTGTAATTGCCAAAATTTACCATTTACACAGTAATCTGTTGCATAAATTAACATGAGCAAATCCAATTTTTAGCAACCACTAATTTTAAAGGGAACTCATTTAATGATTTCTTCGAAGGCCGCTAAATTAGCCAAATTTGAGACCCGTTGAAATTAATGCCCTTAACTAGAAAAAATGGATTGGATAGATGTATGTATTTTGGTGTACCAATGCACGTAATTGTTATCACTGATTAGTGCATGATATCTTCCTGTGTGATTCAGGTTCACAAAAGAAGAAGGATTGGAACTTGTAGCTGCAAACAGTGACATAACAGAAGAGTATGTACTTCAGTTTATGGACAGTGTGACAACCATGCCATGGGCACTAGCATTGTTGACTAATCTTTCTAGTGTGCCAGATATCTCATTGTTTCAAAATGAAGACAGTGAGTCTTGGCTAGGGCATCTAATGCAGGTCAGCATTCAGAACTGTGTTGATAAATACCCACAACTGCGCATTATCCTTGAAATGCTAGCTCAATGTAATCCGGATTTTCCATTGCCTTTGGATTTAGTCGAGGCATACTGGAGACTAGAAAGAGATGGAAGCAAAATTAGCCTTCATCGTGTACCTGAAAAGTCACAAGCAATATTGTCACACGAGTCTACTGATTGTGGCATAGGGTTGCCTTCTGTTCCTCTGTTTTCTTTAGGTATGACATGTGGGTCTACAGTACCTAGTGTTCATATCCATAAAGCACTCCACCTCTTTCTTCAGAATTATTCTCTTAATTCTAACCAAGGTGATGGGTATAGTGAAAGACCATTGCAGAAAAGCTGGTTTTCTTTGTCTAATCAGTATAATGAAGGCGGCTTTAGCAATCTCCCTGGTGTTCAATGCGGCTATTTGGGTGGGAAACCAGGTATATTAACTTTGAGAGAATTTTCACGTCCTAAACTGCGAATGTCTCGAGACCAGTACCTTCAGTTAGTTTCATGTCATCATGTCATCTTGGAATCAATTATGAGGAGTGCTAAAATGCACTCTAAAGTTCCTTGTTATATTCAAGCTCTCGTCCCGCATATTTATCATATTGTTGAGAAAGGGCAACTGAGTACTCCAACCATCTCATTATCTGATCAAGCTAGAGGTCTTTCATTTCTTGGAGTGGCACTGCGAGAGCAAGACACATTCAATTCAGCTAATCTTTGTAGAAGAGCTGTTGAAATGTTTCAGGAACTGAATGGTCACTATCATCTGACTGTTGCGGAAAGTTTAAAAAATGAAGCCATCACACTTTATAGAAATAATCAACTACAAAGGGCGAGATCACGTTTGGAATCAACATTGCAAATTCTTCAGAAAATACCTCAGCGTTTTGATAATAGTGCTCACTTAACAATTTTGGCTGATACTTTATCTCTCCTGGGTGTTGTTCTAACTGCATTGAAGGACTGGTCTGAAAGCAAAGAAATTTTTGCTCAAGCGTTGCATTTGCATCGGTTGATTCCACTAAGTGAAAGCAATACAACTTTATTTAACATTTCAATTACTATGAGTGATCTGGGACTTGCTAATCTTCATTGTGGTGATTTGCACTTTGCTAGGAAGCTGTTGGAAGAATGTCTTGAAAGCCATCGCCGTAGCAATGACCACATAGAGTCTATTAGAACCATGCACATATTGAGCCATGTATATGCACTCCTTGGAAGAGCTGACCAAGTACAGAAACTTGAAAGAGAACTGAGAACTTAACCAAGTTTTTCATAATCTTCTTCCATTTGCATAGTATAAATATCACTGTCATCTTCTATTGGTGTGGTATAAATTTTGAGAAATAATTAAGTTTTCGTATTGCATGAGATATTATATTTCTTAATATTTCAGGAGTTACAGTTACCACAAGTTACATTTCTAGCTTTTTAACAATTTCAAAAGAATTATGATCACCTTACAATTGCAGAAGATATCATGGAGTAATAATAATTTCACAATTGGTCTTCATCCTGCAGTATTGCGCCATCAATACACACTATGCAACCCAAGCTCCCGGCTGGTATGGGCACATGGCCAAAGTTGGCAGACCGCTCAGTATGGGCACATGGCAATACGCGGAAGGCAGGGAAAAAAAGCGAAAAAGGCTGCTGCTGACCGGCGCCGAACCGGGGGCTTGTGCGTGGGAGTCGAGTGCCACGGCCGCTGCACCGCCGATTCGACCCCAGGATGCCCTTTCTCGGTTTCCGTTTTATCCCTCGCGTTCCGGCGCCGACGACCGGCAGCCTTTTTCGCTTTTTTTCCCTGCCTTCCGCGTATTGCCATGTGCCCATACTGAGCGGTTTGCCAACTTTGGCCATGTGCCCATACCGGCCGGGAGCTTGGGTTGCAACCACTATGTTAGAATGTTGCATAACATTTGCAAAATTGCATAATAGAGTTAAGGTTGGGATTAGATTGCATAATTTCTGCGGGATCAATGTCCACTGCAATAATTACCCCGTGCGCACATGCGCAGCAGGGGTAAAGCAATCAGTTGGGTTTTCATAATATATATTTACCCCGTGCGCTCATGCACAGCAGGGGTAAAGCAATCAGTTGGGTTTTCATATATATATATATCCCTTTTGCCCTGATTGTGATCGATACGCTGAGTTCATTTACCAGCCAAACTACTAAAAATTCATATACAAAATTTCTCTTATATCGTTCGAATAAATTCGTCCTTTCAAAATGAGACGTAGGTCAGATTTACACCTGTAGGCAAGGTTCGCCATTTTGTTGCCACGCTTTGCCATGTACGTAAGCTAGCGCAGACGAGTAGCTGCAATAAAACGCCCAAAAGGATCAGACGTCCTTCTCTGAAACTCGGAGAAACCATGGAAGCTATCGAAGAAGGAAGGTAAGGTATTATTACAATGATAATTGGGACGTACACTCAGTAGGCTTTTAGTATTACCCACATGCAAACGTTTCTAAATCAATAGATTATCTCAGATTGACATGGCTAAAAAGACTAAACTGCAGCATGCAGTCAGAGGCACCTGAGAGGAGGAGAAGAGGCTGAAGGACATGTCAGCATGCCAGGCTGCTAATATACAATATACCAATGACATGCACCCTCAAAAACTTGTTATGCATATTATATATTGATATTCATTCTCACAGCTACGTACGTATTCTTTCAAATGCATGCATGCATGATTGCATTGCCTCTGTATAACTATAAACAGTATGTAACTATTGATTCTGAAGTGCCCACATATAGCAATATCGAGGCCGCATGCAGGGCTGCACGGTTTATGCATGTGGTCAATGAGCACTTCTAGTTTACTCCTTTACTTGTTGAGATATTTATGTTTTGAGATATTTTAGGAGATTCAGTTACCTTGAATGACATTTCTAGCTTTAACAATATCTAAAGAATTGTGATCACCATAGAATTGCAAAAATACCATTTAAAAAATAATTCTTTACTTCTTTACTTCATTGAAACAGGTAAAATGTACTAACCACATTAACCTGAAACAAAGCATTGCTGTTTTGACAATGTGCTATATAGGCCTTTTCTGCATGGGAGTTCCACCATGCATTCATCAGTAGACTGGGCAGTAGCAGTAAGTCCAGTGTTGTGGTAAAGGTAGTAATTGAAATTAACTGTAATTAGGCATACATTTGCTGGTATTGGTAGTGTAGTAATGGAGCTGTTTCAGTCCCAGAGTAGTATTGGTAATTGGTATTCTTCTATACTATTTGAATCAAATTACACAATTACCATACAACTGCTGTGATGTATATCTTTATATCTGTTGTATATATTTCTCCCCCTAAAGAGGTAGATTTTTGTTAGTTTAACTCGGAGTGGCAAAATGTCACTACAAATATGAATTTTGGCAAGGTGTAGTAAGTAACCTTTGCACGCATCTCAGAACAAATCTGTAATTAGTTTTTGCAATAGTAAATATAGAAATGTAGTTGTTATGGTTATTGAGTGCCTGCCTTAGTGAAGATCTGCAGTGGTAATGGTAATTGGACTGTTGTAATACTCAAGATAATTGCAATGGTAGTTGATTACAATACCTCTGTAATGGCCACAACACTGGGCCAGTAATGGATGTTCTTTGGAAACCTCCCATCATGGGATTTATCAAGGAAAATCTGAAACTGTTAGATGGTATTAAGCAGACATCACCGAATGCCTAGGTTAACGTAAAATACTGGTTGGCTAGCAGGTCTAGGTTATTGACGAACAAGTTTTTAGTTGTAAGGTAAACTCGGTTGACCATACTATAGAAAGCCATCTTAGTGGCAAATACAGTAGGAAGAGAGGATTTCACTGTGTAAAGACACAACCACTAAATTTCTGCTCTTTTAAAAGCTCCAACTAAAACTAGTGTAGGTTTTGATGGTTCTTTCAGTTTCTATAGTATGGTCAACTACAACTACAAACCTTCTCTGTTGTTAGTATGTGATATTTCAGGAGATACAGTTACCTAAAGTAATGTTTCTTGCTTGAACAATTTCCCAAGACTTCTGATCACCTAAGGTCCTTGGAATTACAAATAGGTGTATTTTGGAGAAATAAGAAAATGGGTGGTGGGTGCAACCCTTATATCAAGTGAAGAGGTTGTATTATGATTGTTATATCAAGAGTACTAGTGCTAATGTGAAAATAGTTGTGTATAGACCAATCATTGGCCTTTGACTGCCTTTTCCCCTAGTTTGTCACACGGATGCAACCATTACATCAAGTGTATAGTTGTTACATGTATAGTTGCTATGTGGATTGAGGTTCTTGTATTCATAACCATTTAAAAATGGTGAAGGGATGTACGTAGGATTGACACAGGATAGTGCAAAAAGGCATTAACAAAAAATGATTTTCCAAAAACACTTGGAACAAGGATAAGTTGCAAAACCGGTACAGGGCTAGGTGGGCAAAGGGCAAGACAGGTATAGGGCTAGATGAGCATAGGGCTACACATACATGAGGTTAGACAGGTATATGGCTAGACAGAGTTTAGTTGGACTGAGTGCACACTGTGCAAATTCCTTCATCCCGCAGCACATATGTACTGTTACAGTATAATGTGCTGCACATATGAGATGTACTTGTATGTACCTGTCTTGCCCTTTGCCCACCTAGCCCTGTACTGGTTTTGCAACTCACCCTTGTTCCAAGTGTTTTTGGAGAATTGTTTTTTGATAATGCCTTTTTGCACAATCCTGTGTCAATCCTGCATCCTTTTACGATTTTTATATGGTTTGTATACACCCTTGTTTGTGCGGTTTTTCCTTTTATACTTGTTTACTTTCATGAAGTGTATTGCATAGCCCAATTTGTATTAGAGGCATAATATGTTATGAAAATTGCATGGTCAAGTTTCGCGACGGCCATTTTACCATTATAACCGAGGGCTGAAATAAATACCCTGTGATGTTGATTTAGTGTACACTGTGCAAATTCCTACATCCCGCAGCATATACATATAATGTGCTGCGCATAAGGGATGTGTGTGTATTTGTACAGTGTACACTCAGTCCAATTGAACTTTGTCTAGCCCTATACCCATCTAGCCTCATGTATGTGTAGCCCAATGCTCGTCTAGCTCTATGCCTGTCTTGCCCTTTGCCCATCTAGCCCTGTACCTGTAATACAATTCACCCTTGTTCCAAGTGTTTTTGGAGAATCCTTTTTTGATAAGGCCTTTTACACGGTCCTGTGTCAATCCTACATGCTTTAACCATTTTTTAATGGCTTTTATACACTCCTATTATATGTAGGATTGATACCGAAAAACATGACCACCATAGATTAACACAAACTTTGTTTTTGTCTGAAAACTAACGATGCAGTACAGTTAGTAGCATTTAGAAGTGATATTGGTGCCTTTTGACACACTAGCTATAAGATGAAGTAGGTAAAACCATTCGTAGGCCAATTTCTTTAAAGAAGTTTGAAATTTTAGACGAAAATTTAGGCTATGCAACACCAGTACCATTTTAAGAATATTCTTATTCTTCTCGTCGTTTTTTTGAACTGAGCTACAGGTTGCCACAAAGGGTCCAGAGGTCTCATCTTTCGCCAGTGAGCTCCGATTGTCAGCGTGAAGTGCCTTTTGTAGGTTTTGAAGCAACACCCACACTTTTCAATTTGATTAGGATCACTTTGAACACTAGTATAAACTATAAATTTGCAGTGTCACATAATTAAGCTATATATACAAGCTTTTTACACTGTTACTTTACAGTACTGTGTAACATTTCATGTATACGTGTATAGTATAAGCAATTCATTCAATCAAAATTACTCACTGATCACTCTTATTTGAAGATTACTAAAATGTTTCTATATAGGCTGATATATTAAAGCTCTCTCATATATTGTATTTTTAATTATAATTTTTGATTATAATCTGACTATTTACACCAAATCATGTGACCAATATTGTTATAAACAAAAAATGTCTACCACAAGACCATGCAGTTTGTAATGTTCATGTCTTATAATTATTACTAACATGATGAGCATGTAAGAATTAGTTAAAACACTGGATGTGGACGATTGCTCAAGAATAAGTACAGTGGTATGCAGGTTGAATGTGACACACTTTCTTCCACATTGCCCACTCTTAATTGGTGTTGTAGACAGTTGTCCGCCCAAATTTTAAAATTTGATGTGTAGAAAGGTGTCGACTTCATGCTTTCATGTTGCATGCAGTGAATCCATAGGTCAGAATCTACTGATTTGATGTAATTGCAAGTTCCTATAATAATGTAAAAGGAGTAAATAAATAATTATTATATTTAATAGCCTAAACATTATATGTTTTTTGGTTCTTGTGTGTGAGACCAAATTTAATTATAATTAATAATGTATTATAATAATATATTATGATTATGAGGTACAAATCACAAGCATAATATACATACTGTCGTAGAGATCATTGGGAATCCCTGGTGGACAAACTGCCAGATGGTTCTTCCGTATCCTATGTGCGTTCCATAAGTCTATGAAATTTCTGATATCCCTTACCAAAAGAGGTCCACAGCAGTAAGCAAGACACATTCTGCATTTGATTTTATTGACAAGCACAAGGAAATTCAATGTTGACATCAAGTAAAGTTACATAATGATAATTGGTTTGCAATACCTGTGAAATCGTGATGTCTCATCAAAATGTCCTTCATCTAACAGATCTTTTAAACGAGCAATCCACCATTCACTTAAAAATTTCCTGAATTGAGACCAAAATGCCTCTATTCTCTAGAATAATCACAATTATGATCACTGATTTAACTGATATTGCTATAATAATAATAACAATATTAATATTTAGTAGATTAGTATATACATACTATGTTTGATTTTGATGGTCCATATATGAAGCTTTTATTCCTCGCAAAATCATCACGGTGGTTGTAGCGGAATGCAATTTGCATTGTTGCCAAAAGACTATTTTCTGTTCCTCTATCTGATCTCATTATACAAGGACATCCTAAAAAGTATTGATCAAATATTATATTACACATATAATATTATGTTACACAAATATGGACAATGCTCATGGCATAAAAGAGTAAATAATGTAGTATTATTAGTACAAGAGTATACAGACATGCATCAGATTTTCAACTCATCCATGCACATGCATATAATATTATATATATATATATATATATATATATATACACATAATATTATATATATATATATATATATATATATATATATATATATATATATATATATAATACCTCCAACAGATTCCAAACACTCCAAATAGTATCTGGTGATCACTCGAGGGTTGTGATTGGTAGTGGCGACTTTCATCCACAGAATCTTTCTGGAATATCTTCAGAAATATATGGCAATATCACAAAAAGCTTTTTAGAAGAATGGCAACTAGTATATAATACACACGTAGCCGTCAATACAGCCATGAATTTTAAATCCAAAGGGGGAGAGTTTATCATATCCATCTACATGCCACAAGAAGTTAGGTCCCTATATATAAATAAACAGTTGCATTATAATGATGATGATCATATTAAATACAATAAATAGTTACTATAATGCATAAAATATCTTACTAATAGGGACTATGGAAATACCAAAATATTTACAATATATAAATTATTAATAGAAATAATATACATATAAACAATTACTACATACCCTACTCTTATACACCCTACGTTTCAGTCTTCGTCCCCTCCGAACAGATACACCAGCAGGCTCTATGATGCGCATCAATCCCATTACATTCTGCCTGTTCGAGTCATGTTCGGCAAGAAATTTGCTTTACTTAATGAAGAATGTATGCACGAACTTGTTACATGGTTAAAGTAAATTATATAGGCTGGTGTGTTATGTATACATCACTATATCGTCATCCTCATCACTATCATCATCCTATACTATACTAATTGTTAACTTCATATGATTGATTTAATTTAAATTTGATTTGAAGCTACGGTATAACTGTGCAGTTTTTATAATGATCACCATTGTTATCATTCATCATAGCACACTCGTCCGCGCACATGCAATATGTTATACTAAAAATTGTTTCTTATTAACTTCTTACATGGTGTGCAGCTCTTCATTGGACTCCATTTATATATTATAGTATACTAAGCACAGCATACTTATAAATATAATCTATAAAAAATATTGATTTATTTGATTGATTGATTATCCCTAGTATTATGATTGTATTGTAATATTAAATACATTTTTGGCTAGCACACACGCACGCACGCACGCACGCACACACAGGATACATGCACACGTAAAATCGCAGCGACTTCGGAGCGAAATCGGAGCGACTTTGGGCAAAATCGCTCCGACTTCGCTACGAAGTCGCTCCGAATTCGGGCGAAGTCGCTCCGACGTCGGAGCGACTTCGCAGCGAAATCGGAGCGACGTCGTGAAGTGTCCTTCTCGGCCACCATACCTTCCCGTTGCAGCGATAACAAGCTGAAGTCGATGAACTTTTCGGAAGAGGAACTCGGCGCGATGACATCTTGTGTACTGATATGGGCTGACGAACGGAATCAACACCCATGCTCTTGACATCCCGACTGGCGGTTTCCATTGACGCGGCGATATCCAAAGCTTTCTGGAAATCTAATGTACGTTCGGACAACAATCTTTTTTGAATAGCTGAATCTTCAATCCCGCAAACCAACCAGTCTCGCAGCATGTCGTCCCAAAAGGTCCCGAACTCGCTTTTCCCAACAAGCTACGCAGATGGGCAACATATTCGGTGATCGATTCTCCTGGAAGGCGATTCCTTCTATGGAACTTAAATCTCTGCATCGTCTGCGAAGGCTTGGGGCTAAAATATCCTTGTAGGGCCTCAGCAAGGGTACCCAGGTCTTTATCGTCAGGTTTCTTGGGTGCTACTACACTCTTTAAAACTTTGTACGTGGGCGCTCCAATCGTCGACAGGAACACAGACAGCCATTGCTTACTTTCAATCTTATTTGCTTTGAAAAAATGTTCAAGTCGCTCCACATATGATAGCCAGTCTTCCTCATCCTTGTACTCCCCAACTTGACCAAATACAGCGGACATCCTCGTCGCCAAAACGTGTTATGTTCGAACACTTCAAATGAATGGGGTTCAGTTCTCAATCATGGTTGCAATGTCAAAAGAGTACACTGGACAAACAAAGTCTTGATTTTAGCTAGATTACAACTAAGTACAAGCAATCTAAACTTAAAATTGGTCCACAGTGCTTTATAGTAGACACATATCTTAAATTTATATCGGTCATGAAGTAATATTTCATTTTGAGACTAAAACATTCACTTCATCTTGTTATAAGATGTGAGTAGTAGCTAATTCCAAGGTATGTGTGTCACATTTCAAGCTACTTTATCTAAGTAAGAGAGTATAAGATATAGGAACTTAACCTTCCTGCATTTAGATTAACATTCTTGGAATAAGATTTTTGACTTTAAACTAGCTTGGCTTGCAGTCTAAAGTTCAGATACATACAACCTTGTGAGCTGAAAACAAGTCCATGCTTCTGATCACTTGAATTTATAAATTTTAAATTAGAAGACTTGAATAGTCTATAATTATATTATAATACCTATATACAGTGAATTCTCGTTAATCCGCCACCGCTTTATCCGCCAAACCCTTTTATCCGCCATCAATTTTGTGCATGAATTATGACAAAATACTGCAAATTGATTTGGATAATCCGCCAAAACTCATTAATCCACCAATATTCTTCAAAACGAATTGTGGCGGATTAACGAGAATGCACTGTAATATAATATTAAATTTATCTGCCTGTTAATAAAAGGCAGCTTAATTAATATCAACTCAAAGTGAGCAGGTGCATGCTCTCAACATCATGACAACATACAGATTGAGTCTGACTTATATAGTTCAGTATAATGACAAAACTGTAATATTGTAACACAATTACACTATGCATATCAGATAGGCACACTGCAGCAATACATGTACAGTCATGCACATAAAATCAATATCATTGCAGCTATATAATATTAAAAGTAACCACTTAAGTCATACTTGGATTTTACGTAACATTTGTTAGCAATATTTTAATATACAGTTGAACAAATAATGGCACTTGAGTGAAACAACATAAAAGCAAGCATATGCTTCATGGATGGGTTCAACTTCATAAGCACCAAACTTTTGGTCAAAGCGAATAGTTCTCAAAAGGGAAACAACAAATATAACATCACTGGAATCCTGGACCGTGATGATGTCATGCAACTTTGCAAATTCAGGTAAAGAACTAACTTCATCTGCCTTCATGAAAAGGTAGCATTTTTGTGACCGGAAATGTGTACACATGATGCTTGCAACACTGTATCTGTGCATGTGAATGAAGTAGAAAAGACAAACTTGTTACTTCAATATCATGCGTGTACACAAATGTTTGACATGATATTATTCAATGCAACGCAAAATACAAGTAAAAATCTAATAATTATAATTATGGCTTGATGTATAAGTGACACCATACATGCAAAAGAATTAAGTTAAACACAAATTACCAATTTAAATAATAATAAGAGCAACAAGTCTTATGCAATTAACACTCGATGGTAAATATCTGCATGAATGATTCATGCAGTTGTTCAGTACAAACCTCAAAATCTCTGATGTAGGACATACTGTAGTCCCTACAGAATGAATCAATTCTTCCAGCTCTGACGCATATGGTACATCTCGAAGAGAACAACCAACATCTGCATGTATGTACGTATAAGTATACATCAGATTAAAATGGGACTGCCATGCAGGAATAAAATAGTTATATGTATATATATATAGTTATATGTATATATATATATATATATATATATATATATATATATATTTTTTTTTTTTTATTTTTTTTTTAATTTTATTATTATTATTATTCCAATGATAATGTACACATGGTGAGAAGGAAAGACAAGAAAACAAAAGAAATACAATCAAACTAAAGACTGACTACATATACATGAGAGTAAAGACGAGAAAGCAAACAAACAAAATACAACTAAATACAATTAAACTAAAGACTGACTACAACCTAAGATTGATGCACAGTTATAGTTTTGAATATACTAACTTTCTGGCACAATTTTAAATACTCCAGGGGATCATGAGATATGGATCTCATTCGTGATGCCAGCTGATGGAGAAAGGTGACAGCATCCTTTCCCATGGACCCTGATGTCTCAAAAGCTAACGGTACAAAGATATGAGACTGACTGATCTCCTCATAGGTCACTTTCTTGCGATGACCTGCCACATCAGCCAGTACTCCGGCCCCGGTAGCAGAATATACTATGTGGGATGGAGCAAAGGTGTCCCAACAAGTTACATCCCACACAAGCGGGTGACCATTTGACCAAGTCCCCCATTTATACCAGCCTTTTGGCTGAAGGGGTTACCATAATAATGACTATGACTATGACTATGACCAAGGGGTGATCGTCAGACCATCAGGTCTCTTTCCATCAGTACGCGACAAACCCTGGGGCTCCAAAATGGCAGGAATTTGTGCGTTGGAAAGTGCATCTCTAACTAATCTGTTGAGATGACTATGCCTTGGAATTCTTCCTTGGGATTATATATATATATATATATATATATATATATATATATATATATATATATATATATATATATATATATATATATATATAGAATCACTCCACCAAACTACACTACAAGAAAAAAAAATAAAAAAAAAAAAAGTCTGAATGGTACTACTGCCTAAGATACACAAAGAATTAAACTGTCGAAAGAGTACAGTCTTTAGACAGTTTATATATATATATATATATATATATATATATATATATATATATATATATATATATATATATATATATATTGCATGCATGCCGTATAAAATTATTAGAATTAAAATATGTTATGCACATGCACAATAACTATAAGCAACTTACATTGTGACCCAACAGTTGTGCATAATTTAGAAAATGTGTCACTACAGTGAAGGCTGTATGTCACACGGCATTGATGCTGGTGAGTCAAAGTATACAGTAAATTCTTGTAGCTTGTTTTCTTGCACAGCTGCTTGAATTTGTAATGCTTCCCTTCAAACCTCATACTCCACAAATAACATAAAGGACCAAATCTGAGCAAAACAAAATGCATAAATCTTGCTAATTAGTCCATTATAATACACATGCATGCATGCATGCATGCATTGAGGCTTGCCTTTTCATCATAGAAGGACAATGTACTAAAAAGTGTGCCTTGGGAGGCAGACTAAGAGACGGATACAACCCTTTTAGTGTTGTTAGATAATCTTGAATAATAAGTATTAAATATGCAGGGGGATCGTCTGTTGTCACATCTGCACACAATATACTTCCAATTTCTTGTAAAAGCAGATAACATCTTAGATGTTCATCAGTTTCACACACACAATCTCCAACCAAAAATGGGATGACATGAAAGAGTTGCCACATTTCATGAGCTACATGCATAGAAGATCAAAAATGAATGTGCATGCAGACATATTCCTAAAATCTGACTACATGCAAGCATGCATATTCACCAGTTTGACCAAAGATTCCATTGGTGAGCGAGGCAGATGTTAGGTTATGTGGCTTGTCTTCAAAGTAAGCATAGGTGAAAGTGTTCAACTTCCTGTTAAAGTCTTCCAGTGTAAGTACCTGCATGCATGCATACATAAATATAATTATGGTATTAGGATGAGAAAACTATTATTATACAAGTTACTGCATGCAGTGATAGACATAACAATTAATACATGCAAATTTCATAAATTAAATACATATTATAGTATTATACAGATTGTGTTACATATATACATGTATATATGTATATATATATATATATATATATATATATATATATATATATATATATATATATATATATATATATATATATATATATATATATATGCAGGTACATGCAAATCACCTTTAGATCAAACAAAAGATAACTTAGAAAGAGCTTTATCTGAAGGTGGTACAACCCTTCAAAAAGGACATGCATGATGTCTTGCGGGAGCTGTTTAGTCACATCAAAGTCTGGTACATCCAGCAAATAGCTTTCTCTTTTAATTCCATGGACCTTTGAGAAATGTTGTTTCTCATTCTTATGAATCCCAGGCCGCTCTATGTATCTACACCGCCACAGGTGCTCTTCTAAAGTTCTCATTGTGAATTCTTCTTCCGTAAACTGGTGCATGCATTCAATTGCCATATAGAAAGAATTTTAAGTTAACTTAACAGAAAAAAAACGGTAATTACAGCACTGCATCATTCATGCATGGGTCACATGCAGGATCCATTAATTGACAGGCAATCTAACTAGAGATGTTATGTACCTTAGTTTGAATTTGATCCTTATTGGCCATACAATGTCTGCACTTCTTCTCAGCAAACCCAACACCTTCCTTGAATCCACCAATTAAAGACAAAGCAGGAGTGTCACCAACTACACAAAGCAGTGCCTCTTTTAGCTGTAAATTTTTTCCGTTGATTACAAAAGTGTAACCTTCCGTCTACAAAATTATGGTATACTGTATATATGTCATTGATTTAAAAAGTTCCATACATGCACATAATGCATGCATGGGCATGACGTTCTTTGACAATATTGTAACGACTATATATGCTAAGCCTTGTCATTCAGAACATAATACATACCTCCTGAAGTTTGTTGAGGTCTTCAACAAGTGGACGCAAAATATCATCCATACTGTAAGCATCAAACAGGGAGTAACGAAATAAGCAGACAAGATTTATAGCTTCTAAGCGAGAGCGAAGTGCAGGATCGATATTTCCAAGTGAGAAGTAGATAGCTCCTACAAAAGATGATACATGTGACTGAAATGGACAAATTAATCCTTAGTATAAAATAGTATAACATACCAATTTTGTGTAATAGGAATTAAAGAGTAGCACGAAATTGCAAGAATTGCAAATAACTTAGAAAAGAAATTAGCTAATTTTTATTTCTTGCACGGATAATTTATTTAAGAAATCATCGCAGCTATAAGTTTACTGAGGTTGTTAATGCATGAAACTTGCATAAGAATTCAAGAATAGCACGAAATTGCAAGAATTGCAAATAACTAAGAAAAGAAATTAGTTAATTTTTCTTTCTTGCACTGATAATTTATTTGAGAAATCACTGCAGCTATAAGTTTACTGAGGTAGTTAATGCATGAAACTTGCATAAGAATTCAAGAATAGCACGAAATTGAAATTAGTTAATTTTTATTTCTTACACTGATAATTTATTTAAAAAATCACCGCAGCTATAAGTTTACTGAGGTAGTTAATGCATTAAACTTGCATAAAAATTCAAGAATAGCACCAAATTGCAAGAACTGCAAATACCTTAGAAAAGAAATAAGCTAATTCTTATTTCTTACACGGATAATTTTTTTAAGAAATCACCGCAGCTATAAGTTTACTGAGGTTGTTAATGCATGAAACTTGCATAAGAATTCAAGAATAGCACGAAATTGCAAGATTTGCAAATAACTTAGAAAAGAAATTAGGTAATTTTTCTTTCTTACCCTGATAATTTATTTAAGAAATCACCACAGCTATAAGTTTACTGAGGTAGTTAATGCATGAAACTTGCATAAGAATTAAAGAATAGCATGAAATAGCAAGAATTGCAAATAACGTAGAAAAGAAATTAGCTAATTTTTATTTCTTACACAGATAATTTATTTAAGAAATCACCGCAGCTATAAGTTTACTGAGGTTGTTAATGCATGAAACTTGTATAAGAATTCAAGAATAGCACGAAATTGCAATAATTGCAAATAACTGAGAAAAGAAATTAGCTAATTTTTATTTCTTACGCCGATAATTTATTGAAGAAATCACCGCAGCTATAAGTTTACTGAGGTTGTTGCATAAGAGTTCAAGAATAGAATGAAATTGCAAGAACTTCAAATAACTTAGAAAAAAATTAGATAATTTTTATTTCTTACAAGAATAATTTATTTAAGAAATCACCGCAGCTATAAGTGTACTGAGGTAGTTAATGCATGAAACTTGCATAAGAATTAAAGAATAGCACGAAATTGCAAGAATTACAGATAACTTAGAAAAGAAATTAGCTAATTTTCATTTCTTACACGGATAATTTATTTAAGAAATCACCGCAGCTATAAGTTTACTGAGGTTGTTAATGCATGAGACTTTCATAAGAATTAAAGAATAGCACGAAATTGCAAGAATTGCAAATAACTAAGAAAAGAAATTAGTTAATTTTTATTTCTTACACTGATAATTTATTTAAGAAATCACCGCAGCTATAAGTTTACTGAGGTTGTTAATGCATGAAACTTGTATAAGAATTCAAGAATAGCACGAAATTGCAAGAATTGCAAATAACTAAGAAAAGAAATTAGTTAATTTTTATTTCTTACACTGATAATTTATTTAAGAAATCACCGCAGCTATAAGTTTACTGAGGTTGTTAATGCATGAAACTTGCATAAGAATTCAAGAATAGCACGAAATTGCAAAAATTGCAAATAACTAAGAAAAGGAATTAGCTAATTTTTATTTCTTCCACTGATAATTTATTTAAGAAATAACCGCAGCTATAAGTTTACTGAGGTAGTTAATGCATGAATCTTGCATAAGAATTCAAGAATAGCACGAAATTGCAAAAAGTGCAAATAACTTAGAAAAGAAATTAGCTAATTTTTATTTCTTACACTGATAATTTATTCAAGAAAAAACTGCAGCTAAAAGTTTACTGAGGTACTTAATGCATGAAACTTGCATAAGAATTCAAGAATAGCACGAAATTGCAAGCATTGCAAATAACTTGGAAATGAAATTTGCTAATTTTTATTTCTTACACGAATAATTTATTTAATTAATTTAATAAATTAATTTAATTTAATTTAATTCATTTTATGAAATTAGCTTATTTATATTTCTTACACTGATAATTTATTTAAGAAAAAACCGCAGCTATAAGTTTACTGAGGTACTTAATGCATGAAACTTGCATAAGAATTCAAGAATAGCACGAAATTGCAAGCATTGCAAATAACTAAGAAATGAAATTTGCTAATTTTTATTTCTTACACGAATAATTTATTTAATTAATTTAATAAATTAATTTAATTTAATTTAATTCATTTTATGAAATTAGCTAATTTTTATTTCTTACACGAATAATTTATTTAAGAAATCACCGCAGCTATAAGTTTACTGAGGTACTTAATGCATGAAACTTGCATAAGAATTCAAGAATAGCACGAAATTGCAAGCATTGGAAATAACTAAGAAATGAAATTTGCTAATTTTTATTTCTTACACGAATAATTTATTTAAGAAATCACCGCAGCTATAAGTTTACTGAGGTTGTTAATGCATGAAACTTGCATAAGAATTCAAGAATAGCACGAAATTGCAAGAATTGCAAATAACTTAGAAAAGAAATTAGTTAATTTTTATTTCTTGCACGGATGATTTATTTGAGGAATCACCACAGCTATAAGTTTACTGAAATTGTTAATGCACGAAACTTGCATAAGAATTTAAGAATAGCATGAAATTGCAAGAATTGCAAATAACTTAGAAAAGAAATTAGCTAAATTCTATTTCTTTCACGGATGATTTACTTGAGGAATCACCGCAGCTATAAGTTTACTTAGGTAGTTAATGCATTAAACTTGCATAAGAATTCAAGAATAGCACGAAATTACAAGAACTGAAAATAACTTAGAAAAGAAATAAGCTAACTTTTATTTCTTACACTGATAATTTATTTAAGAAATCACTGCAGCTATAAGTTTACTGAGGTTGTTAATGCATGAAACTTGCATAAGAATTCAAGAATAGCATGAAATTGCAAGCATTGCAAATATATAACTTAGAAAAGAAATTAGTTAAATTTTATTTCTTACACGGATGATTTATTCAAGAAATCACCACAGCTATAGGTTTGCTGAGGTAGTTAATGCATGAAACTTGCATAAGAATTCAAGAATAGCACGAAATTGCAAGAATTGCAAAAAGAAAAGAAATTAGCTGAGAATTAGCTAAATTGCTTAAATTTGCTAAATTGATTAGCTGAAATTAGCTAAATTATACTTGTATTGCAAAGAGAACGTCAGAAACATAAATTTAAAATTAGAAAATTAAAAAATTGGGAAAGTTCCTAAGATATTACAAATGAAATAGTTAAGTTTAAAATGTTACAAAGTTTTAATAATTTGTATCGCAAAGAGAACGTTAGAAACAAGTTTAAAATTAGGCAATATACAAAATTGGCAAAGTTCCTAAGATAATACAAATGAAATAGTTAAGTTTAAATTTTTACAAAGTTTTAATAATTTGCATCGCAAAGAGAGCGTTAGAAACATAAGTTTAAAATTATGAAAAGTACAAAATTGGCAAAGTTACTAAGATATTACAAATGAAATAGTTAAGATTAAAATGTTACAAAGGTTTAATAATTTGTCTAGCAAAGAGAGCGTTAGAAACATAAGTTTAAAATTAGGAAAAGTACTAAATTGGCAAAGTTACTAAGATATTAACAATGAAATAGTTAAGTTTAAAATGTTACAAAGTTTTAATAATTTGTATCGCGAGTAGAACGTTAGAAACAAAAGTTTAAAATTAGGGAATGCACAAAATTGGCAAAGTTCCTAAGATATTACAAATGAAATAGTTAAGTTTAAAATGTTACAAAGTTTTAATAATTTGTATTGCGAGTAGAACGTTAGAAACAAAAGTTCAAAATTAGGGAATGCACAAAATTGGCAAAGTTCCTAAGATATTACAAATGAAATAGTTAAGTTTAAAATGTTACAAAGTTTTAATAATTTGTATCGCAAAGAGAACGTTAGAAATATAAGTTTAAAATTAGGAAAAGTACTAAATTGGCAAAGTTACTAAGATATTACATATGAAATAGTTAAGTTTAAAATGTTACAAAGTTTTAATAATTTGTATCGCAAGTAGAACGTTAAAAATATAAGTTTAAAATTAGGAAAAGTACTAAATTGGCAAAGTTCCTAAGATATCACAAATGAAATAATTAAGTTTAAAATGTTACAAAATTTTAATAATTTGTATCGTAAGAAACATAAGTTTAAAATTAGGAAAAGTACAAAATTGGCAAAGTTCCTCAGATATCACATTAAAATAGTTAAGTTTAAAATGTTACAAAGTTTTAATAATTTGTTTCGCAAAGAGAACGTTAGAAACATAAGTTTAAAATTAGGAAAAGTACTAAATTGGCAAAGTTACTAAGATATTACATATGAAATAGTTAAGTTTAAAAAGTTACAAAGTTTTAATAATTTGTATCGCAAAGAGAACGTTAGAAGCATAAAATAAAAATTAGGAAAAGTACAAAATTGGCAAAGTTCAAAAGATATTACAAATGAAATACATAAGTTTAAAATGTTACAAAGTTTTAATAATTTGTATCGCAAAGAGAACGTTAGAAACATAAGTTTAAAATTAGGAAAAGTACAAAATTGGCAAAGTTCCTAAGATATTACAAATGAAAAAGTTAAGTTTAAAATGTTACAAAGTTTTAATAATTTGTATCGCGAGTAGAACGTTAGAAACAAAAGTTTAAAATTAGGGAATGCACAAAATTGGCAAAGTTCCTAAGATATTACAAATGAAATAGTTAAGTTTAGAATGTTACAAAGTTTAAATAATTTGTATCGCAAAGAGAACGTTAGAAACATATAGTTTAAAATTAGGAAAAGTACAAAATTGGCAAAGTTCCTAAGATATTAACAATGAAATAGTTAAGTTTAAAATGTTACAAAGTTGTAATAATTTGTACCGCGAGTAAAACGTTAGAAACATAAGTTTAAAATTAGGAAAGTATTAAATTGGCAAAGTTCCTAAGATATCATAAATGAAATAGTTAAGTTTAAAATGTTACAAAGTTTTAATAGTTTGTATCGCAAAGAGAACGTTAGAAACATAAGTTTAAAATTAGGAAAAGTACTAAATTGGCAAAGTTACTAAGATATTACATATGAAATAGTTAAGTTTAAAATGTTACAAAGTTTTAATAATTTGTATCGCAAGTAGAACGTTAGAAATATAAGTTTAAAATTAGGAAAAGTACTAAATTGGCAAAGTTCCTAAGATATCACAAATGAAATAATTAAGTTTAAAATGTTACAAAATTTTAATAATTTGTATCGTAAGAAACATAAGTTTAAAATTAGGAAAAGTACAAAATTGGCAAAGTTCCTCAGATATCACATTAAAATAGTTAAGTTTAAAATGTTACAAAGTTTTAATAATTTGTTTCGCAAAGAGAACGTTAGAAACATAAGTTTAAAATTAGGAAAAGTACTAAATTGGCAAAGTTACTAAGATATTACATATGAAATAGTTAAGTTTAAAAAGTTACAAAGTTTTAATAATTTGTATCGCAAAGAGAACGTTAGAAGCATAAAATAAAAATTAGGAAAAGTACAAAATTGGCAAAGTTCAAAAGATATTACAAATGAAAAAGTTAAGTTTAAAATGTTACAAAGTTTTAATAATTTGTATCGCGAGTAGAACGTTAGAAACAAAAGTTTAAAATTAGGGAATGCACAAAATTGGCAAAGTTCCTAAGATATTACAAATGAAATAGTTAAGTTTAGAATGTTACAAAGTTTAAATAATTTGTATCGCAAAGAGAACGTTAGAAACATATAGTTTAAAATTAGGAAAAGTACAAAATTGGCAAAGTTCCTAAGATATTAACAATGAAATAGTTAAGTTTAAAATGTTACAAAGTTGTAATAATTTGTACCGCGAGTAAAACGTTAGAAACATAAGTTTAAAATTAGGAAAGTATTAAATTGGCAAAGTTCCTAAGATATCATAAATGAAATACTTAAGTTTAAAATGTTACAAAGTTTAAATAATTTGTATCGCAAAGAGAACGTTAGAAACATAAGTTTAAAATTAGGGAAAGTACAAAATTGGCAAAGTTTCTAAAATATTAACAATGAGATAGTTAAATTTAAAATGTTACAAAATTTTAATAATTTGTATCGCAAAGAGAACGTTAGAAACATAAGTTTAAAATTAGGAAAAGTACTAAATTGGCAAAGTTCCTAAGATATCATAAATGAAATAGTTAAGTTTAAAATGTTACAAAGTTTTAATAGTTTGTATCGCAAAGAGAACGTTAGAAACATAAGTTTAAAATTAGGAAAAGTACAAAATTGGCAAAGTTCCTAAGATATTACAAATGAAATAGTTAAGTTTAAAATGTTACAAAGTTTTAATAATTTGTATCGCGAGTAGAACGTTAGAAACAAAAGTTTAAGATTAGGAAAAGTACAAAATTGGCAAAGTTACTAAGATATCAACAATGAAATAATTAAGTTTAAAATGTTACAAAATTTTAATAATTTGTATCGCAAAGAGAACGTTAGAAACATAAGTTTAAAATTAGGAAAAGTACAAAATTGGCAAAGTTCCTAAGATATTACAAATGAAATAGTTAAGTTTAAAATGTTACAAAGTTTTAATAATTTGTATCGCGAGTAGAACGTTAGAAACAAAAGTTTAAGATTAGGAAAAGTACAAAATTGGCAAAGTTACTAAGATATCAACAATGAAATAGTTAAGTTTAAACTATTACAAAATTTTAATAGTTTGTATCGCAAAGAGAACGTTAGAAACATAAGTTTAAAATTAGGGAAAGTACAAAATTGGCAAAGTTCCTAAGATATTACAATTGAAATAGTTAAGTTTAAAATGTTACAAAGTTTTAAGAATTTGTATCGCGAGTAAAACGTTACAAAGAAAAGTTTAAGATTAGGAAAAGTACAAAATTGGCAAAGTTCCTAAGATATCATAAATGAAATAGTTAAGTTTAAAATGTTACAAAGTTTAAATAATTTGTATCACAAAGAGAACGATAGAAACATAAGTTTAAAATTAGGAAAAGTACAAAATTGGCAAAGTTCCTCAGATATCACATTAAAATAGTTAAGTTTAAAATGTTACAAAGTTTTAATAATTTGTTTCGCAAAGAGAACGTTAGAAACATAAGTTTAAAATTAGGAAAAGTACTAAATTGGCAAAGTTACTAAGATATTACATATGAAATAGTTAAGTTTAAAAAGTTACAAAGTTTTAATAATTTGTATCGCAAAGAGAACGTTAGAAGCATAAAATAAAAATTAGGAAAAGTACAAAATTGGCAAAGTTCAAAAGATATTACAAATGAAAAAGTTAAGTTTAAAATGTTACAAAGTTTTAATAATTTGTATCGCGAGTAGAACGTTAGAAACAAAAGTTTAAAATTAGGGAATGCACAAAATTGGCAAAGTTCCTAAGATATTACAAATGAAATAGTTAAGTTTAGAATGTTACAAAGTTTAAATAATTTGTATCGCAAAGAGAACGTTAGAAACATATAGTTTAAAATTAGGAAAAGTACAAAATTGGCAAAGTTCCTAAGATATTAACAATGAAATAGTTAAGTTTAAAATGTTACAAAGTTGTAATAATTTGTACCGCGAGTAAAACGTTAGAAACATAAGTTTAAAATTAGGAAAGTATTAAATTGGCAAAGTTCCTAAGATATCATAAATGAAATACTTAAGTTTAAAATGTTACAAAGTTTAAATAATTTGTATCGCAAAGAGAACGTTAGAAACATAAGTTTAAAATTAGGGAAAGTACAAAATTGGCAAAGTTTCTAAAATATTAACAATGAGATAGTTAAATTTAAAATGTTACAAAATTTTAATAATTTGTATCGCAAAGAGAACGTTAGAAACATAAGTTTAAAATTAGGAAAAGTACTAAATTGGCAAAGTTCCTAAGATATCATAAATGAAATAGTTAAGTTTAAAATGTTACAAAGTTTTAATAGTTTGTATCGCAAAGAGAACGTTAGAAACATAAGTTTAAAATTAGGAAAAGTACAAAATTGGCAAAGTTCCTAAGATATTACAAATGAAATAGTTAAGTTTAAAATGTTACAAAGTTTTAATAATTTGTATCGCGAGTAGAACGTTAGAAACAAAAGTTTAAGATTAGGAAAAGTACAAAATTGGCAAAGTTACTAAGATATCAACAATGAAATAATTAAGTTTAAAATGTTACAAAATTTTAATAATTTGTATCGCAAAGAGAACGTTAGAAACATAAGTTTAAAATTAGGAAAAGTACAAAATTGGCAAAGTTCCTAAGATATTACAAATGAAATAGTTAAGTTTAAAATGTTACAAAGTTTTAATAATTTGTATCGCGAGTAGAACGTTAGAAACAAAAGTTTAAGATTAGGAAAAGTACAAAATTGGCAAAGTTACTAAGATATCAACAATGAAATAGTTAAGTTTAAACTATTACAAAATTTTAATAGTTTGTATCGCAAAGAGAACGTTAGAAACATAAGTTTAAAATTAGGGAAAGTACAAAATTGGCAAAGTTCCTAAGATATTACAATTGAAATAGTTAAGTTTAAAATGTTACAAAGTTTAAATAATTTGTATCGCAAAGAGAACGTTAGAAACATAAGTTTAAAATTAGGGAAAGTACAAAATTGGCAAAGTTTCTAAAATATTAACAATGAGATAGTTAAATTTAAAATGTTACAAAATTTTAATAATTTGTATCGCAAAGAGAACGTTAGAAACATAAGTTTAAAATTAGGAAAAGTACTAAATTGGCAAAGTTCCTAAGATATCATAAATGAAATAGTTAAGTTTAAAATGTTACAAAGTTTTAATAGTTTGTATCGCAAAGAGAACGTTAGAAACATAAGTTTAAAATTAGGAAAAGTACAAAATTGGCAAAGTTCCTAAGATATTACAAATGAAATAGTTAAGTTTAAAATGTTACAAAGTTTTAATAATTTGTATCGCGAGTAGAACGTTAGAAACAAAAGTTTAAGATTAGGAAAAGTACAAAATTGGCAAAGTTACTAAGATATCAACAATGAAATAATTAAGTTTAAAATGTTACAAAATTTTAATAATTTGTATCGCAAAGAGAACGTTAGAAACATAAGTTTAAAATTAGGAAAAGTACAAAATTGGCAAAGTTCCTAAGATATTACAAATGAAATAGTTAAGTTTAAAATGTTACAAAGTTTTAATAATTTGTATCGCGAGTAGAACGTTAGAAACAAAAGTTTAAGATTAGGAAAAGTACAAAATTGGCAAAGTTACTAAGATATCAACAATGAAATAGTTAAGTTTAAACTATTACAAAATTTTAATAGTTTGTATCGCAAAGAGAACGTTAGAAACATAAGTTTAAAATTAGGGAAAGTACAAAATTGGCAAAGTTCCTAAGATATTACAATTGAAATAGTTAAGTTTAAAATGTTACAAAGTTTTAAGAATTTGTATCGCGAGTAAAACGTTAGAAACAAAAGTTTAAGATTAGGAAAAGTACAAAATTGGCAAAGTTCCTAAGATATCATAAATGAAATAGTTAAGTTTAAAATGTTACAAAGTTTAAATAATTTGTATCACAAAGAGAACGATAGAAACATAAGTTTAAAATTAGGAAAAGTACAAAATTGGCAAAGTTCCTCAGATATCACATTAAAATAGTTAAGTTTAAAATGTTACAAAGTTTTAATAATTTGTTTCGCAAAGAGAACGTTAGAAACATAAGTTTAAAATTAGGAAAAGTACTAAATTGGCAAAGTTACTAAGATATTACATATGAAATAGTTAAGTTTAAAAAGTTACAAAGTTTTAATAATTTGTATCGCAAAGAGAACGTTAGAAGCATAAAATAAAAATTAGGAAAAGTACAAAATTGGCAAAGTTCAAAAGATATTACAAATGAAATACATAAGTTTAAAATGTTACAAAGTTTTAATAATTTGTATCGCAAAGAGAACGTTAGAAACATAAGTTTAAATTTAGGAAAAGTACTAAATAGGCAAAGTTACTAGGATATTACAAATGAAATAGTTAAGTTTAAAACGTTACAAAATTTTAATAATTTGTATCGCAAAGAGAACGTTAGAAACATAAGTTTAAAATTAGAAAAAGTACAAAATTGGCAAAGTTCCTAAGATATTACAAATGAAAAAGTTAAGTTTAAAATGTTACAAAGTTTTAATAATTTGTATCGCGAGTAGAACGTTAGAAACAAAAGTTTAAAATTAGGGAATGCACAAAATTGGCAAAGTTCCTAAGATATTACAAATGAAATAGTTAAGTTTAAAATGTTACAAAGTTTTAATAATTTGTATTGCGAGTAGAACGTTAGAAACAAAAGTTCAAAATTAGGGAATGCACAAAATTGGCAAAGTTCCTAAGATATTACAAATGAAATAGTTAAGTTTAAAATGTTACAAAGTTTTAATAATTTGTATCGCAAAGAGAACGTTAGAAATATAAGTTTAAAATTAGGAAAAGTACTAAATTGGCAAAGTTACTAAGATATTACATATGAAATAGTTAAGTTTAAAATGTTACAAAGTTTTAAGAATTTGTATCGCAAGTAGAACGTTAAAAATATAAGTTTAAAATTAGGAAAAGTACTAAATTGGCAAAGTTCCTAAGATATCACAAATGAAATAATTAAGTTTAAAATGTTACAAAATTTTAATAATTTGTATCGTAAGAAACATAAGTTTAAAATTAGGAAAAGTACAAAATTGGCAAAGTTCCTCAGATATCACATTAAAATAGTTAAGTTTAAAATGTTACAAAGTTTTAATAATTTGTTTCGCAAAGAGAACGTTAGAAACATAAGTTTAAAATTAGGAAAAGTACTAAATTGGCAAAGTTACTAAGATATTACATATGAAATAGTTAAGTTTAAAAAGTTACAAAGTTTTAATAATTTGTATCGCAAAGAGAACGTTAGAAGCATAAAATAAAAATTAGGAAAAGTACAAAATTGGCAAAGTTCAAAAGATATTACAAATGAAATACATAAGTTTAAAATGTTACAAAGTTTTAATAATTTGTATCGCAAAGAGAACGTTAGAAACATAAGTTTAAATTTAGGAAAAGTACTAAATAGGCAAAGTTACTAGGATATTACAAATGAAATAGTTAAGTTTAAAACGTTACAAAATTTTAATAATTTGTATCGCAAAGAGAACGTTAGAAACATAAGTTTAAAATTAGGAAAAGTACAAAATTGGCAAAGTTCCTAAGATATTGCAAATGAAATAGTTAAGTTTAAAATGTTACAAAATTATAATAATTTGTATCGCGAGTAGAACGTTAGAAAATAAAGTTTAAGATTAGGAAAAGTAGAAAATAGGGAAAGTTCCTAAGATATCATAAATGAAATAGTTAAGTTTAAAATGTTACAAAGTTTAAATAATTTGTATCGCAAAGAGAACGTTAGAAACATAAGTTTAAAATTAGAAAAAGTACAAAATTGGCAAAGTTCCTAAGATATTACAAATGAAAAAGTTAAGTTTAAAATGTTACAAAGTTTTAATAATTTGTATCGCGAGTAGAACGTTAGAAACAAAAGTTTAAAATTAGGGAATGCACAAAATTGGCAAAGTTCCTAAGATATTACAAATGAAATAGTTAAGTTTAAAATGTTACAAAGTTTTAATAATTTGTATTGCGAGTAGAACGTTAGAAACAAAAGTTCAAAATTAGGGAATGCACAAAATTGGCAAAGTTCCTAAGATATTACAAATGAAATAGTTAAGTTTAAAATGTTACAAAGTTTTAATAATTTGTATCGCAAAGAGAACGTTAGAAATATAAGTTTAAAATTAGGAAAAGTACTAAATTGGCAAAGTTACTAAGATATTACATATGAAATAGTTAAGTTTAAAATGTTACAAAGTTTTAAGAATTTGTATCGCAAGTAGAACGTTAAAAATATAAGTTTAAAATTAGGAAAAGTACTAAATTGGCAAAGTTCCTAAGATATCACAAATGAAATAATTAAGTTTAAAATGTTACAAAATTTTAATAGTTTGTATCGCAAAGAGAACGTTAGAAACATAAGTTTAAAATTAGGAAAAGTACAAAATTGGCAAAGTTCCTAAGATATTACAAATGAAATAGTTAAGTTTAAAATGTTACAAAATTTTAATAGTTTGTATCGCAAAGAGAACGTTAGAAACATAAGTTTAAAATTAGGGAAAGTACAAAATTGGCAAAGTTCCTAAGATATTACAAATGAAATAGCTAAGTTTAAAATGTTAGAAAGTTTTAATAATTTGTATTGCGAGTAGAACGTCAGAAAATAAAGTTTAAGATTAGGAAAAGTAGAAAATTGGCAAAGTTACTAACATATCAACAATGAAATAGTTAAGTTTAAAATGTTACAAAATTTTAATAATTTGTATCGCAAAGAGAACGTTAGAAACATAAGTTTAAAATTAGGAAAAGGACAAAATTGGCAAAGTTACTAAGATATTAACAATGAATTAGTTAAGTTTAAAATGTTACAAAATTTTAATAATTTGTATCGATAAGAGAACGTTAGAAACATAAGTTTAAAATTAGGAAAAGTACAAAATTGGCAAAGTTCCTAAGATATCATAAATGAAATAGTTAAGTTTAAAATGTTACAAAGTTTAAATAATTTGTATCGCAAAGAGAACGTTAGAAACATGAGTTTAAAATTAGGGAAAGTACAAAATTGGCAAAATTACTAAGATATCAACAATGAAATAGTTAAGTTTAAAATGTTACAAAATTTTAATAGTTTGTATCGCAAAGAGAACGTTAGAAACATAAGTTTAAAATTAGGAAAAGTACAAAATTGGCAAAGTTCCTAAGATATTACAAATGAAATAGTTAAGTTTAAAATGTTACAAAATTTTAATAGTTTGTATCGCAAAGAGAACGTTAGAAACATAAGTTTAAAATTAGGGAAAGTACAAAATTGGCAAAGTTCCTAAGATATTACAAATGAAATAGCTAAGTTTAAAATGTTAGAAAGTTTTAATAATTTGTATTGCGAGTAGAACGTCAGAAAATAAAGTTTAAGATTAGGAAAAGTAGAAAATTGGCAAAGTTACTAACATATCAACAATGAAATAGTTAAGTTTAAAATGTTACAAAATTTTAATAATTTGTATCGCAAAGAGAACGTTAGAAACATAAGTTTAAAATTAGGAAAAGTACAAAATTGGCAAAGTTACTAAGATATTAACAATGAATTAGTTAAGTTTAAAATGTTACAAAATTTTAATAATTTGTATCGATAAGAGAACGTTAGAAACATAAGTTTAAAATTAGGAAAAGTACAAAATTGGCAAAGTTCCTAAGATATCATAAATGAAATAGTTAAGTTTAAAATGTTACAAAGTTTAAATAATTTGTATCGCAAAGAGAACGTTAGAAACATGAGTTTAAAATTAGGGAAAGTACAAAATTGGCAAAATTACTAAGATATCAACAATGAAATAGTTAAGTTTAAAATGTTACAAAATTTTAATAGTTTGTATCGCAAAGAGAACGTTAGAAACATAAGTTTAAAATTAGGAAAAGTACAAAATTGGCAAAGTTCCTAAGATATTACAAATGAAATAGTTAAGTTTAAAATGTTACAAAATTTTAATAGTTTGTATCGCAAAGAGAACGTTAGAAACATAAGTTTAAAATTAGGGAAAGTACAAAATTGGCAAAGTTCCTAAGATATTACAAATGAAATAGCTAAGTTTAAAATGTTAGAAAGTTTTAATAATTTGTATCGCGAGTAGAACGTCAGAAAATAAAGTTTAAGATTAGGAAAAGTAGAAAATTGGCAAAGTTACTAACATATCAACAATGAAATAGTTAAGTTTAAAATGTTACAAAATTTTAATAATTTGTATCGCAAAGAGAACGTTAGAAACATAAGTTTAAAATTAGGAAAAGTACAAAATTGGCAAAGTTACTAAGATATTAACAATGAAATAGTTAAGTTTAAAATGTTACAAAATTTTAATAATTTGTATCGATAAGAGAACGTTAGAAACATAAGTTTAAAATTAGGAAAAGTACAAAATTGGCAAAGTTCCTAAGATATCATAAATGAAATAGTTAAGTTTAAAATGTTACAAAGTTTAAATAATTTGTATCGCAAAGAGAACGTTAGAAACATAAGTTTAAAATTAGGGAAAGTACAAAATTGACAAAGTTACTAAGATATTAACAATGAAATAGTTAAGTTTAAAATGTTACAAAATTTTAATAGTTTGTATCGCAAAGAGAACGTTAGAAACATAAGTTTAAAATTAGGGAAAGTACAAAATTGGCAAAGTTACTAAGATATCAACAATGAAATAGTTAAGTTTAAAATGTTACAAAATTTTAATAGTTTGTATCGCAAAGAGAACGTTAGAAACATAAGTTTAAAATTAGGAAAAGTACAAAATTGGCAAAGTTCCTAAGATATGACAAATGAAATAGTTAAGTTTAAAATGTCACAAATTTTTAATAATTTGTATCGCGAGTAGAACGTTAGAAACAAAAGTTTAAGATTAGGAAAAGTACAAAATTGGCAAAGTTCCTAAGATATCATAAATGAAATAGTTAAGTTTAAAATGTTACAAAGTTTAAATAGTTTGTATCGCAAAGAGAACGATAGAAACATAAGTTTAAAATTAGGAAAAGTACAAATAGGCAAAGTTTCTAAGATATCATAAATGAAATAGTTAAGTTTAAAATGTTACAAATTTTAAATAATTTGTATCGCAAAGAGAACGTTAGAAACATAAGTTTAAAATTAGGAAAAGTACAAAATTGGCAAATTTACTAAGATATCAACAATGAAATAGTTAAGTTTAAAATGTTACAAAATTTTAATAGTTTGTATCGCAAAGAGAACGTTAGAAACATAAGTTTAAAATTAGGAAAAGTACAAAATTGGCAAAGTTACTAAGATATCAGCAATGAAATAGTTAAGTTTAAAATGTTACAAAATTATAATAATTTGTATCGCGAGTAGAACGTTAGAAAATAAAGTTTAAGATTAGGAAAAGTAAAAAATAGGCAAAGTTTCTAAGATATCATAAATGAAATAGTTAAGTTTAAAATGTTACAAATTTTAAATAATTTGTATCGCAAAGAGAACGTTAGAAACATAAGTTTAAAATTAGGAAAAGTACAAAATTGGCAAAGTTACTAAGATATCAACAATGAAATAGTTAAGTTTAAAATGTTACAAAATTTTAATAGTTTGTATCGCAAAGAGAACGTTAGAAACATAAGTTTAAAATTAGGAAAAGTACAAAATTGGCAAAGTTACTAAGATATCAGCAATGAAATAGTTAAGTTTAAAATGTTACAAAATTATAATAATTTGTATCGCGAGTAGAACGTTAGAAAATAAAGTTTAAGATTAGGAAAAGTAGAAAATTGGCAAAGTTCCTAAGATATCATAAATGAAATAGTTAAGTTTAAAATGTTACAAAGTTTAAATAATTTGTATCACAAAGAGAACGTTAGAAAAATAAGTTTAAAATTAGGGAAAGTACAAAATTGGCAAAGTTACTAAGATATTAACAATGAAATAGTTAAGTTTAAAATGTTACAAAATTTTAATAATTTGTATCGATAAGAGAACGTTAGAAACATAAGTTTAAAATTAGGAAAAGTACAAAATTGGCAAAGTTCCTAAGATATCATAAATGAAATAGTTAAGTTTAAAATGTTACAAAGTTTAAATAATTTGTATCGCAAAGAGAACGTTAGAAACATGAGTTTAAAATTAGGGAAAGTACAAAATTGGCAAAATTACTAAGATATCAACAATGAAATAGTTAAGTTTAAAATGTTACAAAATTTTAATAGTTTGTATCGCAAAGAGAACGTTAGAAACATAAGTTTAAAATTAGGGAAAGTACAAAATTGGCAAAGTTCCTAAGATATTACAAATGAAATAGCTAAGTTTAAAATGTTAGAAAGTTTTAATAATTTGTATCGCGAGTAGAACGTCAGAAAATAAAGTTTAAGATTAGGAAAAGTAGAAAATTGGCAAAGTTACTAACATATCAACAATGAAATAGTTAAGTTTAAAATGTTACAAAATTTTAATAATTTGTATCGCAAAGAGAACGTTAGAAACATAAGTTTAAAATTAGGAAAAGTACAAAATTGGCAAAGTTACTAAGATATTAACAATGAAATAGTTAAGTTTAAAATGTTACAAAATTTTAATAATTTGTATCGATAAGAGAACGTTAGAAACATAAGTTTAAAATTAGGAAAAGTACAAAATTGGCAAAGTTCCTAAGATATCATAAATGAAATAGTTAAGTTTAAAATGTTACAAAGTTTAAATAATTTGTATCGCAAAGAGAACGTTAGAAACATGAGTTTAAAATTAGGGAAAGTACAAAATTGGCAAAATTACTAAGATATCAACAATGAAATAGTTAAGTTTAAAATGTTACAAAATTTTAATAGTTTGTATCGCAAAGAGAACGTTAGAAACATAAGTTTAAAATTAGGAAAAGTACAAAATTGGCAAAGTTACTAAGATATCAGCAATGAAATAGTTAAGTTTAAAATGTTACAAAATTATAATAATTTGTATCGCGAGTAGAACGTTAGAAAATAAAGTTTAAGATTAGGAAAAGTAGAAAATTGGCAAAGTTCCTAAGATATCATAAATGAAATAGTTAAGTTTAAAATGTTACAAAGTTTAAATAATTTGTATCACAAAGAGAACGTTAGAAAAATAAGTTTAAAATTAGGGAAAGTACAAAATTGGCAAAGTTACTAAGATATTAACAATGAAATAGTTAAGTTTAAAATGTTACAAAATTTTAATAATTTGTATCGATAAGAGAACGTTAGAAACATAAGTTTAAAATTAGGAAAAGTACAAAATTGGCAAAGTTCCTAAGATATCATAAATGAAATAGTTAAGTTTAAAATGTTACAAAGTTTAAATAATTTGTATCGCAAAGAGAACGTTAGAAACATGAGTTTAAAATTAGGGAAAGTACAAAATTGGCAAAATTACTAAGATATCAACAATGAAATAGTTAAGTTTAAAATGTTACAAAATTTTAATAGTTTGTATCGCAAAGAGAACGTTAGAAACATAAGTTTAAAATTAGGGAAAGTACAAAATTGGCAAAGTTCCTAAGATATTACAAATGAAATAGCTAAGTTTAAAATGTTAGAAAGTTTTAATAATTTGTATCGCGAGTAGAACGTCAGAAAATAAAGTTTAAGATTAGGAAAAGTAGAAAATTGGCAAAGTTACTAACATATCAACAATGAAATAGTTAAGTTTAAAATGTTACAAAATTTTAATAATTTGTATCGCAAAGAGAACGTTAGAAACATAAGTTTAAAATTAGGAAAAGTACAAAATTGGCAAAGTTACTAAGATATTAACAATGAAATAGTTAAGTTTAAAATGTTACAAAATTTTAATAATTTGTATCGATAAGAGAACGTTAGAAACATAAGTTTAAAATTAGGAAAAGTACAAAATTGGCAAAGTTCCTAAGATATCATAAATGAAATAGTTAAGTTTAAAATGTTACAAAGTTTAAATAATTTGTATCGCAAAGAGAACGTTAGAAACATGAGTTTAAAATTAGGGAAAGTACAAAATTGGCAAAATTACTAAGATATCAACAATGAAATAGTTAAGTTTAAAATGTTACAAAATTTTAATAGTTTGTATCGCAAAGAGAACGTTAGAAACATAAGTTTAAAATTAGGAAAAGTACAAAATTGGCAAAGTTCCTAAGATATTACAAATGAAATAGTTAAGTTTAAAATGTTACAAAATTTTAATAATTTGTATCCCGAGTAGAACGTTAGAAACAAAAGTTTAAAATTAGGAAAAGTACAAAATTGGCAAAGTTACTAAGATATTAACAATGAAATAGTTAAGTTTAAAATGTTACAAAATTTTAATAGTTTGTATCGCAAAGAGAACGTTAGAAACATAAGTTTAAAATTAGGGAAAGTACAAAATTGGCAAAGTTACTAAGATATCAACAATGAAATAGTTAAGTTTAAAATGTTACAAAATTTTAATAGTTTGTATCGCAAAGAGAACGTTAGAAACATAAGTTTAAAATTAGGAAAAGTACAAAATTGGCAAAGTTCCTAAGATATGACAAATGAAATAGTTAAGTTTAAAATGTCACAAATTTTTAATAATTTGTATCGCGAGTAGAACGTTAGAAACAAAAGTTTAAGATTAGGAAAAGTACAAAATTGGCAAAGTTCCTAAGATATCATAAATGAAATAGTTAAGTTTAAAATGTTACAAAGTTTAAATAATTTGTATCGCAAAGAGAACGTTAGAAACATGAGTTTAAAATTAGGGAAAGTACAAAATTGGCAAAATTACTAAGATATCAACAATGAAATAGTTAAGTTTAAAATGTTACAAAATTTTAATAGTTTGTATCGCAAAGAGAACGTTAGAAACATAAGTTTAAAATTAGGGAAAGTACAAAATTGGCAAAGTTCCTAAGATATTACAAATGAAATAGCTAAGTTTAAAATGTTAGAAAGTTTTAATAATTTGTATCGCGAGTAGAACGTCAGAAAATAAAGTTTAAGATTAGGAAAAGTAGAAAATTGGCAAAGTTACTAACATATCAACAATGAAATAGTTAAGTTTAAAATGTTACAAAATTTTAATAATTTGTATCGCAAAGAGAACGTTAGAAACATAAGTTTAAAATTAGGAAAAGTACAAAATTGGCAAAGTTACTAAGATATTAACAATGAAATAGTTAAGTTTAAAATGTTACAAAATTTTAATAATTTGTATCGATAAGAGAACGTTAGAAACATAAGTTTAAAATTAGGAAAAGTACAAAATTGGCAAAGTTCCTAAGATATCATAAATGAAATAGTTAAGTTTAAAATGTTACAAAGTTTAAATAATTTGTATCGCAAAGAGAACGTTAGAAACATGAGTTTAAAATTAGGGAAAGTACAAAATTGGCAAAATTACTAAGATATCAACAATGAAATAGTTAAGTTTAAAATGTTACAAAATTTTAATAGTTTGTATCGCAAAGAGAACGTTAGAAACATAAGTTTAAAATTAGGAAAAGTACAAAATTGGCAAAGTTCCTAAGATATTACAAATGAAATAGTTAAGTTTAAAATGTTACAAAATTTTAATAATTTGTATCCCGAGTAGAACGTTAGAAACAAAAGTTTAAAATTAGGAAAAGTACAAAATTGGCAAAGTTACTAAGATATTAACAATGAAATAGTTAAGTTTAAAATGTTACAAAATTTTAATAGTTTGTATCGCAAAGAGAACGTTAGAAACATAAGTTTAAAATTAGGGAAAGTACAAAATTGGCAAAGTTACTAAGATATCAACAATGAAATAGTTAAGTTTAAAATGTTACAAAATTTTAATAGTTTGTATCGCAAAGAGAACGTTAGAAACATAAGTTTAAAATTAGGAAAAGTACAAAATTGGCAAAGTTCCTAAGATATGACAAATGAAATAGTTAAGTTTAAAATGTCACAAATTTTTAATAATTTGTATCGCGAGTAGAACGTTAGAAACAAAAGTTTAAGATTAGGAAAAGTACAAAATTGGCAAAGTTCCTAAGATATCATAAATGAAATAGTTAAGTTTAAAATGTTACAAAGTTTAAATAATTTGTATCGCAAAGAGAACGATAGAAACATAAGTTTAAAATTAGGAAAAGTACAAAATAGGCAAAGTTTCTAAGATATCATAAATGAAATAGTTAAGTTTAAAATGTTACAAATTTTAAATAATTTGTATCGCAAAGAGAACGTTAGAAACATAAGTTTAAAATTAGGAAAAGTACAAAATTGGCAAAGTTCCTAAGATATTACAAATGAAATAGTTAAGTTTAAAATGTTACAAAATTTTAATAATTTGTATCCCGAGTAGAACGTTAGAAACAAAAGTTTAAAATTAGGAAAAGTACAAAATTGGCAAAGTTACTAAGATATTAACAATGAAATAGTTAAGTTTAAAATGTTACAAAATTTTAATAGTTTGTATCGCAAAGAGAACGTTAGAAACATAAGTTTAAAATTAGGGAAAGTACAAAATTGGCAAAGTTACTAAGATATCAACAATGAAATAGTTAAGTTTAAAATGTTACAAAATTTTAATAGTTTGTATCGCAAAGAGAACGTTAGAAACATAAGTTTAAAATTAGGAAAAGTACAAAATTGGCAAAGTTCCTAAGATATGACAAATGAAATAGTTAAGTTTAAAATGTCACAAATTTTTAATAATTTGTATCGCGAGTAGAACGTTAGAAACAAAAGTTTAAGATTAGGAAAAGTACAAAATTGGCAAAGTTCCTAAGATATCATAAATGAAATAGTTAAGTTTAAAATGTTACAAAGTTTAAATAATTTGTATCGCAAAGAGAACGATAGAAACATAAGTTTAAAATTAGGAAAAGTACAAAATAGGCAAAGTTTCTAAGATATCATAAATGAAATAGTTAAGTTTAAAATGTTACAAATTTTTAATAATTTGTATCGCAAAGAGAACGTTAGAAACATAAGTTTAAAATTAGGAAAAGTACAAAATTGGCAAAGTTACTAAGATATCAACAATGAAATAGTTAAGTTTAAAATGTTACAAAATTTTAATAGTTTGTATCGCAAAGAGAACGTTAGAAACATAAGTTTAAAATTAGGAAAAGTACAAAATTGGCAAAGTTACTAAGATATCAGCAATGAAATAGTTAAGTTTAAAATGTTACAAAATTATAATAATTTGTATCGCGAGTAGAACGTTAGAAAATAAAGTTTAAGATTAGGAAAAGTAGAAAATAGGCAAAGTTTCAAAGATATCATAAATGAAATAGTTAAGTTTAAAATGTTACAAATTTTAAATAATTTGTATCGCAAAGAGAACGTTAGAAACATAAGTTTAAAATTAGGAAAAGTACAAAATTGGCAAAGTTACTAAGATATCAACAGTGAAATAGTTAAGTTTAAAATGTTACAAAATTTTAATAGTTTGTATCGCAAAGAGAACGTTAGAAACATAAGTTTAAAATTAGGAAAAGTACAAAATTGGCAAAGTTCCTAAGATATTACAAATGAAATAGTTAAGTTTAAAATGTTACAAAATTTAACAATTTGTATCGCGAGTAGAACGTTAGAAACTAAAGTTTAAGATTAGGAAAAGTACAAAATTGGCAAAGTTCCTAAGATATCATAAATGAAATAGTTAAGTTTAAAATGTTACAAGTTTAAATAATTTGTATCGCAAAGAGAACATTAGAAACATAAGTTTAAAATTAGGAAAAGTACAAAATTGGCAAAGTTCCTAAGATATCATAAATGAAATAGTTAAGTTTAAAATGTTACAAAGTTTAAATAATTTGTATCGCAAAGAGAACGATAGAAACATAAGTTTAAAATTAGGAAAAGTACAAAATTGGCAAAGTTTCTAAGACATCATAAATGAAATAGTTAAGTTTAAAATGTTACAAATTTTAAATAATTTGTATCGCAAAGAGAACGTTAGAAACATAAGTTTAAAATTAGGAAAAGTACAAAATTGGCAAAGTTACTAAGATATCAACAATGAAATAGTTAAGTTTAAAATGTTACAAAATTTTAATAGTTTGTATCGCAAAGAGAACGTTAGAAACATAAGTTTAAAATTAGGAAAAGTACAAAATTGGCAAAGTTCCTAAGATATTACAAATGAAATAGTTAAGTTTAAAATGTTACAAAATTTAACAATTTGTATCGCGAGTAGAACGTTAGAAACTAAAGTTTAAGATTAGGAAAAGTACAAAATTGGCAAAGTTCCTAAGATATCATAAATGAAATAGTTAAGTTTAAAATGTTACAAGTTTAAATAATTTGTATCGCAAAGAGAACATTAGAAACATAAGTTTAAAATTAGGAAAAGTACAAAATTGGCAAAGTTCCTAAGATATTACAAATGAAATAGTTAAGTTTAAAATATTACAAAATTATAATAATTTGTATCGCGAGTAGAACGTTAGAAAATAAAGTTTAAGATTAGGAAAAGTAGAAAATTGGCAAAGTTCCTAAGATATCATAAATGAAATAGTTAAGTTTAAAATGTTACAAAGTTTAAATATTTTGTATCGCAAAGAGAACGTTAGAAACATAAGTTTAAAATTAGGAAAAGTACAAAATTGGCAAAGTTCCTAAGATATCATAAATGAAATAGTTAAGTTTAAAATGTTACAAAGTTTAAATAATTTGTATCGCAAAGAGAACGATAGAAACATAAGTTTAAAATTAGGAAAAGTACAAAATTGGCAAAGTTTCTAAGATATCATAAATGAAATAGTTAAGTTTAAAATGTTACAAATTTTAAATAATTTGTATCGCAAAGAGAACGTTAGAAACATAAGTTTAAAATTAGGAAAAGTACAAAATTGGCAAAGTTTCTAAGATATCATAAATGAAATAGTTAAGTTTAAAATGTTACAAAGTTTAAATAATTTGTTTCGCAAAGAGAACGTTAGAAACATAAGTTTAAAATTAGGGAAAGTACAAAATTGACAAAGTTACTAAGATATTAACAATGAAATAGTTAAGTTTAAAATGTTACAAAGTTTTAATAATTTGTATCGCGAGTAGAACGTTAGAAAATAAAGTTTAAGATTAGGAAAAGTACAAAATTGGCAAAGTTACTAAGATATCATAAATGAAATAGTTAAGTTTAAAATGTTACAAAGTTTAAATAATTTGTATCGGAAAGAGAACGTTAGAAACATAAGTTTAAAATTAGGGAAAGTACAAAATTGGCAAAGTTACTAAGATATCAACAATGAAATAGTTAAGTTTAAAATGTTACAAAATTTTAATAGTTTGTATCGCAAAGAGAACGTTAGAAACATAAGTTTAAAATTAGGAAAAGTACAAAATAGGCAAAGTTCCTAAGATATCATAAATGAAATAGTTAAGTTTAAAATGTTACAAAGTTTAAATAATTTGTATCGCAAAGAGAACATTAGAAACATAAGTTTAAAATTAGAAAAAGTACAAAATTGGCAAAGTTCCTAAGATATCATAAATGAAATAGTTAAGTTTAAAATGTTACAAAGTTTAAATAATTTGTATCACAAAGAGAACGTTAGAAAAATAAGTTTAAGATTAGGAAAAGTACAAAATTGGCAAAGTTCCTAAGATATTACAAATGAAATAGTTAAGTTTAAAATGTTACAAAATTTAACAATTTGTATCGCAAAGAGAACGTTAGAAACTAAAGTTTAAGTTTAGGAAAAGTACAAAATTGGCAAAGTTCCTAAGATATCATAAATGAAATAGTTAAGTTTAAAATGTTACAAAGTTGAAATATTTTGTATCGCAAAGAGAACGTTAGAAACATAAGTTTAAAATTAGGAAAAGTACAAAATTGGCAAAGTTTCTTAGATATCATAAATGAAATAGTGAAGTTTAAAATGTTACAAATTTTAAATAATTTGTATCGCAAAGAGAACGTTAGAAACATAAGTTTAAAATTAGGAAAAGTACAAAATTGGCAAAGTTGCTAAGATATTACAAATGAAATAGTTAAGTTTAAAATGTTACAAAATTATAATAATTTGTATCGCGAGTAGAACGTTAGAAAATAAAGTTTAAGATTAGGAAAAGTAGAAAATTGGCAAAGTTCCTAAGATATCATAAATGAAATAGTTAAGTTTAAAATGTTACAAAGTTTAAATAATTTGTATCGCAAAGAGAACGTTAGAAACATAAGTTTAAAATTAGAAAAAGTAAAAAATTGGCAAAGTTCCTAAGATATCATAAATGAAATAGTTAAGTTTAAAATGTTACAAAGTTTAAATAATTTGTATCACAAAGAGAACGTTAGAAAAATAAGTTTAAAATTAGGGAAAGTACAAAATTGGGAAAGTTACTAAGATATTAGCAATGAAATAGTTAAGTTTAAAATGTTACAAAATTTTAATAGTTTGTATCGCAAAGAGAACGTTAGAAACATAAGTTTAAAATTAGGGAAAGTACAAAATTGGCAAAGTTACTAAGATATCAACAATGAAATAGTTAAGTTTAAAATGTTACAAAATTTTAATAGTTTGTATCGCAAAGAGAACGTTAGAAACATAAGTTTAAAATTAGGAAAAGTACAAAATTGGCAAAGTTCCTAAGATATGACAAATGAAATAGTTAAGTTTAAAATGTTACAAAGTTTAAATAATTTGTATCGCAAAGAGAACGATAGAAACATAAGTTTAAAATTAGGAAAAGTACAAAATAGGCAAAGTTTCTAAGATATCATAAATGAAATAGTTAAGTTTAAAATGTTACAAATTATAAATAATTTGTATCGCAAAGAGAACGTTAGAAACATAAGTTTAAAATGAGGAAAAGTACAAAATTGGCAAAGTTACTAAGATATCAACAATGAAATAGTTAAGTTTAAAATGTTACAAAATTTTAATAGTTTGTATCGCAAAGAGAACGTTAGAAACATAAGTTTAAAATTAGGAAAAGTACAAAATTGGCAAAGTTGCTAAGATATTATAAATGAAATAGTTAAGTTTAAAATGTAACAAAATTATAATAATTTGTATCGCGAGTAGAACGTTAGAAAATATAGTTTAAGATTAGGAAAAGTAGAAAATTGGCAAAGTTCCTAAGAGATCATAATTGAAATAGTTAAGTTTAAAATGTTACAAAGTTTAAATAATTTGTATCACAAAGAGAACGTTAGAAACATAAGTTTAAAATTAGGGAAAGTACAAAATTGGCAAAGTTTCTAAGATATCATAAATGAAATAGTTAAGTTTAAAATGTTACAAAGTTTAAATAATTTGTATCGCAAAGAGAACGTTAGAAACATAAGTTTAAAATTAGGGAAAGTACAAAATTGACAAAGTTACTAAGATATTAACAATGAAATAGTTAAGTTTAAAATGTTACAAAGTTTTAATAATTTGTATCGCGAGTAGAACGTTAGAAAATAAAGTTTAAGATTAGGAAAAGTACAAAATTGGCAAAGTTACTAAGATATCATAAATGAAATAGTTAAGTTTAAAATGTTACAAAGTTTAAATAATTTGTATCGGAAAGAGAACGTTAGAAACATAAGTTTAAAATTAGGGAAAGTACAAAATTGGCAAAGTTACTAAGATATCAACAATGAAATAGTTAAGTTTAAAATGTTACAAAATTTTAATAGTTTGTATCGCAAAGAGAACGTTAGAAACATAAGTTTAAAATTAGGAAAAGTACAAAATAGGCAAAGTTCCTAAGATATCATAAATGAAATAGTTAAGTTTAAAATGTTACAAAGTTTAAATAATTTGTATCGCAAAGAGAACATTAGAAACATAAGTTTAAAATTAGAAAAAGTACAAAATTGGCAAAGTTCCTAAGATATCATAAATGAAATAGTTAAGTTTAAAATGTTACAAAGTTTAAATAATTTGTATCACAAAGAGAACGTTAGAAAAATAAGTTTAAGATTAGGAAAAGTACAAAATTGGCAAAGTTCCTAAGATATTACAAATGAAATAGTTAAGTTTAAAATGTTACAAAATTTAACAATTTGTATCGCAAAGAGAACGTTAGAAACTAAAGTTTAAGTTTAGGAAAAGTACAAAATTGGCAAAGTTCCTAAGATATCATAAATGAAATAGTTAAGTTTAAAATGTTACAAAGTTGAAATATTTTGTATCGCAAAGAGAACGTTAGAAACATAAGTTTAAAATTAGGAAAAGTACAAAATTGGCAAAGTTTCTTAGATATCATAAATGAAATAGTGAAGTTTAAAATGTTACAAATTTTAAATAATTTGTATCGCAAAGAGAACGTTAGAAACATAAGTTTAAAATTAGGAAAAGTACAAAATTGGCAAAGTTGCTAAGATATTACAAATGAAATAGTTAAGTTTAAAATGTTACAAAATTATAATAATTTGTATCGCGAGTAGAACGTTAGAAAATAAAGTTTAAGATTAGGAAAAGTAGAAAATTGGCAAAGTTCCTAAGATATCATAAATGAAATAGTTAAGTTTAAAATGTTACAAAGTTTAAATAATTTGTATCGCAAAGAGAACGTTAGAAACATAAGTTTAAAATTAGAAAAAGTACAAAATTGGCAAAGTTCCTAAGATATCATAAATGAAATAGTTAAGTTTAAAATGTTACAAAGTTTAAATAATTTGTATCACAAAGAGAACGTTAGAAAAATAAGTTTAAAATTAGGGAAAGTACAAAATTGGGAAAGTTACTAAGATATTAGCAATGAAATAGTTAAGTTTAAAATGTTACAAAATTTTAATAGTTTGTATCGCAAAGAGAACGTTAGAAACATAAGTTTAAAATTAGGGAAAGTACAAAATTGGCAAAGTTACTAAGATATCAACAATGAAATAGTTAAGTTTAAAATGTTACAAAATTTTAATAGTTTGTATCGCAAAGAGAACGTTAGAAACATAAGTTTAAAATTAGGAAAAGTACAAAATTGGCAAAGTTCCTAAGATATGACAAATGAAATAGTTAAGTTTAAAATGTCACAAATTTTTAATAGTTTGTATCGCGAGTAGAACGTTAGAAACAAAAGTTTAAGATTAGGAAAAGTACAAAATTGGCAAAGTTCCTAAGATATCATAAATGAAATAGTTAAGTTTAAAATGTTACAAAGTTTAAATAATTTGTATCGCAAAGAGAACGATAGAAACATAAGTTTAAAATTAGGAAAAGTACAAAATAGGCAAAGTTTCTAAGATATCATAAATGAAATAGTTAAGTTTAAAATGTTACAAATTATAAATAATTTGTATCGCAAAGAGAACGTTAGAAACATAAGTTTAAAATGAGGAAAAGTACAAAATTGGCAAAGTTACTAAGATATCAACAATGAAATAGTTAAGTTTAAAATGTTACAAAATTTTAATAGTTTGTATCGCAAAGAGAACGTTAGAAACATAAGTTTAAAATTAGGAAAAGTACAAAATTGGCAAAGTTGCTAAGATATTATAAATGAAATAGTTAAGTTTAAAATGTAACAAAATTATAATAATTTGTATCGCGAGTAGAACGTTAGAAAATAAAGTTTAAGATTAGGAAAAGTAGAAAATTGGCAAAGTTCCTAAGATATCATAATTGAAATAGTTAAGTTTAAAATGTTACAAAGTTTAAATAATTTGTATCACAAAGAGAACGTTAGAAAAATAAGTTTAAAATTAGGGAAAGTACAAAATTGGCAAAGTTACTAAGATATTAACAATGAAATAGTTAAGTTTAAAATGTTACAAAGTTTTAATAGTTTGTATCGCGAGTAGAACGTTAGAAACAAAAGTTTAAGATTAGGAAAAGTACAAAATTGGCAAAGTTCCTAAGATATCATAAATGAAATAGTTAAGTTTAAAATGTTACAAAGTTTAAATAATTTGTATCGCAAAGAGAACGATAGAAACATAAGTTTAAAATTAGGAAAAGTACAAAATAGGCAAAGTTTCTAAGATATCATAAATGAAATAGTTAAGTTTAAAATGTTACAAATTTTAAATAATTTGTATCGCAAAGAGAACGTTAGAAACATAAGTTTAAAATTAGAAAAAGTACAAAATTGGCAAAGTTCCTAAGATATCATAAATGAAATAGTTAAGTTTAAAATGTTACAAAGTTTAAATAATTTGTATCACAAAGAGAACGTTAGAAAAATAAGTTTAAGATTAGGAAAAGTACAAAATTGGCAAAGTTCCTAAGATATTACAAATGAAATAGTTAAGTTTAAAATGTTACAAAATTTAACAATTTGTATCGCAAAGAGAACGTTAGAAACTAAAGTTTAAGTTTAGGAAAAGTACAAAATTGGCAAAGTTCCTAAGATATCATAAATGAAATAGTTAAGTTTAAAATGTTACAAAGTTGAAATATTTTGTATCGCAAAGAGAACGTTAGAAACATAAGTTTAAAATTAGGAAAAGTACAAAATTGGCAAAGTTTCTTAGATATCATAAATGAAATAGTGAAGTTTAAAATGTTACAAAATTTAATAGTTTGTATCGCAAAGAGAACGTTAGAAACATAAGTTTAAAATTAGGAAAAGTACAAAATTGGCAAAGTTCCTAAGATATGACAAATGAAATAGTTAAGTTTAAAATGTCACAAATTTTTAATAGTTTGTATCGCGAGTAGAACGTTAGAAACAAAAGTTTAAGATTAGGAAAAGTACAAAATTGGCAAAGTTCCTAAGATATCATAAATGAAATAGTTAAGTTTAAAATGTTACAAAGTTTAAATAATTTGTATCGCAAAGAGAACGATAGAAACATAAGTTTAAAATTAGGAAAAGTACAAAATAGGCAAAGTTTCTACGATATCATAAATGAAATAGTTAAGTTTAAAATGTTACAAATTATAAATAATTTGTATCGCAAAGAGAACGTTAGAAACATAAGTTTAAAATGAGGAAAAGTACAAAATTGGCAAAGTTACTAAGATATCAACAATGAAATAGTTAAGTTTAAAATGTTACAAAATTTTAATAGTTTGTATCGCAAAGAGAACGTTAGAAACATAAGTTTAAAATTAGGAAAAGTACAAAATTGGCAAAGTTGCTAAGATATTATAAATGAAATAGTTAAGTTTAAAATGTAACAAAATTATAATAATTTGTATCGCGAGTAGAACGTTAGAAAATAAAGTTTAAGATTAGGAAAAGTAGAAAATTGGCAAAGTTCCTAAGATATCATAATTGAAATAGTTAAGTTTAAAATGTTACAAAGTTTAAATAATTTGTATCACAAAGAGAACGTTAGAAAAATAAGTTTAAAATTAGGGAAAGTACAAAATTGGCAAAGTTACTAAGATATTAACAATGAAATAGTTAAGTTTAAAATGTTACAAAGTTTTAATAGTTTGTATCGCGAGTAGAACGTTAGAAACAAAAGTTTAAGATTAGGAAAAGTACAAAATTGGCAAAGTTCCTAAGATATCATAAATGAAATAGTTAAGTTTAAAATGTTACAAAGTTTAAATAATTTGTATCGCAAAGAGAACGATAGAAACATAAGTTTAAAATTAGGAAAAGTACAAAATAGGCAAAGTTTCTAAGATATCATAAATGAAATAGTTAAGTTTAAAATGTTACAAATTATAAATAATTTGTATCGCAAAGAAAACGTTAGAAACATAAGTTTAAAATGAGGAAAAGTACAAAATTGGCAAAGTTACTAAGATATCAACAATGAAATAGTTAAGTTTAAAATGTTACAAAATTTTAATAGTTTGTATCGCAAAGAGAACGTTAGAAACATAAGTTTAAAATTAGGAAAAGTACAAAATTGGCAAAGTTGCTAAGATATTACAAATGAAATAGTTAAGTTTAAAATGTAACAAAATTATAATAATTTGTATCGCGAGTAGAACGTTAGAAAATAAAGTTTAAGATTAGGAAAAGTAGAAAATTGGCAAAGTTCCTAAGATATCATAATTGAAATAGTTAAGTTTAAAATGTTACAAAGTTTAAATAATTTGTATCACAAAGAGAACGTTAGAAAAATAAGTTTAAAATTAGGGAAAGTACAAAATTGGCAAAGTTACTAAGATATTAACAATGAAATAGTTAAGTTTAAAATGTTACAAAGTTTTAATAATTTGTATCGCGAGTAGAACGTTAGAAAATAAACTTAAGATTAGGAAAAGTACAAAATTGGCAAAGTTACTAAGATATCATAAATGAAATAGTTAAGTTTAAAATGTTACAAAGTTTAAATAATTTGTATCGGAAAGAGAACGTTAGAAACATAAGTTTAAAATTAGGGAAAGTACAAAATTGGCAAAGTTACTAAGATATCAACAATGAAATAGTTAAGTTTAAAATGTTACAAAATTTTAATAGTTTGTATCGCAAAGAGAACGTTAGAAACATAAGTTTAAAATTAGGAAAAGTACAAAATTGGCAAAGTTCCTAAGATATCATAAATGAAATAGTTAAGTTTAAAATGTTACAAAGTTTAAATAATTTGTATCGCAAAGAGAACTTTAGAAACATAAGTTTAAAATTAGGAAAAGTACAAAATTGGCAAAGTTCCTAAGATGTTATAAATGAAATAGTTAAGTTTAAAATGTTACAAAGTTTAAATAATTTTTATCGCAAAGAGAACGATAGAAACATAAGTTTAAAATTAGGAAAAGTACAAAATAGGCAAAGTTTCTAAGATATCATAAATGAAATAGTTAAGTTTAAAATGTTACAAATTTTAAATAATTTGTATCGCAAAGAGAACGTTAGAAACATAAGTTTAAAATTAGGAAAAGTACAAAATTGGCAAAGTTACTAAGATATCAACAATGAAATAGTTAAGTTTAAAATGTTACAAAATTTTAATAGTTTGTATCGCAAAGAGAACGTTAGAAACATAAGTTTAAAATTAGGAAAAGTACAAAATTGGCAAAGTTCCTAAGATATTACAAATGAAATAGTTAAGTTTAAAATGTTACAAAATTATAATAATTTGTATCGCGAGTAGAACGTTAGAAAATAAAGTTTAAGATTAGGAAAAGTAGAAAATTGGCAAAGTTCCTAAGATATCATAATTGAAATAGTTAAGTTTAAAATGTTACAAAGTTTAAATAATTTGTATCACAAAGAGAACGTTAGAAAAATAAGTTTAAAATTAGGGAAAGTACAAAATTGGCAAAGTTACTAAGATATTAACAATGAAATAGTTAAGTTTAAAATGTTACAAAGTTTAAATAATTTGTATCGCAAAGAGAACGTTAGAAACATAAGTTTAAAATTAGGAAAAGTACAAAATTGGCAAAGTTTCTAAGATATCATAAATGAAATAGTTAAGTTTAAAATGTTACAAAGTTTAAATAATTTGTATCGCAAAGAGAACGTTGGAAACATAAGTTTAAAATTAGGAAAAGTACAAAATTGGCAAAGTTACTAAGATATCAACAATGAAATAGTTAAGTTTAAAATGTTACAAAATTTTAATAGTTTGTATCGCAAAGAGAACGTTAGAAACATAAGTTTAAAATTAGGAAAAGTACAAAATTGGCAAAGTTCCTAAGATATTACAAATGAAATAGTTAAGTTTAAAATGTTACAAAATTTAACAATTTGTATCGCGAGTAGAACGTTAGAAACTAAAGTTTAAGATTAGGAAAAGTACAAAATTGGCAAAGTTCCTAAGATATCATAAATGAAATAGTTAAGTTTAAAATGTTACAAAGTTTAAATAATTTGTATCAGAAAGAGAACGTTAGAAAAATAAGTTTAAAATTAGGGAAAGTACAAAATTGGCAAAGTTACAAAGATATTAACAATGAAATAGTTAAGTTTAAAATGTTACAAAATTTTAATAGTTTGTATCGCAAAGAGAACGTTAGAAACATAAGTTTAAAATTAGGGAAAGTTCAAAATTGGCAAAGTTACTAAGATATCAACAATGAAATAGTTAAGTTTAAAATGTTACAAAATTTTAATAGTTTGTATCGCAAAGAGAACGTTAGAAACATAAGTTTAAAATTAGGAAAAGTACAAAATTGGCAAAGTTCCTAAGATATTACAAATGAAATAGTTAAGTTTAAAATGTTACAAAATTTAACAATTTGTATCGCGAGTAGAACGTTAGAAACTAAAGTTTAAGATTAGGAAAAGTACAAAATTGGCAAAGTTCCTAAGATATCATAAATGAAATAGTTAAGTTTAAAATGTTACAAAGTTTAAATACTTTGTATCGCAAAGAGAACATTAGAAACATAAGTTTAAGATTAGGAAAAGTACAAAATTGGCAAAGTTACTAAGATATCAACAATGAAATAGTTAAGTTTAAAATGTTACAAAATTTTAATAGTTTGTATCGCAAAGAGAACGTTAGAAACATAAGTTTAAAATTAGGAAAAGTACAAAATTGGCAAAGTTACTAAGATATTAACAATGAAATAGTTAAGTTTAAAATGTTACAAAGTTTTAATAGTTTGTATCGCAAAGAGAACGTTAGAAACATAAGTTTAAAATTAGGAAAAGTACAAAATTGGCAAAGTTACTAAGATATTACAAATGAAATAGTTAAGTTTAAAATGTTACAAAATTTAACAATTTGTATCGCGAGTAGAACGTTAGAAACTAAAGTTTAAGATTAGGAAAAGTACAAAATTGGCAAAGTTCCTAAGATATCATAAATGAAATAGTTAAGTTTAAAATGTTACAAAGTTTAAATAATTTGTATCGCAAAGAGAACGTTAGAAACATAAGTTTAAAATTAGGAAAAGTACAAAATTGGCAAAGATCCTAAGATATCATAAATGAAATAGTTAAGTTTAAAATGTTACAAAGTTTAAATAATTTGTATCGCAAAGAGAACGTTAGAAACATAAGTTTAAAATTAGAAAAAGTACAAAATTGGCAAAGTTCCTAAGATATCATAAATGAAATAGTTAAGTTTAAAATGTTACAAAGTTTAAATAATTTGTATCACAAAGAGAACGTTAGAAAAATAAGTTTAAAATTAGGGAAAGTACAAAATTGGCAAAGTTACTAAGATATTAACAATGAAATAGTTAAGTTTAAAATGTTACAAAGTTTTAATAATTTGTATCGCAAAGAGAACGTTAGAAACATAAGTATAAAATTAGGGAAAGTACAAAATTGGCAAAGTTACTAAGATATCAACAATGAAATAGTTAAGTTTAAAATGTTACAAAGTTTTAATAATTTGTATCGCAAAGAGAACGTTAGAAACATAAGTTTAAAATTAGGAAAAGTACAAAATTGGCAAAGTTCCTAAGATATGACAAATGAAATAGTTAAGTTTAAAAAGTCACAAATTTTTAATAATTTGTATCGCGAGTAGAACGTTAGAAACAAAAGTTTAAGATTAGGAAAAGTACAAAATTGGCAAAGTTCCTAAGATATCATAAATGAAATAGTTAAGTTTAAAATGTTACAAAGTTTAAATAATTTGTATCGCAAAGAGAACGATAGAAACTAAAGTTTAAGATTAGGAAAAGTACAAAATTGGCAAAGTTCCTAAGATATCATAAATGAAATAGTTAAGTTTAAAATGTTACAAAGTTTAAATAATTTGTATCGCAAAGAGAACATAAGAAACATAAGTTTAAAATTAGGAAAAGTACAAAATTGGCAAAGTTACTAAGATATCAACAATGAAATAGTTAAGTTTAAAATGTTACAAAATTTTAATAGTTTGTATCGCAAAGAGAACGTTAGAAACATAAGTTTAAAATTAGGAAAAGTACAAAATTGGCAAAGTTCCTAAGATATGACAAATGAAATAGTTAAGTTTAAAATGTCACAAATTTTTAATAGTTTGTATCGCGAGTAGAATGTTAGAAACAAAAGTTTAAGATTAGGAAAAGTACAAAATTGGCAAAGTTACTAAGATATTACAAATGAAATAGTTAAGTTTAAAATGTTACAAAGTTTAAATAATTTGTATCGCAAAGAGAACATTAGAAACATAAGTTTAAAATTAGGAAAAGTACAAAATTGGCAAAGTTACTAAGATATCAACAATGAAATAGTTAAGTTTAAAATGTTACAAAGTTTAAATAATTTTTTATCACAAAGAGAACGTTAGAAACATAAGTTTAAAATTAGGGAAAGTACAAAATTGGCAAAGTTACTAAGATATTAACAATGAAATAGTTAAGTTTAAAATGTTACAAAATTTTAATAGTTTGTATCGCAAAGAGAACGTTAGAAACATAAGTTTAAAATTAGGAAAAGTACAAAATTGGCAAAGTTCCTAAGATATTACAAATGAATTAGTTAAGTTTAAAATGTTACAAAATTTTAATAATTTGTATCACAAAGAGAACGTTAGAAACATAAGTTTAAAATTAGGGAAAGTACAAAATTGGCAAAGTTCCTAAGATATTACAAATAAAATAGTTAAGTTTAAAATGTTACAAAGTTTTAATAATTTGTATCGCGAGTAGAACGTTAGAAACATAAGTTTAAGATTAGGAAAAGTACAAAATTGGCAAAGTTACTAAGATATAAACAATGAAATAGTTAAGTTTAAAATGTTACAAAATTTTAATAGTTTGTATCGCAAAGAGAACGTTAGAAACATAAGTTTAAAATTAGAAAAAGTACAAAATTGGCAAAGTTCCTAAGATATCATAAATGAAATAGTTAAGTTTAAAATGTTACAAAGTTTAAATAATTTGTATCGCAAAGAGAACATAAGAAACATAAGTTTAAAATTAGGAAAAGTACAAAATTGGCAAAGTTACTAAGATATCAACAATGAAATAGTTAAGTTTAAAATGTTACAAAATTTTAATAGTTTGTATCGCAAAGAGAACGTTAGAAACATAAGTTTAAAATTAGGAAAAGTACAAAATTGGCAAAGTTCCTAAGATATGACAAATGAAATAGTTAAGTTTAAAATGTCACAAATTTTTAATAGTTTGTATCGCGAGTAGAATGTTAGAAACAAAAGTTTAAGATTAGGAAAAGTACAAAATTGGCAAAGTTCCTAAGATATTACAAATGAAATAGTTAAGTTTAAAATGTTACAAAGTTTAAATAATTTGTATCGCAAAGAGAACATTAGAAACATAAGTTTAAAATTAGGAAAAGTACAAAATTGGCAAAGTTACTAAGATATCAACAATGAAATAGTTAAGTTTAAAATGTTACAAAGTTTAAATAATTTTTTATCACAAAGAGAACGTTAGAAACATAAGTTTAAAATTAGGGAAAGTACAAAATTGGCAAAGTTCCTAAGATATTACAAATGAAATAGTTAAGTTTAAAATGTTACAAAGTTATAATAATTTGTATCTCAAGTAGAACGTTAGAAAATAAAGTTTAAGATTAGGAAAAGTAGAAAATTGGCAAAGTTATTAAGATATCAACAATGACATAGTTAAGTTTAAAATGTTACAAAATTTTAATAGTTTGTATCGCAAAGAGAACGTTAGAAACATAAGTTTAAAATTAGGAAAAGTACAAAATTGGCAAAGTTCCTAAGATATTACAAATGAATTAGTTAAGTTTAAAATGTTACAAAATTTTAATAATTTGTATCACAAAGAGAACGTTAGAAACATAAGTTTAAAATTAGGGAAAGTACAAAATTGGCAAAGTTCCTAAGATATTACAAATAAAATAGTTAAGTTTAAAATGTTACAAAGTTTTAATAATTTGTATCGCGAGTAGAACGTTAGAAACATAAGTTTAAGATTAGGAAAAGTACAAAATTGGCAAAGTTACTAAGATATAAAGAATGAAATAGTTAAGTTTAAAATGTTACAAAATTTTAATAGTTTGTATCGCAAAGAGAACGTTAGAAACATAAGTTTAAAATTAGAAAAAGTACAAAATTGGCAAAGTTCCTAAGATATCATAAATGAAATAGTTAAGTTTAAAATGTTACAAAGTTTAAATAATTTGTATCACAAAGAGAACGTTAGAAACATAAGTTTAAAATTAGGGAAAGTACAAAATTGGCAAAGTTACTAAGATATCAACAATGAAATAGTTAAGTTTAAAATGTTACAAAATTTTAATAGTTTGTATCGCAAAGAGAACGTTAGAAACATAAGTTTAAAATTAGGAAAAGTACAAAATTGGCAAAGTTCCTAAGATATTACAAATGAAATAGTTAAGTTTAAAATGTTACAAAATTTAACAATTTGTATCGCGAGTAGAACGTTAGAAACTAAAGTTTAAGATTAGGAAAAGTACAAAATTGGCAAAGTTCCTAAGATATCATAAATGAAATAGTTAAGTTTAAAATGTTACAAAGTTTAAATAATTTGTATCGCAAAGAGAACATAAGAAACATAAGTTTAAAATTAGGAAAAGTACAAAATTGGCAAAGTTACTAAGATATCAACAATGAAATAGTTAAGTTTAAAATGTTACAAAATTTTAATAGTTTGTATCGCAAAGAGAACGTTAGAAACATAAGTTTAAAATTAGGAAAAGTACAAAATTGGCAAAGTTCCTAAGATATGACTAATGAAATAGTTAAGTTTAAAATGTCACAAATTTTTAATAGTTTGTATCGCGAGTAGAATGTTAGAAACAAAAGTTTATGATTAGGAAAAGTACAAAATTGGCAAAGTTCCTAAGATATTACAAATGAAATAGTTAAGTTTAAAATGTTACAAAGTTTAAATAATTTTTTATCACAAAGAGAACGTTAGAAACATAAGTTTAAAATTAGGGAAAGTACAAAATTGGCAAAGTTCCTAAGATATTACAAATGAAATAGTTAAGTTTAAAATGTTACAAAGTTATAATAATTTGTATCTCAAGTAGAACGTTAGAAAATAAAGTTTAAGATTAGGAAAAGTAGAAAATTGGCAAAGTTATTAAGATATCAACAATGACATAGTTAAGTTTAAAATGTTACAAAATTTTAATAGTTTGTATCGCAAAGAGAACGTTAGAAACATAAGTTTAAAATTAGGAAAAGTACAAAATTGGCAAAGTTCCTAAGATATTACAAATGAAATAGTTAAGTTTAAAATGTTACAAAATTTAACAATTTGTATCGCGAGTAGAACGTTAGAAACTAAAGTTTAAGATTAGGAAAAGTACAAAATTGGCAAAGTTCCTAAGATATCATAAATGAAATAGTTAAGTTTAAAATGTTACAAAGTTTAAATAATTTGTATCACAAAGAGAACGTTAGAAACATAAGTTTAAAATTAGGGAAAGTACAAAATTGGCAAAGTTACTAAGATATTAACAATGAAATAGTTAAGTTTAAAATGTTACAAAATTTTAATAGTTTGTACCGCAAAGAGAACGTTAGAAACATAAGTTTAAAATTAGGAAAAGTACAAAATTGGCAAAGTTCCTAAGATATTACAAATGAAATAGTTAAGTTTAAAATGTTACAATGTTTTAATAATTTGTATCGCAAAGAGAACGTTAGAAACATAAGTTTAAAATTAGGGAAAGTACAAAATTGGCAAAGTTCCTAAGATATCATAAATGAAATAGTTAAGTTTAAAATAGTACAAAGTTTAAATAATTTGTATCGCAAAGAGAACGTTAGAAACTTAAGTTTAAAATTAGGAAAAGTACAAAATTGGCAAAGTTACTAAGATATCAACAATGAAATAGTTAAGTTTAAAATGTTACAAAATTTTAATAGTTTGTATCGCAAAGAGAACGTTAGAAACATAAGTTTAAAATTAGAAAAAGTACAAAATTGGCAAAGTTCCTAAGATATCATAAATGAAATAGTTAAGTTTAAAATGTTACAAAGTTTAAATAATTTGTATCACAAAGAGAACATTAGAAAAATAAGTTTAAAATTAGGGAAAGTACAAAATTGGCAAAGTTACTAAGATATTAACAATGAAATAGTTAAGTTTAAAATGTTACAAAATTTTAATAGTTTGTATTGCAAAGAGAACGTTAGAAACATAAGTTTAAAATTAGGGAAAGTACAAAATTGGCAAAGTTACTAAGATATCAACAATGAAATAGTTAAGTTTAAAATGTTACAAAATTTTAATAGTTTGTATCGCAAAGAGAACGTTAGAAACATAAGTTTAAAATTAGGAAAAGTACAAAATTGGCAAAGTTCCTAAGATATTACAAATGAAATAGTTAAGTTTAAAATGTTACAAAATTTTAATAATTTGTATCGCGAGTAGAACGTTAGAAACAAAAGTTTAAGATTAGGAAAAGTAGAAAATTGGCAAAGTTCCTAAGATATCATAAATGAAATAGTTAAGTTTAAAATGTTACAAAGTTTAAATAATTTGTATCGGAAAGAGAACGTTAGAAACATAAGTTTAAAATTAGGGAAAGTACAAAATTGGCAAAGTTCCTAAGATATCATAAATGAAATAGTTAAGTTTAAAATGTTACAAAGTTTAAATAATTTGTATCGCAAAGAGAACGTTAGAAACATAAGTTTAAAATTAGGAAAAGTACAAAATTGGCAAAGTTAATAAGATATCATAATTGAAATAGTTAAGTTTAAAATGTTACAAAGTTTAAATAATTTGTATCGCAAAGAGAACGTTAGAAACATAAGTTTAAAATTAGGGAAAGTACAAAATTGGAAAAGTTACTAAGATATCAACAATGAAATAGTTAAGTTTAAAATGTTACAAAATTTTAATAGTTTGTATTGCAAAGAGAACGTTAGAAACATAAGTTTAAAATTAGGAAAAGTACAAAATTGGCAAAGTTCCTAAGATATTACAAATGAAATAGTTAAGTTTAAAATGTTACAAAATTTAACAATTTGTATCGCGAGTAGAACGTTAGAAACTAAAGTTTAAGATTAGGAAAAGTACAAAATTGGCAAAGTTCCTAAAATATCATAAATGAAATAGTTAAGTTTAAAATGTTACAAATTTTAAATAATTTGTATCGCAAAGAGAACATTAGAAACATAAGTTTAAAATTAGGAAAAGTACAAAATTGGCAAAGTTACTAAGATATCAACAATGAAATAGTTAAGTTTAAAATGTTACAAAATTTTAATAGTTTGTATCGCAAAGAGAACGTTAGAAACATAAGTTTAAAATTAGGAAAAGTACAAAATTGGCAAAGTTCCTAAGATATGACAAATGAAATAGTTAAGTTTAAAATGTCACAAATTTTTAATAGTTTGTATCGCGAGTAGAACGTTAGAAACAAAAGTTTAAGATTAGGAAAAGTACAAAATTGGCAAAGTTCCTAAGATATTACAAATGAAATAGTTAAGTTTAAAATGTTACAAAGTTTAAATAATTTGTATCGCAAAGAGAACATTAGAAACATAAGTTTAAAATTAGAAAAAGTACAAAATTGGCAAAGTTACTAAGATATCAACAATGAAATAGTTAAGTTTAAAATGTTACAAAATTTTAATAGTTTGTATCGCAAAGAGAACGTTAGAAACATAAGTTTAAAATTAGGAAAAGTACAAAATTGGCAAAGTTCCTAAGATATTACAAATGAAATAGTTAAGTTTAAAATGTTACAAAGTTTAAATAATTTGTATCACAAAGAGAACGTTAGAAACATAAGTTTAAAATTAGGGAAAGTACAAAATTGGCAAAGTTACTAAGATATTAACAATGAAATAGTTAAGTTTAAAATGTTACAAAATTTTAATAGTTTGTATCGCAAAGAGAACGTTAGAAACATAAGTTTAAAATTAGGAAAAGTACAAAATTGGCAAAGTTCCTAAGATATTACAAATGAAATAGTTAAGTTTAAAATTTTACAAAGTTTTAATAATTTGTATCGCAAAGAGAACGTTAGAAACATAAGTTTAAAATTAGGGAAAGTACAAAATTGGCAAAGTTCCTAAGATATTACAAATGAAATAGTTAAGTTTAAAATGTTACAAAGTTTTAATAATTTGTATCGCGAGTAGAACGTTAGAAACATAAGTTTAAGATTAGGAAAAGTACAAAATTGGCAAAGTTACTAAGATATAAAGAATGAAATAGTTAAGTTTAAAATGTTACAAAATTTAAATAATTTGTATCGCAAAGAGAACGTTAGAAACATAAGTTTAAAATTAGGAAAAGTACAAAATTGGCAAAGTTCCTAAGATATTACAAATGAAATAGTTAAGTTTAAAATGTTACAAAGTTTAAATAATTTGTATCGCAAAGAGAACGTTACAAACATCAGTTTAAAATTAGGAAAAGTACAAAATTGGCAAAGTTCCTAAGATATCATAAATGAAATAGTTTAGTTTAAAATGTTACAAAGTTTAAATATTTTGTATCACAAAGAGAACGTTAGAAACATAAGTTTAAAATTAGGGAAAGTACAAAATTGGCAAAGTTCCTAAGATATTACAAATGAAATAGTTAAGTTTAAAATGTTACAAAGTTATAATAATTTGTATCTCGAGTAGAACGTTAGAAAATAAAGTTTAAGATTAGGAAAAGTACAAAATTGGCAAAGTTCCTAAGATATCATAAATGAAATAGTTAAGTTTAAAATGTTACAAAGTTTAAATAATTTGTATCGCAAAGAGAACATTAGAAACATAAGTTTAAAATTAGGAAAAGTACAAAATTGGCAAAGTTACTAAGATATCAACAATGAAATAGTTAAGTTTAAAATGTTACAAAATTTTAATAGTTTGTATCGCAAAGAGAACGTTAGAAACATAAGTTTAAAATTAGGAAAAGTACAAAATTGACAAAGTTCCTAAGATATTACAAATGAAATAGTTAAGTTTAAAATGTTACAAAGTTTAAATAATTTGTATCACAAAGAGAACGTTAGAAACATAAGTTTAAAATTAGGGAAAGTACAAAATTGGCAAAGTTACTAAGATATTAACAATGAAATATTTAAGTTTAAAATGTTACAAAGTTTAAATAATTTGTATCACAAAGAGAACGTTAGAAACATAAGTTTAAAATTAGGGAAAGTACAAAATTGGCAAAGTTACTAAGATATTAACAATGAAATATTTAAGTTTAAAATGTTACAAAATTTTAATAGTTTGTATCGCAAAGAGAACGTTAGAAACATAAGTTTAAAATTAGGAAAAGTACAAAATTGACAAAGTTCCTAAGATATTACAATTGAAATAGTTAAGTTTAAAATGTTACAAAGTTTTAATAATTTGTATCGCAAAGAGAACGTTAGAAACATAAGTTTAAAATTAGGGAAAGTACAAAATTGGCAAAGTTCCTAAGATATTACAAATGAAATAGTTAAGTTTAAAATGTTACAAAGTTTTAATAATTTGTATCGCAAGTAGAACGTTAGAAAATAAAGTTTAAGATTAGGAAAAGTAGAAAAATTAGCAAAGTTATTAAGATATCAACAATGACATAGTTAAGTTTAAAATGTTACAAAATTTTAATAGTTTGTATCGCAAAGAGAACGTTAGAAACATAAGTTTAAAATTAGGAAAAGTACAAAATTGGCAAAGTTCCTAAGATATTACAAATGAAATAGTTAAGTTTAAAATGTTACAAAATTTAACAATTTGTATCGCGAGTAGAACGTTAGAAACTAAAGTTTAAGATTAGGAAAAGTACAAAATTGGCAAAGTTCCTAAGATATCATAAATGAAATAGTTAAGTTTAAAATGTTACAAAGTTTAAATAATTTGTATCGCAAAGAGAACATTAGAAACATAAGTTTAAAATTAGGAAAAGTACAAAATTGGCAAAGTTACTAAGATATCAACAATGAAATAGTTAAGTTTAAAATGTTACAAAATTTTAATAGTTTGTATCGCAAAGAGAACGTTAGAAACATAAGTTTAAAATTAGGAAAAGTACAAAATTGGCAAAGTTCCTAAGATATCATAAATGAAATAGTTAAGTTTAAAATGTTACAAAGTTTACATAATTTGTATCGCAAAGAGAACATTAGAAACATAAGTTTAAAATTAGGAAAAGTACAAAATTGGCAAAGTTACTAAGATATCAACAATGAAATAGTTAAGTTTAAAATGTTACAAAATTTTAATAATTTGTATCACAAAGAGAACGTTAGAAACATAAGTTTAAAATTAGGGAAAGTACAAAATTGGCAAAGTTACTAAGATATTAACAATGAATTAGTTAAGTTTAAAATGTTACAAAGTTTTAATAATTTGTATCACAAAGAGAACGTTAGAAACATAAGTTTAAAATTAGGGAAAGTACAAAATTGGCAAAGTTCTTAAGATATTACAAATGAAATAGTTAAGTTTAAAATGTTACAAAGTTTTAATAATTTGTATCGCAAAGAGAACGTTAGAAACATAAGTTTAAAATTAGGGAAAGTACAAAATTGGCAAAGTTCCTAAGATATTACAAATGAAACAGTTAAGTTTAAAATGTTACAAAGTTTTAATAATTTGTACCGCAAGTAGAACGTTAGAAAATAAAGTTTAAGATTAGGAAAAGTAGAAAATTAGCAAAGTTATTAAGATATCAACAATGACATAGTTAAGTTTAAAATGTTACAAAATTTTAATAGTTTGTATCGCAAAGAGAACGTTAGAAACATAAGTTTAAAATTAGGAAAAGTACAAAATTGGCAAAGTTCCTAAGATATTACAAATGAAATAGTTAAGTTTAAAATGTTACAAAATTTAACAATTTGTATCGCGAGTAGAACGTTAGAAACTAAAGTTTAAGATTAGGAAAAGTACAAAATTGGCAAAGTTCCTAAGATATCATAAATGAAATAGTTAAGTTTAAAATGTTACAAAGTTTTAATAATTTGTATCGCAAAGAGAACGTTAGAAACATAAGTTTAAAATTAGGGAAAGTACAAAATTGGCAAAGTTCCTAAGATATTACAAATGAAATAGTTAAGTTTAAAATGTTACAAAATTGAACAATTTGTATCGCGAGTAGAACGTTAGAAACTAAAGTTTAAGATTAGGAAAAGTACAAAATTGGCAAAGTTCCTAAGATATCATAAATGAAATAGTTAAGTTTAAAATGTTACAAAGTTTTAATAATTTGTATCGCAAAGAGAACGTTAGAAACATAAGTTTAAAATTAGGGAAAGTACAAAATTGGCAAAGTTCCTAAGATATTACAAATGAAATAGTTAAGTTTAAAATGTTACAAAGTTTTAATAATTTGTATCGCAAGTAGAACGTTAGAAAATAAAGTTTAAGATTAGGAAAAGTAGAAAATTAGCAAAGTTATTAAGATATCAACAATGACATAGTTAAGTTTAAAATGTTACAAAATTTTAATAGTTTGTATCGCAAAGAGAACGTTAGAAACATAAGTTTAAAATTAGGAAAAGTACAAAATTGGCAAAGTTCCTAAGATATTACAAATGAAATAGTTAAGTTTAAAATGTTACAAAATTTAACAATTTGTATCGCGAGTAGAACGTTAGAAACTAAAGTTTAAGATTAGGAAAAGTACCAAATTGGCAAAGTTCCTAAGATATCATAAATGAAATAGTTAAGTTTAAAATGTTACAAAGTTTAAATAATTTGTATCGCAAAGAGAACATTAGAAACATAAGTTTAAAATTAGGAAAAGTACAAAATTGGCAAAGTTACTAAGATATCAACAATGAAATAGTTAAGTTTAAAATGTTACAAAATTTTAATAGTTTGTATCGCAAAGAGAACGTTAGAAACATAAGTTTAAAATTAGGAAAAGTACAAAATTGGCAAAGTTCCTAAGATATCATAAATGAAATAGTTAAGTTTAAAATGTTACAAAGTTTAAATAATTTGTATCGCAAAGAGAACATTAGAAACATAAGTTTAAAATTAGGAAAAGTACAAAATTGGCAAAGTTACTAAGATATCAACAATGAAATAGTTAAGTTTAAAATGTTACAAAATTTTAATAATTTGTATCGCAAAGAGAACGTTAGAAACATAAGTTTAAAATTAGGAAAAGTACAAAATTGGCAAAGTTCCTAAGATATTACAAATGAAATAGTTAAGTTTAAAATGTTACAAAGTTTAAATAATTTGTATCACAAAGAGAACGTTAGAAACATAAGTTTAAAATTAGGGAAAGTACAAAATTGGCAAAGTTACTAAGATATTAACAATGAAATAGTTAAGTTTAAAATGTTACAAAGTTTTAATAATTTGTATCACAAAGAGAACGTTAGAAACATAAGTTTAAAATTAGGGAAAGTACAAAATTGGCAAAGTTCCTAAGATATTACAAATGAAATAGTTAAGTTTAAAATGTTACAAAGTTTTAATAATTTGTATCGCAAAGAGAACGTTAGAAACATAAGTTTAAAATTAGGGAAAGTACAAAATTGGCAAAGTTACTAAGATATCAACAATGAAATAGTTAAGTTTAAAATGTTACAAAGTTTTAATAATTTGTATCGCAAAGAGAACGTTAGAAACATAAGTTTAAAATTAGGGAAAGTACAAAATTGGCAAAGTTACTAAGATATCAACAATGAAATAGTTAAGTTTAAAATGTTACAAAATTTTAATAGTTTGTATTGCAAAGAGAACGTTAGAAACATAAGTTTAAAATTAGGAAAAGTACAAAATTGGCAAAGTTCCTAAGATATTACAAATGAAATAGTTAAGTTTAAAATGTTACAAAATTGAACAATTTGTATCGCGAGTAGAACGTTAGAAACTAAAGTTTAAGATTAGGAAAAGTACAAAATTGGCAAAGTTCCTAAGATATCATAAATGAAATAGTTAAGTTTAAAATGTTACAAAGTTTAAATAATTTGTATCGCAAAGAGAACATTAGAAACATAAGTTTAAAATTAGGAAAAGTACAAAATTGGCAAAGTTACTAAGATATTACAAATGAAATAGTTAAGTTTAAAATGTTACAAAGTTTAAATAATTTGTATCACAAAGAGAACGTTAGAAACATAAGTTTAAAATTAGGGAAAGTACAAAATTGGCAAAGTTACTAAGATATTAACAATGAAATAGTTAAGTTTAAAATGTTACAAAGTTTTAATAATTTGTATCACAAAGAGAACGTTAGAAACATAAGTTTAAAATTACGGAAAGTACAAAATTGGCAAAGTTCCTAAGATATTACAAATGAAATAGTTAAGTTTAAAATGTTACAAAGTTTTAATAATTTGTATCGCGAGTAGAACGTTAGAAAATAAAGTTTAAGATTAGGTTAAGTACAAAATTGGCAAAGTTACTAAGATATAAAGAATGAAATAGTTAAGTTTAAAATGTTACAAAATTTAAATAATTTGTATCGCAAAGAGAACGTTAGAAACATAAGTTTAAAATTAGGAAAAGTACAAAATTGGCAAAGTTCCTAAGATATTACAAATGAAATAGTTAAGTTTAAAATGTTACAAAGTTTAAATAATTTGTATCGCAAAGAGAACGTTAGAAAAATAAGTTTAAAATTAGGGAAAGTACAAAATTGGCAAAGTTACTAAGATATTAACAATGAAATAGTTAAGTTTAAAATGTTACAAAATTTTAATAGTTTGTATCGCAAAGAGAACGTTAGAAACATAAGTTTAAAATTAGGGAAAGTACAAAATTGGCAAAGTTACTAAGATATCAACAATGAAATAGTTAAGTTTAAAATGTTACAAAATTTTAATAGTTTGTATCGCAAAGAGAACGTTAGAAACATAAGTTTAAAATTAGGAAAAGTACAAAATTGGCAAAGTTCCTAAGATATTACAAATGAAATAGTTAAGTTTAAAATGTTACAAAGTTTTAATAATTTGTATCGCAAAGAGAACGTTAGAAACATAAGTTTAAAATTAGGGAAAGTACAAAATTGGCAAAGTTACTAAGATATCAACAATGAAATAGTTAAGTTTAAAATGTTACAAAGTTTTAATAATTTGTATCGCAAAGAGAACGTTAGAAACATAAGTTTAAAATTAGGGAAAGTACAAAATTGGCAAAGTTACTAAGATATCAACAATGAAATAGTTAAGTTTAAAATGTTACAAAATTTTAATAGTTTGTATTGCAAAGAGAACGTTAGAAACATAAGTTTAAAATTAGGAAAAGTACAAAATTGGCAAAGTTCCTAAGATATTACAAATGAAATAGTTAAGTTTAAAATGTTACAAAGTTTTAATAATTTGTATCGCAAAGAGAACGTTAGAAACATAAGTTTAAAATTAGGGAAAGTACAAAATTGGCAAAGTTACTAAGATATCAACAATGAAATAGTTAAGTTTAAAATGTTACAAAGTTTTAATAATTTGTATCGCAAAGAGAACGTTAGAAACATAAGTTTAAAATTAGGAAAAGTACAAAATTGGCAAAGTTCCTAAGATATTACAAATGAAATAGTTAAGTTTAAAATGTTACAAAATTGAACAATTTGTATCGCGAGTAGAACGTTAGAAACTAAAGTTTAAGATTAGGAAAAGTACAAAATTGGCAAAGTTCCTAAGATATCATAAACGAAATAGTTAAGTTTAAAATGTTACAAAGTTTAAATAATTTGTATCGCAAAGAGAACATTAGAAACATAAGTTTAAAATTAGGAAAAGTACAAAATTGGCAAAGTTACTAAGATATCAACAATGAAATAGTTAAGTTTAAAATGTTACAAAATTTTAATAGTTTGTATCGCAAAGAGAACGTTAGAAACATAAGTTTAAAATTAGGAAAAGTACAAAATTGGCAAAGTTCCTAAGATATTACAAATGAAATAGTTAAGTTTAAAATGTTACAAAGTTTAAATAATTTGTATCACAAAGAGAACGTTAGAAACATAAGTTTAAAATTAGGGAAAGTACAAAATTGGCAAAGTTCCTAAGATATTACAAATGAAATAGTTAAGTTTAAAATGTTACAAAGTTTTAATAATTTGTATCGCGAGTAGAACGTTAGAAAATAAAGTTTAAGATTAGGAAAAGTACAAAATTGGCAAAGTTACTAAGATATAAAGAATGAAATAGTTAAGTTTAAAATGTTACAAAATTTAAATAATTTGTATCGCAAAGAGAACGTTAGAAACATAAGTTTAAAATTAGGAAAAGTACAAAATTGGCAAAGTTCCTAAGATATTACAAATGAAATAGTTAAGTTTAAAATGTTACAAAATTTAACAATTTGTATCGCGAGTAGAACGTTAGAAACTAAAGTTTAAGATTAGGAAAAGTACAAAATTGGCAAAGTTCCTAAGATATCATAAATGAAATAGTTAAGTTTAAAATGTTACAAAGTTTAAATAATTTGTATCGCAAAGAGAACATTAGAAACATAAGTTTAAAATTAGGAAAAGTACAAAATTGGCAAAGTTACTAAGATATCAACAATGAAATAGTTAAGTTTAAAATGTTACAAAATTTTAATAGTTTGTATCGCAAAGAGAACGTTAGAAACATAAGTTTAAAATTAGGAAAAGTACAAAATTGGCAAAGTTCCTAAGATATCATAAATGAAATAGTTAAGTTTAAAATGTTACAAAATTTTAATAGTTTGTATCGCAAAGAGAACGTTAGAAACATAAGTTTAAAATTAGGAAAAGTACAAAATTGGCAAAGTTCCTAAGATATCATAAATGAAATAGTTAAGTTTAAAATGTTACAAAGTTTAAATAATTTGTATCGCAAAGAGAACATTAGAAACATAAGTTTAAAATTAGGAAAAGTACAAAATTGGCAAAGTTACTAAGATATCAACAATGAAATAGTTAAGTTTAAAATGTTACAAAATTTTAATAATTTGTATCGCAAAGAGAACGTTAGAAACATAAGTTTAAAATTAGGAAAAGTACAAAATTGGCAAAGTTCCTAAGATATTACAAATGAAATAGTTAAGTTTAAAATGTTACAAAGTTTAAATAATTTGTATCACAAAGAGAACGTTAGAAACATAAGTTTAAAATTAGGGAAAGTACAAAATTGGCAAAGTTACTAAGATATTAACAATGAAATAGTTAAGTTTAAAATGTTACAAAGTTTTAATAATTTGTATCACAAAGAGAACGTTAGAAACATAAGTTTAAAATTAGGGAAAGTACAAAATTGGCAAAGTTCCTAAGATATTACAAATGAAATAGTTAAGTTTAAAATGTTACATAAGTTTTAATAATTTGTATCGCAAAGAGAACGTTAGAAACATAAGTTTAAAATTAGGGAAAGTACAAAATTGGCAAAGTTACTAAGATATCAACAATGAAATAGTTAAGTTTAAAATGTTACAAAGTTTTAATAATTTGTATCGCAAAGAGAACGTTAGAAACATAAGTTTAAAATTAGGGAAAGTACAAAATTGGCAAAGTTACTAAGATATCAACAATAAAATAGTTAAGTTTAAAATGTTACAAAATTTTAATAGTTTGTATTGCAAAGAGAACGTTAGAAACATAAGTTTAAAATTAGGAAAAGTACAAAATTGGCAAAGTTCCTAAGATATTACAAATGAAATAGTTAAGTTTAAAATGTTACAAAATTGAACAATTTGTATCGCGAGTAGAACGTTAGAAACTAAAGTTTAAGATTAGGAAAAGTACAAAATTGGCAAAGTTCCTAAGATATCATAAATGAAATAGTTAAGTTTAAAATGTTACAAAGTTTAAATAATTTGTATCGCAAAGAGAACATTAGAAACATAAGTTTAAAATTAGGAAAAGTACAAAATTGGCAAAGTTACTAAGATATTACAAATGAAATAGTTAAGTTTAAAATGTTACAAAGTTTAAATAATTTGTATCACAAAGAGAACGTTAGAAACATAAGTTTAAAATTAGGGAAAGTACAAAATTGGCAAAGTTACTAAGATATTAACAATGAAATAGTTAAGTTTAAAATGTTACAAAATTTTAATAGTTTGTATCGCAAAGAGAACGTTAGAAACATAAGTTTAAAATTAGGAAAAGTCAAAATTGGCAAAGTTCCTAAGATATTACAAATGAAATAGTTAAGTTTAAAATGTTACAAAGTTTTAATAATTTGTATCACAAAGAGAACGTTAGAAACATAAGTTTAAAATTACGGAAAGTACAAAATTGGCAAAGTTCCTAAGATATTACAAATGAAATAGTTAAGTTTAAAATGTTACAAAGTTTTAATAATTTGTATCGCGAGTAGAACGTTAGAAAATAAAGTTTAAGATTAGGATAAGTACAAAATTGGCAAAGTTACTAAGATATAAAGAATGAAATAGTTAAGTTTAAAATGTTACAAAATTTAAATAATTTGTATCGCAAAGAGAACGTTAGAAACATAAGTTTAAAATTAGGAAAAGTACAAAATTGGCAAAGTTCCTAAGATATTACAAATGAAATAGTTAAGTTTAAAATGTTACAAAGTTTAAATAATTTGTATCGCAAAGAGAACGTTAGAAAAATAAGTTTAAAATTAGGGAAAGTACAAAATTGGCAAAGTTACTAAGATATTAACAATGAAATAGTTAAGTTTAAAATGTTACAAAATTTTAATAGTTTGTATCGCAAAGAGAACGTTAGAAACATAAGTTTAAAATTAGGGAAAGTACAAAATTGGCAAAGTTACTAAGATATCAACAATGAAATAGTTAAGTTTAAAATGTTACAAAATTTTAATAGTTTGTATCGCAAAGAGAACGTTAGAAACATAAGTTTAAAATTAGGAAAAGTACAAAATTGGCAAAGTTCCTAAGATATTACAAATGAAATAGTTAAGTTTAAAATGTTACAAAGTTTTAATAATTTGTATCGCAAAGAGAACGTTAGAAAATAAAGTTTAAGATTAGGATAAGTACAAAATTGGCAAAGTTACTAAGATATAAAGAATGAAATAGTTAAGTTTAAAATGTTACAAAATTTAAATAATTTGTATCGCAAAGAGAACGTTAGAAACATAAGTTTAAAATTAGGAAAAGTACAAAATTGGCAAAGTTCCTAAGATATTACAAATGAAATAGTTAAGTTTAAAATGTTACAAAGTTTAAATAATTTGTATCGCAAAGAGAACGTTAGAAAAATAAGTTTAAAATTAGGGAAAGTACAAAATTGGCAAAGTTACTAAGATATTAACAATGAAATAGTTAAGTTTAAAATGTTACAAAATTTTAATAGTTTGTATCGCAAAGAGAACGTTAGAAACATAAGTTTAAAATTAGGGAAAGTACAAAATTGGCAAAGTTACTAAGATATCAACAATGAAATAGTTAAGTTTAAAATGTTACAAAATTTTAATAGTTTGTATCGCAAAGAGAACGTTAGAAACATAAGTTTAAAATTAGGAAAAGTACAAAATTGGCAAAGTTCCTAAGATATTACAAATGAAATAGTTAAGTTTAAAATGTTACAAAGTTTTAATAATTTGTATCGCAAAGAGAACGTTAGAAAATAAAGTTTAAGATTAGGAAAAGTACAAAATTGGCAAAGTTACTAAGATATAAAGAATGAAATAGTTAAGTTTAAAATGTTACAAAATTTAAATAATTTGTATCGCAAAGAGAACGTTAGAAACATAAGTTTAAAATTAGGAAAAGTACAAAATTGGCAAAGTTCCTAAGATATTACAAATGAAATAGTTAAGTTTAAAATGTTACAAAGTTTAAATAATTTGTATCACAAAGAGAACGTTAGAAACATAAGTTTAAAATTAGGGAAAGTACAAAATTGGCAAAGTTACTAAGATATTAACAATGAAATAGTTAAGTTTAAAATGTTACAAAGTTTTAATAATTTGTATCACAAAGAGAACGTTAGAAACATAAGTTTAAAATTAGGGAAAGTACAAAATTGGTAAAGTTCCTAAGATATTACAAATGAAATAGTTAAGTTTAAAATGTTACAAAATTTTAACAATTTGTATCGCGAGTAGAACGTTAGAAACTAAAGTTTAAGATTAGGAAAAGTACAAAATTGGCAAAGTTCCTAAGATATCATAAATGAAATAGTTAAGTTTAAAATGATACAAAGTTTTAATAATTTGTATCGCAAAGAGAACATTAGAAACATAAGTTTAAAATTAGGAAAAGTACAAAATTGGCAAAGTTCCTAAGATATCATAAATGAAATAGTTAAGTTTAAAATGTTACAAAGTTTAAATAATTTGTATCGCAAAGAGAACATTAGAAACATAAGTTTAAAATTAGGAAAAGTACAAAATTGGCAAAGTTACTAAGATATCAACAATGAAATAGTTAAGTTTAAAATGTTACAAAATTTTAATAGTTTGTATCGCAAAGAGAACGTTAGAAACATAAGTTTAAAATTAGGGAAAGTACAAAATTGGCAAAGTTACTAAGATATTAACAATGAAATAGTTAAGTTTAAAATGTTACAAAGTTTTAATAGTTTGTATCGCAAAGAGAACGTTAGAAACATAAGTTTAAAATTAGGGAAAGTACAAAATTGGCAAAGTTACTAAGATATTAACAATGAAATAGTTAAGTTTAAAATGTTACAAAGTTTTAATAGTTTGTATCGCAAAGAGAACGTTAGAAACATAAGTTTAAAATTAGGGAAAGTACAAAATTGGCAAAGTTACTAAGATATCAACAATGAAATAGTTAAGTTTAAAATGTTACAAAATTTTAATAGTTTGTATCGCAAAGAGAACGTTAGAAACATAAGTTTAAAATTAGGAAAAGTACAAAATTGGCAAAGTTCCTAAGATATTACAAATGAAATAGTTAAGTTTAAAATGTTACAAAGTTTAAATAATTTGTATCACAAAGAGAACGTTAGAAACATAAGTTTAAAATTAGGGAAAGTACAAAATTGGCAAAGTTACTAAGATATTAACAATGAAATAGTTAAGTTTAAAATGTTACAAAGTTTTAATAATTTGTATCACAAAGAGAACGTTAGAAACATAAGTTTAAAATTAGGGAAAGTACAAAATTGGCAAAGTTACTAAGATATCAACAATGAAATAGTTAAGTTTAAAATGTTACAAAATTTTAATAGCTTGTATCGCAAAGAGAACGTTAGAAACATAAGTTTAAAATTAGGAAAAGTACAAAATTGGCAAAGTTCCTAAGATATTACAAATGAAATAGTTAAGTTTAAAATGTTACAAAGTTTAAATAATTTGTATCACAAAGAGAACGTTAGAAACATAAGTTTAAAATTAGGGAAAGTACAAAATTGGCAAAGTTACTAAGATATTAACAATGAAATAGTTAAGTTTAAAATGTTACAAAGTTTTAATAATTTGTATCACAAAGAGAACGTTAGAAACATAAGTTTAAAATTAGGGAAAGTACAAAATTGGCAAAGTTCCTAAGATATTACAAATGAAATAGTTAAGTTTAAAATGTTACAAAGTTATAATATTTTGTATCGCAAAGAGAACGTTAGAAACATAAGTTTAAAATTAGGGAAAGTACAAAATTGGCAAAGTTCCTAAGATATCATAAATGAAATAGTTAAGTTTAAAATGTTACAAAGTTTTAATAATTTGTATCGCAAAGAGAACGTTAGAAACATAAGTTTAAAATTAGGGAAAGTACAAAATTGGCAAAGTTACTAAGATATCAACAATGAAATAGTTAAGTTTAAAATGTTACAAAATTTTAATAGTTTGTATTGCAAAGAGAACGTTAGAAACATAAGTTTAAAATTAGGAAAAGTACAAAATTGGCAAAGTTCCTAAGATATTAGAAATGAAATAGTTAAGTTTAAAATGTTACAAAGTTTTAATAATTTGTATCGCAAAGAGAACGTTAGAAACATAAGTTTAAAATTAGGGAAAGTACAAAATTGTCAAAGTTCCTAAGATATTACAAATGAAATAGTTAAGTTTAAAATGTTACAAAATTTAAATAATTTGTATCGCAAAGAGAACGTTAGAAACATAAGTTTAAAATTAGGAAAAGTACAAAATTGGCAAAGTTCCTAAGATATTACAAATGAAATAGTTAAGTTTAAAATGTTACAAAGTTTAAATAATTTGTATCGTAAAGAGAACGTTAGAAACATAAGTTTAAAATTAGGGAAAGTACAAAATTGGCAAAGTTCCTAAGATATCATAAATGAAATAGTTAAGTTTAAAATGTTACAAAGTTTAAATAATTTGTATCGCAAAGAGAACGTTAGAAATATAAGTTTAAAATTAGGAAAAGTACAAAATTGGCAAAGTTACTAAGATATCAACAATGAAATAGTTAAGTTTAAAATGTTACAAAATTATAATAGTTTGTATTGCAAAGAGAACGTTAGAAACATAAGTTTAAAATTAGGAAAAGTACAAAATTGGCAAAGTTCCTAAGATATTACAAATGAAATAGTTAAGTTTAAAATGTTACAAAATTTAAATAATTTGTATCGCAAAGAGAACGTTAGAAACATAAGTTTAAAATTAGGAAAAGTACAAAATTGGCAAAGTTCCTAAGATATTACAAATGAAATAGTTAAGTTTAAAATGTTACAAAGTTTAAATAATTTGTATCACAAAGAGAACGTTAGAAACATAAGTTTAAAATTAGGGAAAGTACAAAATTGGCAAAGTTACTAAGATATTAACAATGAAATAGTTAAGTTTAAAATGTTACAAAGTTTTAATAATTTGTATCACAAAGAGAACGTTAGAAACATAAGTTTAAAATTAGGGAAAGTACAAAATTGGCAAAGTTACTAAGATATCAACAATGAAATAGTTAAGTTTAAAATGTTACAAAATTTTAATAGTTTGTATTGCAAAGAGAACGTTAGAAACATAAGTTTAAAATTAGGAAAAGTACAAAATTGGCAAAGTTCCTAAGATATTACAAATGAAATAGATAAGTTTAAAATGTTACAAAGTTTTAATAATTTGTATCGCAAAGAGAACGTTAGAAACATAAGTTTAAAATTAGGGAAAGTACAAAATTGGCAAAGTTACTAAGATATCAACAATGAAATAGTTAAGTTTAAAATGTTACAAAGTTTTAATAATTTGTATCGCAAAGAGAACGTTAGAAACATAAGTTTAAAATTAGGAAAAGTACAAAATTGGCAAAGTTCCTAAGATATCATAAATGAAATAGTTAAGTTTAAAATGTTACAAAATTTTAATAGTTTGTATCGCAAAGAGAACGTTAGAAACATAAGTTTAAAATTAGGAAAAGTACAAAATTGGCAAAGTTCCTAAGATATTACAAATGAAATAGTTAAGTTTAAAATGTTACAAAGTTTAAATAATTTGTATCACAAAGAGAACGTTAGAAACATAAGTTTAAAATTAGGGAAAGTACAAAATTGGCAAAGTTACTAAGATATTAACAATGAAATAGTTAAGTTTAAAATGTTACAAAGTTTTAATAATTTGTATCACAAAGAGAACGTTAGAAACATAAGTTTAAAATTAGGGAAAGTACAAAATTGGCAAAGTTCCTAAGATATTACAAATGAAATAGTTAAGTTTAAAATGTTACAAAGTTATAATATTTTGTATCGCAAAGAGAACGTTAGAAACATAAGTTTAAAATTAGGGAAAGTACAAAATTGGCAAAGTTCCTAAGATATCATAAATGAAATAGTTAAGTTTAAAATGTTACAAAGTTTTAATAATTTGTATCGCAAAGAGAACGTTAGAAACATAAGTTTAAAATTAGGGAAAGTACAAAATTGGCAAAGTTACTAAGATATTACAAATGAAATAGTTAAGTTTAAAATGTTACAAAATTTAAATAATTTGTATCGCAAAGAGAACGTTAGAAACATAAGTTTAAAATTAGGAAAAGTACAAAATTGGCAAAGTTCCTAAGATATTACAAATGAAATAGTTAAGTTTAAAATGTTACAAAGTTTAAATAATTTGTATCACAAAGAGAACGTTAGAAACATAAGTTTAAAATTAGGGAAAGTACAAAATTGGCAAAGTTACTAAGATATTAACAATGAAATAGTTAAGTTTAAAATGTTACAAAGTTTTAATAATTTGTATCACAAAGAGAACGTTAGAAACATAAGTTTAAAATTAGGGAAAGTACAAAATTGGCAAAGTTACTAAGATATCAACAATGAAATAGTTAAGTTTAAAATGTTACAAAATTTTAATAGTTTGTATTGCAAAGAGAACGTTAGAAACATAAGTTTAAAATTAGGAAAAGTACAAAATTGGCAAAGTTCCTAAGATATTACAAATGAAATAGATAAGTTTAAAATGTTACAAAGTTTTAATAATTTGTATCGCAAAGAGAACGTTAGAAACATAAGTTTAAAATTAGGGAAAGTACAAAATTGGCAAAGTTACTAAGATATCAACAATGAAATAGTTAAGTTTAAAATGTTACAAAGTTTTAATAATTTGTATCGCAAAGAGAACGTTAGAAACATAAGTTTAAAATTAGGAAAAGTACAAAATTGGCAAAGTTCCTAAGATATCATAAATGAAATAGTTAAGTTTAAAATGTTACAAAATTTTAATAGTTTGTATCGCAAAGAGAACGTTAGAAACATAAGTTTAAAATTAGGAAAAGTACAAAATTGGCAAAGTTCCTAAGATATTACAAATGAAATAGTTAAGTTTAAAATGTTACAAAGTTTAAATAATTTGTATCACAAAGAGAACGTTAGAAACATAAGTTTAAAATTAGGGAAAGTACAAAATTGGCAAAGTTACTAAGATATTAACAATGAAATAGTTAAGTTTAAAATGTTACAAAGTTTTAATAATTTGTATCACAAAGAGAACGTTAGAAACATAAGTTTAAAATTAGGGAAAGTACAAAATTGGCAAAGTTACTAAGATATCAACAATGAAATAGTTAAGTTTAAAATGTTACAAAATTTTAATAGTTTGTATCGCAAAGAGAACGTTAGAAACATAAGTTTAAAATTAGGAAAAGTACAAAATTGGCAAAGTTCCTAAGATATTACAAATGAAATAGTTAAGTTTAAAATGTTACAAAGTTTAAATAATTTGTATCACAAAGAGAACGTTAGAAACATAAGTTTAAAATTAGGGAAAGTACAAAATTGGCAAAGTTACTAAGATATTAACAATGAAATAGTTAAGTTTAAAATGTTACAAAGTTTTAATAATTTGTATCACAAAGAGAACGTTAGAAACATAAGTTTAAAATTAGGGAAAGTACAAAATTGGCAAAGTTCCTAAGATATTACAAATGAAATAGTTAAGTTTAAAATGTTACAAAGTTATAATATTTTGTATCGCAAAGAGAACGTTAGAAACATAAGTTTAAAATTAGGGAAAGTACAAAATTGGCAAAGTTCCTAAGATATCATAAATGAAATAGTTAAGTTTAAAATGTTACAAAGTTTTAATAATTTGTATCGCAAAGAGAACGTTAGAAACATAAGTTTAAAATTAGGGAAAGTACAAAATTGGCAAAGTTACTAAGATATCAACAATGAAATAGTTAAGTTTAAAATGTTACAAAATTTTAATAGTTTGTATTGCAAAGAGAACGTTAGAAACATAAGTTTAAAATTAGGAAAAGTACAAAATTGGCAAAGTTCCTAAGATATTAGAAATGAAATAGTTAAGTTTAAAATGTTACAAAGTTTTAATAATTTGTATCGCAAAGAGAACGTTAGAAACATAAGTTTAAAATTAGGGAAAGTACAAAATTGTCAAAGTTCCTAAGATATTACAAATGAAATAGTTAAGTTTAAAATGTTACAAAATTTAAATAATTTGTATCGCAAAGAGAACGTTAGAAACATAAGTTTAAAATTAGGAAAAGTACAAAATTGGCAAAGTTCCTAAGATATTACAAATGAAATAGTTAAGTTTAAAATGTTACAAAGTTTAAATAATTTGTATCGTAAAGAGAACGTTAGAAACATAAGTTTAAAATTAGGGAAAGTACAAAATTGGCAAAGTTCCTAAGATATCATAAATGAAATAGTTAAGTTTAAAATGTTACAAAGTTTAAATAATTTGTATCGCAAAGAGAACGTTAGAAATATAAGTTTAAAATTAGGAAAAGTACAAAATTGGCAAAGTTACTAAGATATCAACAATGAAATAGTTAAGTTTAAAATGTTACAAAATTATAATAGTTTGTATTGCAAAGAGAACGTTAGAAACATAAGTTTAAAATTAGGAAAAGTACAAAATTGGCAAAGTTCCTAAGATATTACAAATGAAATAGTTAAGTTTAAAATGTTACAAAATTTAAATAATTTGTATCGCAAAGAGAACGTTAGAAACATAAGTTTAAAATTAGGAAAAGTACAAAATTGGCAAAGTTCCTAAGATATTACAAATGAAATAGTTAAGTTTAAAATGTTACAAAGTTTAAATAATTTGTATCACAAAGAGAACGTTAGAAACATAAGTTTAAAATTAGGGAAAGTACAAAATTGGCAAAGTTACTAAGATATTAACAATGAAATAGTTAAGTTTAAAATGTTACAAAGTTTTAATAATTTGTATCACAAAGAGAACGTTAGAAACATAAGTTTAAAATTAGGGAAAGTACAAAATTGGCAAAGTTACTAAGATATCAACAATGAAATAGTTAAGTTTAAAATGTTACAAAATTTTAATAGTTTGTATTGCAAAGAGAACGTTAGAAACATAAGTTTAAAATTAGGAAAAGTACAAAATTGGCAAAGTTCCTAAGATATTACAAATGAAATAGTTAAGTTTAAAATGTTACAAAGTTTTAATAATTTGTATCGCAAAGAGAACGTTAGAAACATAAGTTTAAAATTAGGGAAAGTACAAAATTGGCAAAGTTACTAAGATATCAACAATGAAATAGTTAAGTTTAAAATGTTACAAAGTTTTAATAATTTGTATCGCAAAGAGAACGTTAGAAACATAAGTTTAAAATTAGGAAAAGTACAAAATTGGCAAAGTTCCTAAGATATCATAAATGAAATAGTTAAGTTTAAAATGTTACAAAGTTTTAATAATTTGTATCGCAAAGAGAACGTTAGAAACATAAGTTTAAAATTAGGGAAAGTACAAAATTGGCAAAGTTACTAAGATATCAACAATGAAATAGTTAAGTTTAAAATGTTACAAAATTTTAATAGTTTGTATTGCAAAGAGAACGTTAGAAACATAAGTTTAAGATTAGGAAAAGTACAAAATTGGCAAAGTTCCTAAGATATTACAAATGAAATAGTTAAGTTTAAAATGTTACAAAGTTTTAATAATTTGTATCGCTAAGAGAACGTTAGAAACATAAGTTTAAAATTAGGGAAAGTACAAAATTGGCAAAGTTACTAAGATATCAACAATGAAATAGTTAAGTTTAAAATGTTACAAAGTTTTAATAATTTGTATCGCAAAGAGAACGTTAGAAACATAAGTTTAAAATTAGGAAAAGTACAAAATTGGCAAAGTTCCTAAGATATTACAAATGAAATAGTTAAGTTTAAAATGTTACAAAATTGAACAATTTGTATCGCGAGTAGAACGTTAGAAACTAAAGTTTAAGGTTAGGAAAAGTACAAAATTGGCAAAGTTCCTAAGATATCATAAATGAAATAGTTAAGTTTAAAATGTTACAAAGTTTAAATAATTTGTATCGCAAAGAGAACATTAGAAACATAAGTTTAAAATTAGGAAAAGTACAAAATTGGCAAAGTTACTAAGATATCAACAATGAAATAGTTAAGTTTAAAATGTTACAAAATTTTAATAGTTTGTATCGCAAAGAGAACGTTAGAAACATAAGTTTAAAATTAGGAAAAGTACAAAATTGGCAAAGTTCCTAAGATATTACAAATGAAATAGTTAAGTTTAAAATGTTACAAAGTTTAAATAATTTGTATCACAAAGAGAACGTTAGAAACATAAGTTTAAAATTAGGGAAAGTACAAAATTGGCAAAGTTCCTAAGATATTACAAATGAAATAGTTAAGTTTAAAATGTTACAAAGTTTAAATAATTTGTATCGTAAAGAGAACGTTAGAAACATAAGTTTAAAATTAGGGAAAGTACAAAATTGGTAAAGTTCCTAAGATATCAGAAATGAAATAGTTAAGTTTAAAATGTTACAAAGTTTAAATAATTTGTATCGCAAAGAGAACGTTAGAAACATAAGTTTAAAATTAGGGAAAGTACAAAATTGGCAAAGTTACTAAGATATCAACAATGAAATAGTTAAGTTTAAAATGTTACAAAATTTTAATAGTTTGTATTGCAAAGAGAACGTTAGAAACATAAGTTTAAAATTAGGAAAAGTACAAAATTGGCAAAGTTCCTAAGATATTACAAATGAAATAGTTAAGTTTAAAATGTTACAAAATTTAAATAATTTGTATCGCAAAGAGAACGTTAGAAACATAAGTTTAAAATTAGGAAAAGTACAAAATTGGCAAAGTTCCTAAGATATTACAAATGAAATAGTTAAGTTTAAAATGTTACAAAGTTTAAATAATTTGTATCGCAAAGAGAACATTAGAAACATAAGTTTAAAATTAGGGAAAGTACAAAATTGGCAAAGTTATTAAGATATCAACAATGAAATAGTAAAGTTTAAAATGTTACAAAATTTTAATAGTTTGTATCGCAAAGAGAACGTTAGAAACATAAGTTTAAAATTAGGAAAAGTACAAAATTGGCAAAGTTCCTAAGATTTTACAAATGAAATAGTTAAGTTTAAAATGTTACAAAGTTTAAATAATTTGTATCGCAAAGAGAACGTTAGAAACATAAGTTTAAAATTAGGGAAAGTACAAAATTGGCAAAGTTACCAAGATATCAACAATGAAATAGTTAAGTTTAAAATGTTACAAAATTCAAATAATTTGTATCGCAAAGAGAACGTTAGAAACAAAAGTTTAAGATTAGGAAAAGTACAAAATTGGGAAAGTTCCTAAGATATCATAAATGAAATAGTTAAGTTTAAAATGTTACAAAGTTTAAATAATTTGTATCGCAAAGAGAACGTTAGAAACATAAGTTTAAAATTAGGGAAAGTACAAAATTGGTAAAGTTCCTAAGATATCAGAAATGAAATAGTTAAGTTTAAAATGTTACAAAGTTTAAATAATTTGTATCGCAAAGAGAACGTTAGAAACATAAGTTTAAAATTAGGGAAAGTACAAAATTGGCAAAGTTACTAAGATATCAACAATGAAATAGTTAAGTTTAAAATGTTACAAAATTTTAATAGTTTGTATTGCAAAGAGAACGTTAGAAACATAAGTTTAAAATTAGGAAAAGTACAAAATTGGCAAAGTTCCTAAGATATTACAAATGAAATAGTTAAGTTTAAAATGTTACAAAATTTAAATAATTTGTATCGCAAAGAGAACGTTAGAAACATAAGTTTAAAATTAGGAAAAGTACAAAATTGGCAAAGTTCCTAAGATATTACAAATGAAATAGTTAAGTTTAAAATGTTACAAAGTTTAAATAATTTGTATCGCAAAGAGAACATTAGAAACATAAGTTTAAAATTAGGGAAAGTACAAAATTGGCAAAGTTATTAAGATATCAACAATGAAATAGTTAAGTTTAAAATGTTACAAAATTTTAATAGTTTGTATCGCAAAGAGAACGTTAGAAACATAAGTTTAAAATTAGGAAAAGTACAAAATTGGCAAAGTTCCTAAGATTTTACAAATGAAATAGTTAAGTTTAAAATGTTACAAAATTCAAATAATTTGTATCGCAAAGAGAACGTTAGAAACATAAGTTTAAAATTAGGAAAAGTACAAAATTGGCAAAGTTCCTAAGATATTACAAATGAAATAGTTAAGTTTAAAATGTTACAAAGTTTAAATAATTTGTATCGCAAAGAGAATGTTAGAAACATAAGTTTAAAATTAGGGAAAGTACAAAATTGGCAAAGTTATTAAGATATCAACAATGAAATAGTTAAGTTTAAAATGTTACAAAATTTTAATAGTTTGTATCGCAAAGAGAACGTTAGAAACATAAGTTTAAAATTAGGAAAAGTACAAAATTGGCAAAGTTCCTAAGATTTTACAAATGAAATAGTTAAGTTTAAAATGTTACAAAATTCAAATAATTTGTATCGCAAAGAGAACGTTAGAAACATAAGTTTAAAATTAGGAAAAGTACAAAATTGGCAAAGTTCCTAAGATATTACAAATGAAATAGTTAAGTTTAAAATGTTACAAAATTTAAATAATTTGTATCGCAAAGAGAACGTTAGAAACATAAGTTTAAAATTAGGAAAAGTACAAAATTGGCAAAGTTCCTAAGATATTACAAATGAAATAGTTAAGTTTAAAATGTTACAAAGTTTAAATAATTTGTATCGCAAAGAGAACATTAGAAACATAAGTTTAAAATTAGGGAAAGTACAAAATTGGCAAAGTTATTAAGATATCAACAATGAAATAGTTAAGTTTAAAATGTTACAAAATTTTAATAGTTTGTATCGCAAAGAGAACGTTAGAAACATAAGTTTAAAATTAGGAAAAGTACAAAATTGGCAAAGTTCCTAAGATTTTACAAATGAAATAGTTAAGTTTAAAATGTTACAAAATTCAAATAATTTGTATCGCAAAGAGAACGTTAGAAACATAAGTTTAAAATTAGGAAAAGTACAAAATTGGCAAAGTTCCTAAGATATTACAAATGAAATAGTTAAGTTTAAAATGTTACAAAGTTTAAATAATTTGTATCGCAAAGAGAATGTTAGAAACATAAGTTTAAAATTAGGGAAAGTACAAAATTGGCAAAGTTATTAAGATATCAACAATGAAATAGTTAAGTTTAAAATGTTACAAAATTTTAATAGTTTGTATCGCAAAGAGAACGTTAGAAACATAAGTTTAAAATTAGGAAAAGTACAAAATTGGCAAAGTTCCTAAGATTTTACAAATGAAATAGTTAAGTTTAAAATGTTACAAAATTCAAATAATTTGTATCGCAAAAAGAACGTTAGAAACATAAGTTTAAAATTAGGAAAAGTACAAAATTGGCAAAGTTCCTAAGATATTACAAATGAAATAGTTAAGTTTAAAATGTTACAAAATTTTAATAATTTGTATCGCGAGTAGAACGTTAGAAACAAAAGTTTAAGATTAGGAAAAGTACAAAATTGGCAAAGTTCCTAAGATATCATAAATGAAATAGTTAAGTTTAAAATGTTACAAAGTTTAAATAATTTGTATCGGAAAGAGAACGTTAGAAACATAAGTTTAAAATTAGGGAAAGTGCAAAATTGGCAAAGTTCCTAAGATATCATAAATGAAATAGTTAAGTTTAAAATGTTACAAAGTTTAAATAATTTGTATCGCAAAGAGAATGTTAGAAACATAAGTTTAAAATTAGGAAAAGTACAAAATTGGCAAAGTTTCTAAGATATCATAAATGAAATAGTTAAGTTTAAAATGTTACAAAGTTTAAATAATTTGTATCGCAAAGAGAACGTTAGAAACATAAGTTTAAAATTAGGGAAAGTACAAAATTGGCAAAGTTACCAAGATATCAACAATGAAATAGTTAAGTTTAAAATGTTACAAAATTCAAATAATTTGTATCGCAAAGAGAACGTTAGAAACAAAAGTTTAAGATTAGGAAAAGTACAAAATTGGGAAAGTTCCTAAGATATCATAAATGAAATAGTTAAGTTTAAAATGTTACAAAGTTTAAATAATTTGTATCGCAAAGAGAACGTTAGAAACATAAGTTTAAAATTAGGGAAAGTACAAAATTGGCAAAGTTCCTAAGATATCATAAATGAAATAGTTAAGTTTAAAATGTTACAAAGTTTAAATAATTTGTATCGCAAAGAGAACGTTAGAAACATAAGTTTAAAATTAGGGAAAGTACAAAATTGGCAAAGTTACTAAGATATCAACAATGAAATAGTTAAGTTTAAAATGTTACAAAGTTTAAATAATTTGTATCGCAAAGAGAACGTTAGAAACATAAGTTTAAAATTAGGGAAAGTACAAAATTGGCAAAGTTACCAAGATATCAACAATGAAATAGTTAAGTTTAAAATGTTACAAAATTCAAATAATTTGTATCGCAAAGAGAACGTTAGAAACAAAAGTTTAAGATTAGGAAAAGTACAAAATTGGGAAAGTTCCTAAGATATCATAAATGAAATAGTTAAGTTTAAAATGTTACAAAGTTTAAATAATTTGTATCGCAAAGAGAACGTTAGAAACATAAGTTTAAAATTAGGGAAAGTACAAAATTGGTAAAGTTCCTAAGATATCAGAAATGAAATAGTTAAGTTTAAAATGTTACAAAGTTTAAATAATTTGTATCGCAAAGAGAACGTTAGAAACATAAGTTTAAAATTAGGGAAAGTACAAAATTGGCAAAGTTACTAAGATATCAACAATGAAATAGTTAAGTTTAAAATGTTACAAAATTTTAATAGTTTGTATTGCAAAGAGAACGTTAGAAACATAAGTTTAAAATTAGGAAAAGTACAAAATTGGCAAAGTTCCTAAGATATTACAAATGAAATAGTTAAGTTTAAAATGTTACAAAATTTAAATAATTTGTATCGCAAAGAGAACGTTAGAAACATAAGTTTAAAATTAGGAAAAGTACAAAATTGGCAAAGTTCCTAAGATATTACAAATGAAATAGTTAAGTTTAAAATGTTACAAAGTTTAAATAATTTGTATCGCAAAGAGAACATTAGAAACATAAGTTTAAAATTAGGGAAAGTACAAAATTGGCAAAGTTATTAAGATATCAACAATGAAATAGTAAAGTTTAAAATGTTACAAAATTTTAATAGTTTGTATCGCAAAGAGAACGTTAGAAACATAAGTTTAAAATTAGGAAAAGTACAAAATTGGCAAAGTTCCTAAGATTTTACAAATGAAATAGTTAAGTTTAAAATGTTACAAAATTCAAATAATTTGTATCGCAAAGAGAACGTTAGAAACATAAGTTTAAAATTAGGAAAAGTACAAAATTGGCAAAGTTCCTAAGATATTACAAATGAAATAGTTAAGTTTAAAATGTTACAAAATTTTAATAATTTGTATCGCGAGTAGAACGTTAGAAACAAAAGTTTAAGATTAGGAAAAGTACAAAATTGGCAAAGTTCCTAAGATATCATAAATGAAATAGTTAAGTTTAAAATGTTACAAAGTTTAAATAATTTGTATCGGAAAGAGAACGTTAGAAACATAAGTTTAAAATTAGGGAAAGTACAAAATTGGCAAAGTTCCTAAGATATCATAAATGAAATAGTTAAGTTTAAAATGTTACAAAGTTTAAATAATTTGTATCGCAAAGAGAATGTTAGAAACATAAGTTTAAAATTAGGAAAAGTACAAAATTGGCAAAGTTTCTAAGATATCATAAATGAAATAGTTAAGTTTAAAATGTTACAAAGTTTAAATAATTTGTATCGCAAAGAGAACGTTAGAAACATAAGTTTAAAATTAGGGAAAGTACAAAATTGGCAAAGTTACCAAGATATCAACAATGAAATAGTTAAGTTTAAAATGTTACAAAATTTTAATAGTTTGTATTGCAAAGAGAACGTTAGAAACATAAGTTTAACATTAGGAAAAGAACAAAATTGGCAAAGTTCCTAAGATATTACAAATGAAATAGTTAAGTTTAAAATGTTACAAAATTTAAATACTTTGTATCGCAAAGAGAACGTTAGAAACATAAGTTTAAAATTAGGAAAAGTACAAAATTGGCAAAGTTCCTAAGATATTACAAATGAAATAGTTAAGTTTAAAATGTTACAAAGTTTAAATAATTTGTATCTCAAAGAGAACGTTAGAAAAATAAGTTTAAAATTAGAGAAAGTACAAAATTGGCAAAGTTACTAAGATATTAACAATGAAATAGTTAAGTTTAAAATGTTACAAAATTTTAATAGTTTGTATCGCAAAGAGAACGTTAGAAACATAAGTTTAAAATTAGGGAAAGTACAAAATTGGCAAAGTTACTAAGATATCAACAATGAAATAGTTAAGTTTAAAATGTTACAAAGTTTAAATAATTTGTATCCCAAAGAGAACGTTAGAAAAATAAGTTTAAAATTAGGGAAAGTACAAAATTGGCAAAGTTACTAAGATATTAACAATGAAATAGTTAAGTTTAAAATGTTACAAAATTTTAATAGTTTGTATCGCAAAGAGAACGTTAGAAACATAAGTTTAAAATTAGGGAAAGTACAAAATTGGCAAAGTTACTAAGATATCAACAATGAAATAGTTAAGTTTAAAATGTTACAAAATTTTAATAGTTTGTATCGCAAAGAGAACGTTAGAAACATAAGTGTAAAATTAGGAAAAGTACAAAATTGGCAAAGTTCCTAAGATATTACAAATGAAATAGTTAAGTTTAAAATGTTACAAAATTTAAATAATTTGTATCGCAAAGAGAACGTTAGATACATAAGTTTAAAATTAGGAAAAGTACAAAATTGGCAAAGTTCCTAAGATATTACAAATGAAATAGTTAAGTTTAAAATGTTACAAAGTTTAAATAATTTGTATCGCAAAGAGAACATTAGAAACATAAGTTTAAAATTAGGGAAAGTACAAAATTGGCAAAGTTATTAAGATATCAACAATGAAATAGTTAAGTTTAAAATGTTACAAAGTTTAAATAATTTGTATCGCAAAGAGAATGTTAGAAACATAAGTTTAAAATTAGGGAAAGTACAAAATTGGCAAAGTTACTAAGATATCATAAATGAAATAGTTAAGTTTAAAATGTTACAAAGTTTAAATAATTTGTATCACAAAGAGAACGTTAGAAAAATAAGTTTAAAATTAGGGAAAGTACAAAATTGGCAAAGTTACTAAGATATTAACAATGAAATAGTTAAGTTTAAAATGTTACAAAATTTTAATAGTTTGTATCGCAAAGAGAACGTTAGAAACATAAGTTTAAAATTAGGGAAAGTACAAAATTGGCAAAGTTACTAAGATATCAACAATGAAATAGTTAAGTTTAAAATGTTACAAAGTTTAAATAATTTGTATCACAAAGAGAACGTTAGAAAAATAAGTTTAAAATTAGGGAAAGTACAAAATTGGCAAAGTTACTAAGATATTAACAATGAAATAGTTAAGTTTAAAATGTTACAAAATTTTAATAGTTTGTATCGCAAAGAGAACGTTAGAAACATAAGTTTAAAATTAGGGAAAGTACAAAATTGGCAAAGTTACTAAGATATCAACAATGAAATAGTTAAGTTTAAAATGTTACAAAATTTTAATAGTTTGTATCGCAAAGAGAACGTTAGAAACATAAGTGTAAAATTAGGAAAAGTACAAAATTGGCAAAGTTCCTAAGATATTACAAATGAAATAGTTAAGTTTAAAATGTTACAAAATTTAAATAATTTGTATCGCAAAGAGAACGTTAGATACATAAGTTTAAAATTAGGAAAAGTACAAAATTGGCAAAGTTCCTAAGATATTACAAATGAAATAGTTAAGTTTAAAATGTTACAAAGTTTAAATAATTTGTATCGCAAAGAGAACATTAGAAACATAAGTTTAAAATTAGGGAAAGTACAAAATTGGCAAAGTTATTAAGATATCAACAATGAAATAGTTAAGTTTAAAATGTTACAAAGTTTAAATAATTTGTATCGGAAAGAGAATGTTAGAAACATAAGTTTAATATTAGGGAAAGTACAAAATTGGCAAAGTTACTAAGATATCATAAATGAAATAGTTAAGTTTAAAATGTTACAAAGTTTAAATAATTTGTATCACAAAGAGAACGTTAGAAAAATAAGTTTAAAATTAGGGAAAGTACAAAATTGGCAAAGTTATTAAGATATCAACAATGAAATAGTTAAGTTTAAAATGTTACAAAATTTTAATAGTTTGTATCGCAAAGAGAACGTTAGAAACATAAGTTTAAAATTAGGAAAAGTACAAAATTGGCAAAGTTCCTAAGATATCATAAATGAAATAGTTAAGTTTAAAATGTTACAAAGTTTAAATAATTTGTATCACAAAGAGAACGTTAGAAACATAAGTTTAAAATTAGGGAAAGTACAAAATTGGCAAAGTTACTAAGATATCATAAATGAAATAGTTAAGTTTAAAATGTTACAAAGTTTAAATAATTTGTATCACAAAGAGAACGTTAGAAAAATAAGTTTAAAATTAGGGAAAGTACAAAATTGGCAAAGTTACTAAGATATTAACAATGAAATAGTTAAGTTTAAAATGTTACAAAATTTTAATAGTTTGTATCGCAAAGAGAACGTTAGAAACATAAGTTTAAAATTAGGGAAAGTACAAAATTGGCAAAGTTACTAAGATATCAACAATGAAATAGTTAAGTTTAAAATGTTACAAAGTTTAAATAATTTGTATCACAAAGAGAACGTTAGAAAAATAAGTTTAAAATTAGGGAAAGTACAAAATTGGCAAAGTTACTAAGATATTAACAATGAAATAGTTAAGTTTAAAATGTTACAAAATTTTAATAGTTTGTATCGCAAAGAGAACGTTAGAAACATAAGTTTAAAATTAGGGAAAGTACAAAATTGGCAAAGTTACTAAGATATCAACAATGAAATAGTTAAGTTTAAAATGTTACAAAATTTTAATAGTTTGTATCGCAAAGAGAACGTTAGAAACATAAGTGTAAAATTAGGAAAAGTACAAAATTGGGAAAGTTCCTAAGATATTACAAATGAAATAGTTAAGTTTAAAATGTTACAAAATTTAAATAATTTGTATCGCAAAGAGAACGTTAGATACATAAGTTTAAAATTAGGAAAAGTACAAAATTGGCAAAGTTCCTAAGATATTACAAATGAAATAGTTAAGTTTAAAATGTTACAAAGTTTAAATAATTTGTATCGCAAAGAAAACATTAGAAACATAAGTTTAAAATTAGGGAAAGTACAAAATTGGCAAAGTTATTAAGATATCAACAATGAAATAGTTAAGTTTAAAATGTTACAAAGTTTAAATAATTTGTATCGGAAAGAGAATGTTAGAAACATAAGTTTAAAATTAGGGAAAGTACAAAATTGGCAAAGTTACTAAGATATCATAAATGAAATAGTTAAGTTTAAAATGTTACAAAGTTTAAATAATTTGTATCACAAAGAGAACGTTAGAAAAATAAGTTTAAAATTAGGGAAAGTACAAAATTGGCAAAGTTACTAAGATATTAACAATGAAATAGTTAAGTTTAAAATGTTACAAAATTATAATTGTTTGTATCGCAAAGAGAACGTTAGAAACATAAGTTTAAAATTAGGAAAAGTACAAAATTGGCAAAGTTCCTAAGATATTACAAATGAAATAGTTAAGTTTAAAATGTTACAAAATTTAAATACTTTGTATCGCAAAGAGAACGTTAGAAACATAAGTTTAAAAATAGGAAAAGTACAAAATTGGCAAAGTTCCTAAGATATTACAAATGAAATAGTTAAGTTTAAAATGTTACAAAGTTTAAATAATTTGTATCGCAAAGAGAACATTAGAAACATAAGTTTAAAATTAGGGAAAGTACAAAATTGGCAAAGTTATTAAGATATCAACAATGAAATAGTTAAGTTTAAAATGTTACAAAATTTTAATAGTTTGTATCGCAAAGAGAACGTTAGAAACATAAGTTTAAAATTAGGAAAAGTACAAAATTGGCAAAGTTCCTAAGATATCATAAATGAAATAGTTAAGTTTAAAATGTTACAAAGTTTAAATAATTTGTATCACAAAGAGAACGTTAGAAACATAAGTTTAAAATTAGGGAAAGTACAAAATTGGCAAAGTTCCTAAGATATCATAAATGAAATAGTTAAGTTTAAAATGTTACAAAGTTTAAATAATTTGTATCGCAAAGAGAACGTTAGAAACATAAGTTTAAAATTAGGAAAAGTACAAAATTGGCAAAGTTTCTAAGATATCATAAATGAAATAGTTAAGTTTAAAATGTTACAAAGTTTAAATAATTTGTATCGCAAAGAGAACGTTAGAAACATAAGTTTAAAATTAGGGAAAGTACAAAATTGGCAAAGTTACTAAGATATCAAAAATGAAATATTTAAGTTTAAAATGTTACAAAATTATAATAGTTTGTATTGCAAAGAGAACGTTAGAAACATAAGTTTAAAATTAGGAAAAGTACAAAATTGGCAAAGTTCCTAAGATATTACAAATGAAATAGTTAAGTTTAAAATGTTACAAAATTTAAATAATTTGTATCGCAAAGAGAACGTTAGAAACATAAGTTTAAAATTAGGAAAAGTACAAAATTGGAAAAGTTCCTAAGATATTACAAATGAAATAGTTAAGTTTAAAATGTTACAAAGTTTAAATAATTTGTATCGCAAAGAGAACATTAGAAACATAAGTTTAAAATTAGGGAAAGTACAAAATTGGAAAAGTTATTAAGATATCAACAATGAAATAGTTAAGTTTAAAATGTTACAAAATTTTAATAGTTTGTATCGCAAAGAGAACGTTAGAAACATAAGTTTAAAAATAGGAAAAGTACAAAATTGGCAAAGTTCCTAAGATATTACAAATGAAATAGTTAAGTTTAAAATGTTACAAAGTTTAAATAATTTGTATCGCAAAGAGAACATTAGAAACATAAGTTTAAAATTAGGGAAAGTACAAAATTGGCAAAGTTATTAAGATATCAACAATGAAATAGTTAAGTTTAAAATGTTACAAAATTTTAATAGTTTGTATCGCAAAGAGAACGTTAGAAACATAAGTTTAAAAATAGGAAAAGTACAAAATTGGCAAAGTTATTAAGATATCAACAATGAAATAGTTAAGTTTAAAATGTTACAAAATTTTAATAGTTTGTATCGCAAAGAGAACGTTAGAAACATAAGTTTAAAATTAGGAAAAGTACAAAATTGGCAAAGTTCCTAAGATATCATAAATGAAATAGTTAAGTTTAAAATGTTACAAAGTTTAAATAATTTGTATCACAAAGAGAACGTTAGAAACATAAGTTTAAAATTAGGGAAAGTACAAAATTGGCAAAGTTCCTAAGATATCATAAATGAAATAGTTAAGTTTAAAATGTTACAAAGTTTAAATAATTTGTATCGCAAAGAGAACGTTAGAAACATAAGTTTAAAATTAGGAAAAGTACAAAATTGGCAAAGTTTCTAAGATATCATAAATGAAATAGTTAAGTTTAAAATGTTACAAAGTTTAAATAATTTGTATCGCAAAGAGAACGTTAGAAACATAAGTTTAAAATTAGGGAAAGTACAAAATTGGCAAAGTTACTAAGATATCAAAAATGAAATATTTAAGTTTAAAATGTTACAAAATTATAATAGTTTGTATTGCAAAGAGAACGTTAGAAACATAAGTTTAAAATTAGGAAAAGTACAAAATTGGCAAAGTTCCTAAGATATTACAAATGAAATAGTTAAGTTTAAAATGTTACAAAATTTAAATAATTTGTATCGCAAAGAGAACGTTAGAAACATAAGTTTAAAATTAGGAAAAGTACAAAATTGGCAAAGTTCCTAAGATATTACAAATGAAATAGTTAAGTTTAAAATGTTACAAAGTTTAAATAATTTGTATCGCAAAGAGAACATTAGAAACATAAGTTTAAAATTAGGGAAAGTACAAAATTGGAAAAGTTATTAAGATATCAACAATGAAATAGTTAAGTTTAAAATGTTACAAAATTTTAATAGTTTGTATCGCAAAGAGAACGTTAGAAACATAAGTTTAAAAATAGGAAAAGTACAAAATTGGCAAAGTTCCTAAGATATTACAAATGAAATAGTTAAGTTTAAAATGTTACAAAGTTTAAATAATTTGTATCGCAAAGAGAACATTAGAAACATAAGTTTAAAATTAGGGAAAGTACAAAATTGGAAAAGTTATTAAGATATCAACAATGAAATAGTTAAGTTTAAAATGTTACAAAATTTTAATAGTTTGTATCGCAAAGAGAACGTTAGAAACATAAGTTTAAAAATAGGAAAAGTACAAAATTGGCAAAGTTCCTAAGATATTACAAATGAAATAGTTAAGTTTAAAATGTTACAAAGTTTAAATAATTTGTATCGCAAAGAGAACATTAGAAACATAAGTTTAAAATTAGGGAAAGTACAAAATTGGCAAAGTTATTAAGATATCAACAATGAAATAGTTAAGTTTAAAATGTTACAAAATTTTAATAGTTTGTATCGCAAAGAGAACGTTAGAAACATAAGTTTAAAAATAGGAAAAGTACAAAATTGGCAAAGTTATTAAGATATCAACAATGAAATAGTTAAGTTTAAAATGTTACAAAATTTTAATAGTTTGTATCGCAAAGAGAACGTTAGAAACATAAGTTTAAAATTAGGAAAAGTACAAAATTGGCAAAGTTCCTAAGATATCATAAATGAAATAGTTAAGTTTAAAATGTTACAAAGTTTAAATAATTTGTATCACAAAGAGAACGTTAGAAACATAAGTTTAAAATTAGGGAAAGTACAAAATTGGCAAAGTTCCTAAGATATCATAAATGAAATAGTTAAGTTTAAAATGTTACAAAGTTTAAATAATTTGTATCGCAAAGAGAACGTTAGAAACATAAGTTTAAAATTAGGAAAAGTACAAAATTGGCAAAGTTTCTAAGATATCATAAATGAAATAGTTAAGTTTAAAATGTTACAAAGTTTAAATAATTTGTATCGCAAAGAGAACGTTAGAAACATAAGTTTAAAATTAGGGAAAGTACAAAATTGGCAAAGTTACTAAGATATCAAAAATGAAATATTTAAGTTTAAAATGTTACAAAATTATAATAGTTTGTATTGCAAAGAGAACGTTAGAAACATAAGTTTAAAATTAGGAAAAGTACAAAATTGGCAAAGTTCCTAAGATATTACAAATGAAATAGTTAAGTTTAAAATGTTACAAAATTTAAATAATTTGTATCGCAAAGAGAACGTTAGAAACATAAGTTTAAAATTAGGAAAAGTACAAAATTGGCAAAGTTCCTAAGATATTACAAATGAAATAGTTAAGTTTAAAATGTTACAAAGTTTAAATAATTTGTATCGCAAAGAGAACATTAGAAACATAAGTTTAAAATTAGGGAAAGTACAAAATTGGAAAAGTTATTAAGATATCAACAATGAAATAGTTAAGTTTAAAATGTTACAAAATTTTAATAGTTTGTATCGCAAAGAGAACGTTAGAAACATAAGTTTAAAAATAGGAAAAGTACAAAATTGGCAAAGTTCCTAAGATATTACAAATGAAATAGTTAAGTTTAAAATGTTACAAAGTTTAAATAATTTGTATCGCAAAGAGAACATTAGAAACATAAGTTTAAAATTAGGGAAAGTACAAAATTGGCAAAGTTATTAAGATATCAACAATGAAATAGTTAAGTTTAAAATGTTACAAAATTTTAATAGTTTGTATCGCAAAGAGAACGTTAGAAACATAAGTTTAAAATTAGGAAAAGTACAAAATTGGCAAAGTTCCTAAGATATCATAAATGAAATAGTTAAGTTTAAAATGTTACAAAGTTTTAATAATTTGTATCGCAAAGAGAACGTTAGAAACATAAGTTTAAAATTAGGGAAAGTACAAAATTGGCAAAGTTACTAAGATATCAAAAATGAAATATTTAAGTTTAAAATGTTACAAAATTATAATAGTTTGTATTGCAAAGAGAACGTTAGAAACATAAGTTTAAAATTAGGAAAAGTACAAAATTGGCAAAGTTCCTAAGATATTACAAATGAAATAGTTAAGTTTAAAATGTTACAAAATTTAAATAATTTGTATCGCAAGGAGAACGTTAGAAACATAAGTTTAAAATTAGGAAAAGTACAAAATTGGCAAAGTTCCTAAGATATTACAAATGAAATAGTTAAGTTTAAAATGTTACAAAATTTTAATAGTTTGTATCGCAAAGAGAACGTTAGAAACATAAGTTTAAAAATAGGAAAAGTACAAAATTGGCAAAGTTCCTAAGATATTACAAATGAAATAGTTAAGTTTAAAATGTTACAAAGTTTAAATAATTTGTATCGCAAAGAGAACATTAGAAACATAAGTTTAAAATTAGGGAAAGTACAAAATTGGCAAAGTTATTAAGATATCAACAATGAAATAGTTAAGTTTAAAATGTTACAAAATTTTAATAGTTTGTATCGCAAAGAGAACGTTAGAAACATAAGTTTAAAATTAGGAAAAGTACAAAATTGGCAAAGTTCCTAAGATATCATAAATGAAATAGTTAAGTTTAAAATGTTACAAAGTTTAAATAATTTGTATCACAAAGAGAACGTTAGAAACATAAGTTTAAAATTAGGGAAAGTACAAAATTGGCAAAGTTCCTAAGATATCATAAATGAAATAGTTAAGTTTAAAATGTTACAAAGTTTAAATAATTTGTATCGCAAAGAGAACGTTAGAAACATAAGTTTAAAATTAGGAAAAGTACAAAATTGGCAAAGTTTCTAAGATATCATAAATGAAATAGTTAAGTTTAAAATGTTACAAAGTTTAAATAATTTGTATCGCAAAGAGAACGTTAGAAACATAAGTTTAAAATTAGGAAAAGTACAAAATTGGCAAAGTTTCTAAGATATCATAAATGAAATAGTTAAGTTTAAAATGTTACAAAGTTTAAATAATTTGTATCGCAAAGAGAACGTTAGAAACATAAGTTTAAAATTAGGGAAAGTACAAAATTGGCAAAGTTACTAAGATATCAAAAATGAAATATTTAAGTTTAAAATGTTACAAAATTATAATAGTTTGTATTGCAAAGAGAACGTTAGAAACATAAGTTTAAAATTAGGAAAAGTACAAAATTGGCAAAGTTCCTAAGATATTACAAATGAAATAGTTAAGTTTAAAATGTTACAAAATTTAAATAATTTGTATCGCAAGGAGAACGTTAGAAACATAAGTTTAAAATTAGGAAAAGTACAAAATTGGCAAAGTTCCTAAGATATTACAAATGAAATAGTTAAGTTTAAAATGTTACAAAATTTAAATAATTTGTATCGCAAAGAGAACGTTAGAAACATAAGTTTAAAATTAGGAAAAGTACAAAATTGGCAAAGTTCCTAAGATATCATAAATGAAATATTTAAGTTTAAAATGTTACAAAGTTTAAATAATTTGTATCACAAAGAGAACGTTAGAAACATAAGTTTAAAATTAGGGAAAGTACAAAATTGGCAAAGTTCCTAAGATATCATAAATGAAATAGTTAAGTTTAAAATGTTACAAAGTTTAAATAATTTGTATCGCAAAGAGAACGTTAGAAACATAAGTTTAAAATTAGGAAAAGTACAAAATTGGCAAAGTTTCTAAGATATCATAAATGAAATAGTTAAGTTTAAAATGTTACAAAGTTTAAATAATTTGTATCGCAAAGAGAACGTTAGAAACATAAGTTTAAAATTAGGGAAAGTACAAAATTGGCAAAGTTACTAAGATATCAAAAATGAAATATTTAAGTTTAAAATGTTACAAAATTATAATAGTTTGTATTGCAAAGAGAACGTTAGAAACATAAGTTTAAAATTAGGAAAAGTACAAAATTGGCAAAGTTCCTAAGATATTACAAATGAAATAGTTAAGTTTAAAATGTTACAAAATTTAAATAATTTGTATCGCAAAGAGAACGTTAGAAACATAAGTTTAAAATTAGGGAAAGTACAAAATTGGAAAAGTTATTAAGATATCAACAATGAAATAGTTAAGTTTAAAATGTTACAAAATTTTAATAGTTTGTATCGCAAAGAGAACGTTAGAAACATAAGTTTAAAAATAGGAAAAGTACAAAATTGGCAAAGTTATTAAGATATCAACAATGAAATAGTTAAGTTTAAAATGTTACAAAATTTTAATAGTTTGTATCGCAAAGAGAACGTTAGAAACATAAGTTTAAAATTAGGAAAAGTACAAAATTGGCAAAGTTCCTAAGATATCATAAATGAAATAGTTAAGTTTAAAATGTTACAAAGTTTAAATAATTTGTATCACAAAGAGAACGTTAGAAACATAAGTTTAAAATTAGGGAAAGTACAAAATTGGCAAAGTTCCTAAGATATCATAAATGAAATAGTTAAGTTTAAAATGTTACAAAGTTTAAATAATTTGTATCGCAAAGAGAACGTTAGAAACATAAGTTTAAAATTAGGAAAAGTACAAAATTGGCAAAGTTTCTAAGATATCATAAATGAAATAGTTAAGTTTAAAATGTTACAAAGTTTAAATAATTTGTATCGCAAAGAGAACGTTAGAAACATAAGTTTAAAATTAGGGAAAGTACAAAATTGGCAAAGTTACTAAGATATCAAAAATGAAATATTTAAGTTTAAAATGTTACAAAATTATAATAGTTTGTATTGCAAAGAGAACGTTAGAAACATAAGTTTAAAATTAGGAAAAGTACAAAATTGGCAAAGTTCCTAAGATATTACAAATGAAATAGTTAAGTTTAAAATGTTACAAAATTTAAATAATTTGTATCGCAAGGAGAACGTTAGAAACATAAGTTTAAAATTAGGAAAAGTACAAAATTGGCAAAGTTCCTAAGATATTACAAATGAAATAGTTAAGTTTAAAATGTTACAAAGTTTAAATAATTTGTATCGCAAAGAGAACATTAGAAACATAAGTTTAAAATTAGGGAAAGTACAAAATTGGAAAAGTTATTAAGATATCAACAATGAAATAGTTAAGTTTAAAATGTTACAAAATTTTAATAGTTTGTATCGCAAAGAGAACGTTAGAAACATAAGTTTAAAATTAGGGAAAGTACAAAATTGGAAAAGTTATTAAGATATCAACAATGAAATAGTTAAGTTTAAAATGTTACAAAATTTTAATAGTTTGTATCGCAAAGAGAACGTTAGAAACATAAGTTTAAAAATAGGAAAAGTACAAAATTGGCAAAGTTATTAAGATATCAACAATGAAATAGTTAAGTTTAAAATGTTACAAAATTTTAATAGTTTGTATCGCAAAGAGAACGTTAGAAACATAAGTTTAAAATTAGGAAAAGTACAAAATTGGCAAAGTTCCTAAGATATCATAAATGAAATAGTTAAGTTTAAAATGTTACAAAGTTTAAATAATTTGTATCACAAAGAGAACGTTAGAAACATAAGTTTAAAATTAGGGAAAGTACAAAATTGGCAAAGTTCCTAAGATATCATAAATGAAATAGTTAAGTTTAAAATGTTACAAAGTTTAAATAATTTGTATCGCAAAGAGAACGTTAGAAACATAAGTTTAAAATTTGGAAAAGTACAAAATTGGCAAAGTTTCTAAGATATCATAAATGAAATAGTTAAGTTTAAAATGTTACAAAGTTTAAATAATTTGTATCGCAAAGAGAACGTTAGAAACATAAGTTTAAAATTAGGGAAAGTACAAAATTGGCAAAGTTACTAAGATATCAAAAATGAAATATTTAAGTTTAAAATGTTACAAAATTATAATAGTTTGTATTGCAAAGAGAACGTTAGAAACATAAGTTTAAAATTAGGAAAAGTACAAAATTGGCAAAGTTCCTAAGATATTACAAATGAAATAGTTAAGTTTAAAATGTTACAAAATTTAAATAATTTGTATCGCAAGGAGAACGTTAGAAACATAAGTTTAAAATTAGGAAAAGTACAAAATTGGCAAAGTTCCTAAGATATTACAAATGAAATAGTTAAGTTTAAAATGTTACAAAGTTTAAATAATTTGTATCGCAAAGAGAACATTAGAAACATAAGTTTAAAATTAGGGAAAGTACAAAATTGGAAAAGTTATTAAGATATCAACAATGAAATAGTTAAGTTTAAAATGTTACAAAATTTTAATAGTTTGTATCGCAAAGAGAACGTTAGAAACATAAGTTTAAAATTAGGAAAAGTACAAAATTGGCAAAGTTCCTAAGATATTACAAATGAAATAGTTAAGTTTAAAATGTTACAAAATTTTAATAATTTGTATCGCGAGTAGAACGTTAGAAACAAAAGTTTAAGATTAGGAAAAGTACAAAATTGGCAAAGTTCCTAAGATATCATAAATGAAATAGTTAAGTTTAAAATGTTACAAAGTTTAAATAATTTGTATCGCAAAGAGAACGTTAGAAACATAAGTTTAAAATTAGGGAAAGTACAAAATTGGCAAAGTTACTAAGATATCAACAATGAAATAGTTAAGTTTAAAATGTTACAAAATTTTAATAGTTTGTATTGCAAAGAGAACGTTAGAAACATAAGTTTAAAATTAGGAAAAGTACAAAATTGGCAAAGTTCCTAAGATATTACAAATGAAATAGTTAAGTTTAAAATGTTACAAAATTTAAATAATTTGTATCGCAAAGAGAACGTTAGAAACATAAGTTTAAAATTAGGAAAAGTACAAAATTGGCAAAGTTCCTAAGATATTACAAATGAAATAGTTAAGTTTAAAATGTTACAAAGTTTAAATAATTTGTATCGCAAACAGAACATTAGAAACATAAGTTTAAAATTAGGGAAAGTACAAAATTGGCAAAGTTATCAAGATATCAACAATGAAATAGTTAAGTTTAAAATGTTACAAAATTTTAATAGTTTGTATCGCAAAGAGAACGTTAGAAACATAAGTTTAAAATTAGGAAAAGTACAAAATTGGCAAAGTTCCTAAGATATTACAAATGAAATAGTTAAGTTTAAAATGTTACAAAATTCAAATAATTTGTATCGCAAAGAGAACGTTAGAAACAAAAGTTTAAGATTAGGAAAAGTACAAAATTGGGAAAGTTCCTAAGATATCATAAATGAAATAGTTAAGTTTAAAATGTTACAAAGTTTAAATAATTTGTATCGCAAAGAGAACGTTAGAAACATAAGTTTAAAATTAGGGAAAGTACAAAATTGGTAAAGTTCCTAAGATATCAGAAATGAAATAGTTAAGTTTAAAATGTTACAAAGTTTAAATAATTTGTATCGCAAAGAGAACGTTAGAAACATAAGTTTAAAATTAGGGAAACTACAAAATTGGCAAAGTTACTAAGATATCAACAATGAAATAGTTAAGTTTAAAATGTTACAAAATTTAAATAATTTGTATCGCAAAGAGAACGTTAGAAACATAAGTTTAAAATTAGGAAAAGTACAAAATTGGCAAAGTTCCTAAGATATTACAAATGAAATAGTTAAGTTTAAAATGTTACAAAGTTTAAATAATTTGTATCGCAAAGAGAACATTAGAAACATAAGTTTAAAATTAGGGAAAGTACAAAATTGGAAAAGTTATTAAGATATCAACAATGAAATAGTTAAGTTTAAAATGTTACAAAATTTTAATAGTTTGTATCGCAAAGAGAACGTTAGAAACATAAGTTTAAAATTAGGAAAAGTACAAAATTGGCAAAGTTCCTAAGATATTACAAATGAAATAGTTAAGTTTAAAATGTTACAAAATTTTAATAATTTGTATCGCGAGTAGAACGTTAGAAACAAAAGTTTAAGATTAGGAAAAGTACAAAATTGGCAAAGTTCCTAAGATATCATAAATGAAATAGTTAAGTTTAAAATGTTACAAAGTTTAAATAATTTGTATCGCAAAGAGAACGTTAGAAACATAAGTTTAAAATTAGGGAAAGTACAAAATTGGCAAAGTTACTAAGATATCAACAATAAAATAGTTAAGTTTAAAATGTTACAAAATTTTAATAGTTTGTATTGCAAAGAGAACGTTAGAAACATAAGTTTAAAATTAGGAAAAGTACAAAATTGGCAAAGTTCCTAAGATATTACAAATGAAATAGTTAAGTTTAAAATGTTACAAAATTTAAATAATTTGTATCGCAAAGAGAACGTTAGAAACATAAGTTTAAAATTAGGAAAAGTACAAAATTGGCAAAGTTCCTAAGATATTACAAATGAAATAGTTAAGTTTAAAATGTTACAAAGTTTAAATAATTTGTATCGCAAAGAGAACATTAGAAACATAAGTTTAAAATTAGGGAAAGTACAAAATTGGCAAAGTTATTAAGATATCAACAATGAAATAGTTAAGTTTAAAATGTTACAAAATTTTAATAGTTTGTATCGCAAAGAGAACGTTAGAAACATAAGTTTAAAATTAGGAAAAGTACAAAATTGGCAAAGTTCCTAAGATATTACAAATGAAATAGTTAAGTTTAAAATGTTACAAAATTCAAATAATTTGTATCGCAAAGAGAACGTTAGAAACAAAAGTTTAAGATTAGGAAAAGTACAAAATTGGGAAAGTTCCTAAGATATCATAAATGAAATAGTTAAGTTTAAAATGTTACAAAGTTTAAATAATTTGTATCGCAAAGAGAACGTTAGAAACATAAGTTTAAAATTAGGGAAAGTACAAAATTGGTAAAGTTCCTAAGATATCAGAAATGAAATAGTTAAGTTTAAAATGTTACAAAGTTTAAATAATTTGTATCGCAAAGAGAACGTTAGAAACATAAGTTTAAAATTAGGGAAAGTACAAAATTGGCAAAGTTACTAAGATATCAACAATGAAATAGTTAAGTTTAAAATGTTACAAAATTTTAATAGTTTGTATTGCAAAGAGAACGTTAGAAACATAAGTTTAAAATTAGGAAAAGTACAAAATTGGCAAAGTTCCTAAGATATTACAAATGAAATAGTTAAGTTTAAAATGTTACAAAATTTAAATAATTTGTATCGCAAAGAGAACGTTAGAAACATAAGTTTAAAATTAGGGAAAGTACAAAATTGGCAAAGTTACTAAGATATCAACAATGAAATAGTTAAGTTTAAAATGTTACAAAATTTTAATAGTTTGTATTGCAAAGAGAACGTTAGAAACATAAGTTTAAAATTAGGAAAAGTACAAAATTGGCAAAGTTCCTAAGATATTACAAATGAAATAGTTAAGTTTAAAATGTTACAAAATTTAAATAATTTGTATCGCAAAGAGAACGTTAGAAACATAAGTTTAAAATTAGGAAAAGTACAAAATTGGCAAAGTTCCTAAGATATTACAAATGAAATAGTTAAGTTTAAAATGTTACAAAGTTTAAATAATTTGTATCGCAAAGAGAACATTAGAAACATAAGTTTAAAAATAGGGAAAGTACAAAATTGGCAAAGTTATTAAGATATCAACAATGAAATAGTTAAGTTTAAAATGTTACAAAATTTTAATAGTTTGTATCGCAAAGAGAGCGTTAGAAACATAAGTTTAAAATTAGGAAAAGTACAAAATTGGCAAAGTTCCTAAGATATTACAAATGAAATAGTTAAGTTTAAAATGTTACAAAATTCAAATAATTTGTATCGCAAAGAGAACGTTAGAAACAAAAGTTTAAGATTAGGAAAAGTACAAAATTGGGAAAGTTCCTAAGATATCATAAATGAAATAGTTAAGTTTAAAATGTTACAAAGTTTAAATAATTTGTATCGCAAAGAGAACGTTAGAAACATAAGTTTAAAATTAGGGAAAGTACAAAATTGGTAAAGTTCCTAAGATATCAGAAATGAAATAGTTAAGTTTAAAATGTTACAAAGTTTAAATAATTTGTATCGCAAAGAGAACGTTAGAAAAATAAGTTTAAAATTAGGGAAAGTACAAAATTGGCAAAGTTACTAAGATATCAACAATGAAATAGTTAAGTTTAAAATGTTACAAAATTTTAATAGTTTGTATTGCAAAGAGAACGTTAGAAACATAAGTTTAAAATTAGGAAAAGTACAAAATTGGCAAAGTTCCTAAGATATTACAAATGAAATAGTTAAGTTTAAAATGTTACAAAATTTAAATAATTTGTATCGCAAAGAGAACGTTAGAAACATAAGTTTAAAATTAGGAAAAGTACAAAATTGGCAAAGTTCCTAAGATATTACAAATGAAATAGTTAAGTTTAAAATGTTACAAAGTTTAAATAATTTGTATCGCAAACAGAACATTAGAAACATAAGTTTAAAATTAGGGAAAGTACAAAATTGGCAAAGTTATCAAGATATCAACAATGAAATAGTTAAGTTTAAAATGTTACAAAATTTTAATAGTTTGTATCGCAAAGAGAACGTTAGAAACATAAGTTTAAAATTAGGAAAAGTACAAAATTGGCAAAGTTCCTAAGATATTACAAATGAAATAGTTAAGTTTAAAATGTTACAAAATTCAAATAATTTGTATCGCAAAGAGAACGTTAGAAACAAAAGTTTAAGATTAGGAAAAGTACAAAATTGGGAAAGTTCCTAAGATATCATAAATGAAATAGTTAAGTTTAAAATGTTACAAAGTTTAAATAATTTGTATCGCAAAGAGAACGTTAGAAACATAAGTTTAAAATTAGGGAAAGTACAAAATTGGTAAAGTTCCTAAGATATCAGAAATGAAATAGTTAAGTTTAAAATGTTACAAAGTTTAAATAATTTGTATCGCAAAGAGAACGTTAGAAACATAAGTTTAAAATTAGGGAAAGTACAAAATTGGCAAAGTTACTAAGATATCAACAATGAAATAGTTAAGTTTAAAATGTTACAAAATTTAAATAATTTGTATCGCAAAGAGAACGTTAGAAACATAAGTTTAAAATTAGGAAAAGTACAAAATTGGCAAAGTTCCTAAGATATTACAAATGAAATAGTTAAGTTTAAAATGTTACAAAGTTTAAATAATTTGTATCGCAAAGAGAACATTAGAAACATAAGTTTAAAATTAGGGAAAGTACAAAATTGGAAAAGTTATTAAGATATCAACAATGAAATAGTTAAGTTTAAAATGTTACAAAATTTTAATAGTTTGTATCGCAAAGAGAACGTTAGAAACATAAGTTTAAAATTAGGAAAAGTACAAAATTGGCAAAGTTCCTAAGATATTACAAATGAAATAGTTAAGTTTAAAATGTTACAAAATTTTAATAATTTGTATCGCGAGTAGAACGTTAGAAACAAAAGTTTAAGATTAGGAAAAGTACAAAATTGGCAAAGTTCCTAAGATATCATAAATGAAATAGTTAAGTTTAAAATGTTACAAAGTTTAAATAATTTGTATCGCAAAGAGAACGTTAGAAACATAAGTTTAAAATTAGGGAAAGTACAAAATTGGCAAAGTTACTAAGATATCAACAATGAAATAGTTAAGTTTAAAATGTTACAAAATTTTAATAGTTTGTATTGCAAAGAGAACGTTAGAAACATAAGTTTAAAATTAGGAAAAGTACAAAATTGGCAAAGTTCCTAAGATATTACAAATGAAATAGTTAAGTTTAAAATGTTACAAAATTTAAATAATTTGTATCGCAAAGAGAACGTTAGAAACATAAGTTTAAAATTAGGAAAAGTACAAAATTGGCAAAGTTCCTAAGATATTACAAATGAAATAGTTAAGTTTAAAATGTTACAAAGTTTAAATAATTTGTATCGCAAAGAGAACATTAGAAACATAAGTTTAAAATTAGGGAAAGTACAAAATTGGCAAAGTTATTAAGATATCAACAATGAAATAGTTAAGTTTAAAATGTTACAAAATTTTAATAGTTTGTATCGCAAAGAGAACGTTAGAAACATAAGTTTAAAATTAGGAAAAGTACAAAATTGGCAAAGTTCCTAAGATATTACAAATGAAATAGTTAAGTTTAAAATGTTACAAAATTCAAATAATTTGTATCGCAAAGAGAACGTTAGAAACAAAAGTTTAAGATTAGGAAAAGTACAAAATTGGCAAAGTTCCTAAGATATCATAAATGAAATAGTTAAGTTTAAAATGTTACAAAGTTTAAATAATTTGTATCGCAAAGAGAACGTTAGAAACATAAGTTTAAAATTAGGGAAAGTACAAAATTGGTAAAGTTCCTAAGATATCAGAAATGAAATAGTTAAGTTTAAAATGTTACAAAGTTTAAATAATTTGTATCGCAAAGAGAACGTTAGAAACATAAGTTTAAAATTAGGGAAAGTACAAAATTGGCAAAGTTACTAAGATATCAACAATGAAATAGTTAAGTTTAAAATGTTACAAAATTTTAATAGTTTGTATTGCAAAGAGAACGTTAGAAACATAAGTTTAAAATTAGGAAAAGTACAAAATTGGCAAAGTTCCTAAGATATTACAAATGAAATAGTTAAGTTTAAAATGTTACAAAATTTAAATAATTTGTATCGCAAAGAGAACGTTAGAAACATAAGTTTAAAATTAGGGAAAGTACAAAATTGGCAAAGTTACTAAGATATCAACAATGAAATAGTTAAGTTTAAAATGTTACAAAATTTTAATAGTTTGTATTGCAAAGAGAACGTTAGAAACATAAGTTTAAAATTAGGAAAAGTACAAAATTGGCAAAGTTCCTAAGATATTACAAATGAAATAGTTAAGTTTAAAATGTTACAAAATTTAAATAATTTGTATCGCAAAGAGAACGTTAGAAACATAAGTTTAAAATTAGGAAAAGTACAAAATTGGCAAAGTTCCTAAGATATTACAAATGAAATAGTTAAGTTTAAAATGTTACAAAGTTTAAATAATTTGTATCGCAAAGAGAACATTAGAAACATAAGTTTAAAAATAGGGAAAGTACAAAATTGGCAAAGTTATTAAGATATCAACAATGAAATAGTTAAGTTTAAAATGTTACAAAATTTTAATAGTTTGTATCGCAAAGAGAGCGTTAGAAACATAAGTTTAAAATTAGGAAAAGTACAAAATTGGCAAAGTTCCTAAGATATTACAAATGAAATAGTTAAGTTTAAAATGTTACAAAATTCAAATAATTTGTATCGCAAAGAGAACGTTAGAAACAAAAGTTTAAGATTAGGAAAAGTACAAAATTGGGAAAGTTCCTAAGATATCATAAATGAAATAGTTAAGTTTAAAATGTTACAAAGTTTAAATAATTTGTATCGCAAAGAGAACGTTAGAAACATAAGTTTAAAATTAGGGAAAGTACAAAATTGGTAAAGTTCCTAAGATATCAGAAATGAAATAGTTAAGTTTAAAATGTTACAAAGTTTAAATAATTTGTATCGCAAAGAGAACGTTAGAAACATAAGTTTAAAATTAGGGAAAGTACAAAATTGGCAAAGTTACTAAGATATCAACAATGAAATAGTTAAGTTTAAAATGTTACAAAATTTTAATAGTTTGTATTGCAAAGAGAACGTTAGAAACATAAGTTTAAAATTAGGAAAAGTACAAAATTGGCAAAGTTCCTAAGATATTACAAATGAAATAGTTAAGTTTAAAATGTTACAAAATTTAAATAATTTGTATCGCAAAGAGAACGTTAGAAACATAAGTTTAAAATTAGGAAAAGTACAAAATTGGCAAAGTTCCTAAGATATTACAAATGAAATAGTTAAGTTTAAAATGTTACAAAGTTTAAATAATTTGTATCGCAAAGAGAACATTAGAAACATAAGTTTAAAATTAGGGAAAGTACAAAATTGGCAAAGTTATTAAGATATCAACAATGAAATAGTTAAGTTTAAAATGTTACAAAATTTTAATAGTTTGTATCGCAAAGAGAACGTTAGAAACATAAGTTTAAAATTAGGAAAAGTATAAAATTGGCAAAGTTCCTAAGATTTTACAAATGAAATAGTTAAGTTTAAAATGTTACAAAATTCAAATAATTTGTATCGCAAAGAGAACGTTAGAAACATAAGTTATATAATATTATAATTAGTTATTATAGTTAGTTATAATTAGTTATTATAGTTATATAATTTTAATTAGGAAAAGTACAAAATTGGCAAAGTTCCTAAGATATTACAAATGAAATAGTTAAGTTTAAAATGTTACAAAATTTTAATAATTTGTATCGCGAGTAGAACGTTAGAAACAAAAGTTTAAGATTAGGAAAAGTACAAAATTGGCAAAGTTCCTAAGATATCATAAATGAAATAGTTAAGTTTAAAATGTTACAAAGTTTAAATAATTTGTATCGGAAAGAGAACGTTAGAAACATAAGTTTAAAATTAGGGAAAGTACAAAATTGGCAAAGTTACTAAGATATCAACAATGAAATAGTTAAGTTTAAAATGTTACAAAATTTTAATAGTTTGTATTGCAAAGAGAACGTTAGAAACATAAGTTTAAAATTAGGAAAAGTACAAAATTGGCAAAGTTCCTAAGATATTACAAATGAAATAGTTAAGTTTAAAATGTTACAAAATTTAAATAATTTGTATCGCAAAGAGAACGTTAGAAACATAAGTTTAAAATTAGGAAAAGTACAAAATTGGCAAAGTTCCTAAGATATTACAAATGAAATAGTTAAGTTTAAAATGTTACAAAGTTTAAATAATTTGTATCGCAAAGAGAACATTAGAAACATAAGTTTAAAAATAGGGAAAGTACAAAATTGGCAAAGTTATTAAGATATCAACAATGAAATAGTTAAGTTTAAAATGTTACAAAATTTTAATAGTTTGTATCGCAAAGAGAGCGCTAGAAACATAAGTTTAAAATTAGGAAAAGTACAAAATTGGCAAAGTTCCTAAGATATTACAAATGAAATAGTTAAGTTTAAAATGTTACAAAATTCAAATAATTTGTATCGCAAAGAGAACGTTAGAAACAAAAGTTTAAGATTAGGAAAAGTACAAAATTGGGAAAGTTCCTAAGATATCATAAATGAAATAGTTAAGTTTAAAATGTTACAAAGTTTAAATAATTTGTATCGCAAAGAGAACGTTAGAAACATAAGTTTAAAATTAGGGAAAGTACAAAATTGGTAAAGTTCCTAAGATATCAGAAATGAAATAGTTAAGTTTAAAATGTTACAAAGTTTAAATAATTTGTATCGCAAAGAGAACGTTAGAAACATAAGTTTAAAATTAGGGAAAGTACAAAATTGGCAAAGTTACTAAGATATCAACAATGAAATAGTTAAGTTTAAAATGTTACAAAATTTTAATAGTTTGTATTGCAAAGAGAACGTTAGAAACATAAGTTTAAAATTAGGAAAAGTACAAAATTGGCAAAGTTCCTAAGATATTACAAATGAAATAGTTAAGTTTAAAATGTTACAAAATTTAAATAATTTGTATCGCAAAGAGAACGTTAGAAACATAAGTTTAAAATTAGGAAAAGTACAAAATTGGCAAAGTTCCTAAGATATTACAAATGAAATAGTTAAGTTTAAAATGTTACAAAGTTTAAATAATTTGTATCGCAAAGAGAACATTAGAAACATAAGTTTAAAATTAGGGAAAGTACAAAATTGGCAAAGTTATTAAGATATCAACAATGAAATAGTTAAGTTTAAAATGTTACAAAATTTTAATAGTTTGTATCGCAAAGAGAACGTTAGAAACATAAGTTTAAAATTAGGAAAAGTATAAAATTGGCAAAGTTCCTAAGATTTTACAAATGAAATAGTTAAGTTTAAAATGTTACAAAATTCAAATAATTTGTATCGCAAAGAGAACGTTAGAAACATAAGTTTAAAATTAGGAAAAGTACAAAATTGGCAAAGTTCCTAAGATATTACAAATGAAATAGTTAAGTTTAAAATGTTACAAAATTTTAATAATTTGTATCGCGAGTAGAACGTTAGAAACAAAAGTTTAAGATTAGGAAAAGTACAAAATTGGCAAAGTTCCTAAGATATCATAAATGAAATAGTTAAGTTTAAAATGTTACAAAGTTTAAATAATTTGTATCGGAAAGAGAACGTTAGAAACATAAGTTTAAAATTAGGGAAAGTACAAAATTGGCAAAGTTCCTAAGATATCATAAATGAAATAGTTAAGTTTAAAATGTTACAAAGTTTAAATAATTTGTATCGCAAAGAGAATGTTAGAAACATAAGTTTAAAATTAGGAAAAGTACAAAATTGGCAAAGTTTCTAAGATATCATAAATGAAATAGTTAAGTTTAAAATGTTACAAAGTTTAAATAATTTGTATCGCAAAGAGAACGTTAGAAACAAAAGTTTAAGATTAGGAAAAGTACAAAATTGGCAAAGTTCCTAAGATATCATAAATGAAATAGTTAAGTTTAAAATGTTACAAAGTTTAAATAATTTGTATCGCAAAGAGAACGTTAGAAACATAAGTTTAAAATTAGGGAAAGTACAAAATTGGTAAAGTTCCTAAGATATCAGAAATGAAATAGTTAAGTTTAAAATGTTACAAAGTTTAAATAATTTGTATCGCAAAGAGAACGTTAGAAACATAAGTTTAAAATTAGGGAAAGTACAAAATTGGCAAAGTTACTAAGATATCAACAATGAAATAGTTAAGTTTAAAATGTTACAAAATTTTAATAGTTTGTATTGCAAAGAGAACGTTAGAAACATAAGTTTAAAATTAGGAAAAGTACAAAATTGGCAAAGTTCCTAAGATATTACAAATGAAATAGTTAAGTTTAAAATGTTACAAAATTTAAATAATTTGTATCGCAAAGAGAACGTTAGAAACATAAGTTTAAAATTAGGGAAAGTACAAAATTGGCAAAGTTACTAAGATATCAACAATGAAATAGTTAAGTTTAAAATGTTACAAAATTTTAATAGTTTGTATTGCAAAGAGAACGTTAGAAACATAAGTTTAAAATTAGGAAAAGTACAAAATTGGCAAAGTTCCTAAGATATTACAAATGAAATAGTTAAGTTTAAAATGTTACAAAATTTAAATAATTTGTATCGCAAAGAGAACGTTAGAAACATAAGTTTAAAATTAGGAAAAGTACAAAATTGGCAAAGTTCCTAAGATATTACAAATGAAATAGTTAAGTTTAAAATGTTACAAAGTTTAAATAATTTGTATCGCAAAGAGAACATTAGAAACATAAGTTTAAAAATAGGGAAAGTACAAAATTGGCAAAGTTATTAAGATATCAACAATGAAATAGTTAAGTTTAAAATGTTACAAAATTTTAATAGTTTGTATCGCAAAGAGAACGTTAGAAACATAAGTTTAAAATTAGGAAAAGTACAAAATTGGCAAAGTTCCTAAGATATTACAAATGAAATAGTTAAGTTTAAAATGTTACAAAATTCAAATAATTTGTATCGCAAAGAGAACGTTAGAAACAAAAGTTTAAGATTAGGAAAAGTACAAAATTGGGAAAGTTCCTAAGATATCATAAATGAAATAGTTAAGTTTAAAATGTTACAAAGTTTAAATAATTTGTATCGCAAAGAGAACGTTAGAAACATAAGTTTAAAATTAGGGAAAGTACAAAATTGGTAAAGTTCCTAAGATATCAGAAATGAAATAGTTAAGTTTAAAATGTTACAAAGTTTAAATAATTTGTATCGCAAAGAGAACGTTAGAAACATAAGTTTAAAATTAGGGAAAGTACAAAATTGGCAAAGTTACTAAGATATCAACAATGAAATAGTTAAGTTTAAAATGTTACAAAATTTTAATAGTTTGTATTGCAAAGAGAACGTTAGAAACATAAGTTTAAAATTAGGAAAAGTACAAAATTGGCAAAGTTCCTAAGATATTACAAATGAAATAGTTAAGTTTAAAATGTTACAAAATTTAAATAATTTGTATCGCAAAGAGAACGTTAGAAACATAAGTTTAAAATTAGGAAAAGTACAAAATTGGCAAAGTTCCTAAGATATTACAAATGAAATAGTTAAGTTTAAAATGTTACAAAGTTTAAATAATTTGTATCGCAAAGAGAACATTAGAAACATAAGTTTAAAATTAGGGAAAGTACAAAATTGGCAAAGTTATTAAGATATCAACAATGAAATAGTTAAGTTTAAAATGTTACAAAATTTTAATAGTTTGTATCGCAAAGAGAACGTTAGAAACATAAGTTTAAAATTAGGAAAAGTATAAAATTGGCAAAGTTCCTAAGATTTTACAAATGAAATAGTTAAGTTTAAAATGTTACAAAATTCAAATAATTTGTATCGCAAAGAGAACGTTAGAAACATAAGTTATATAATATTATAATTAGTTATTATAGTTAGTTATAATTAGTTATTATAGTTATATAATTTTAATTAGGAAAAGTACAAAATTGGCAAAGTTCCTAAGATATTACAAATGAAATAGTTAAGTTTAAAATGTTACAAAATTTTAATAATTTGTATCGCGAGTAGAACGTTAGAAACAAAAGTTTAAGATTAGGAAAAGTACAAAATTGGCAAAGTTCCTAAGATATCATAAATGAAATAGTTAAGTTTAAAATGTTACAAAGTTTAAATAATTTGTATCGGAAAGAGAACGTTAGAAACATAAGTTTAAAATTAGGGAAAGTACAAAATTGGCAAAGTTACTAAGATATCAACAATGAAATAGTTAAGTTTAAAATGTTACAAAATTTTAATAGTTTGTATTGCAAAGAGAACGTTAGAAACATAAGTTTAAAATTAGGAAAAGTACAAAATTGGCAAAGTTCCTAAGATATTACAAATGAAATAGTTAAGTTTAAAATGTTACAAAATTTAAATAATTTGTATCGCAAAGAGAACGTTAGAAACATAAGTTTAAAATTAGGAAAAGTACAAAATTGGCAAAGTTCCTAAGATATTACAAATGAAATAGTTAAGTTTAAAATGTTACAAAGTTTAAATAATTTGTATCGCAAAGAGAACATTAGAAACATAAGTTTAAAAATAGGGAAAGTACAAAATTGGCAAAGTTATTAAGATATCAACAATGAAATAGTTAAGTTTAAAATGTTACAAAATTTTAATAGTTTGTATCGCAAAGAGAGCGCTAGAAACATAAGTTTAAAATTAGGAAAAGTACAAAATTGGCAAAGTTCCTAAGATATTACAAATGAAATAGTTAAGTTTAAAATGTTACAAAATTCAAATAATTTGTATCGCAAAGAGAACGTTAGAAACAAAAGTTTAAGATTAGGAAAAGTACAAAATTGGGAAAGTTCCTAAGATATCATAAATGAAATAGTTAAGTTTAAAATGTTACAAAGTTTAAATAATTTGTATCGCAAAGAGAACGTTAGAAACATAAGTTTAAAATTAGGGAAAGTACAAAATTGGTAAAGTTCCTAAGATATCAGAAATGAAATAGTTAAGTTTAAAATGTTACAAAGTTTAAATAATTTGTATCGCAAAGAGAACGTTAGAAACATAAGTTTAAAATTAGGGAAAGTACAAAATTGGCAAAGTTACTAAGATATCAACAATGAAATAGTTAAGTTTAAAATGTTACAAAATTTTAATAGTTTGTATTGCAAAGAGAACGTTAGAAACATAAGTTTAAAATTAGGAAAAGTACAAAATTGGCAAAGTTCCTAAGATATTACAAATGAAATAGTTAAGTTTAAAATGTTACAAAATTTAAATAATTTGTATCGCAAAGAGAACGTTAGAAACATAAGTTTAAAATTAGGAAAAGTACAAAATTGGCAAAGTTCCTAAGATATTACAAATGAAATAGTTAAGTTTAAAATGTTACAAAGTTTAAATAATTTGTATCGCAAAGAGAACATTAGAAACATAAGTTTAAAATTAGGGAAAGTACAAAATTGGCAAAGTTATTAAGATATCAACAATGAAATAGTTAAGTTTAAAATGTTACAAAATTTTAATAGTTTGTATCGCAAAGAGAACGTTAGAAACATAAGTTTAAAATTAGGAAAAGTATAAAATTGGCAAAGTTCCTAAGATTTTACAAATGAAATAGTTAAGTTTAAAATGTTACAAAATTCAAATAATTTGTATCGCAAAGAGAACGTTAGAAACATAAGTTTAAAATTAGGAAAAGTACAAAATTGGCAAAGTTCCTAAGATATTACAAATGAAATAGTTAAGTTTAAAATGTTACAAAATTTTAATAATTTGTATCGCGAGTAGAACGTTAGAAACAAAAGTTTAAGATTAGGAAAAGTACAAAATTGGCAAAGTTCCTAAGATATCATAAATGAAATAGTTAAGTTTAAAATGTTACAAAGTTTAAATAATTTGTATCGGAAAGAGAACGTTAGAAACATAAGTTTAAAATTAGGGAAAGTACAAAATTGGCAAAGTTCCTAAGATATCATAAATGAAATAGTTAAGTTTAAAATGTTACAAAGTTTAAATAATTTGTATCGCAAAGAGAATGTTAGAAACATAAGTTTAAAATTAGGAAAAGTACAAAATTGGCAAAGTTTCTAAGATATCATAAATGAAATAGTTAAGTTTAAAATGTTACAAAGTTTAAATAATTTGTATCGCAAAGAGAACGTTAGAAACATAAGTTTAAAATTAGGGAAAGTACAAAATTGGCAAAGTTACCAAGATATCAACAATGAAATAGTTAAGTTTAAAATGTTACAAAATTTTAATAGTTTGTATTGCAAAGAGAACGTTAGAAACATAAGTTTAACATTAGGAAAAGTACAAAATTGGCAAAGTTCCTAAGATATTACAAATGAAATAGTTAAGTTTAAAATGTTACAAAATTTAAATACTTTGTATCGCAAAGAGAACGTTAGAAACATAAGTTTAAAATTAGGAAAAGTACAAAATTGGCAAAGTTCCTAAGATATTACAAATGAAATAGTTAAGTTTAAAATGTTACAAAGTTTAAATAATTTGTATCGCAAAGAGAACATTAGAAACATAAGTTTAAAATTAGGGAAAGTACAAAATTGGCAAAGTTATTAAGATATCAACAATGAAATAGTTAAGTTTAAAATGTTACAAAATTTTAATAGTTTGTATCGCAAAGAGAACGTTAGAAACATAAGTTTAAAATTAGGAAAAGTACAAAATTGGCAAAGTTCCTAAGATATCATAAATGAAATAGTTAAGTTTAAAATGTTACAAAGTTTAAATAATTTGTATCACAAAGAGAACGTTAGAAACATAAGTTTAAAATTAGGGAAAGTACAAAATTGGCAAAGTTACTAAAATATCATAAATGAAATAGTTAAGTTTAAAATGTTACAAAGTTTAAATAATTTGTATCACAAAGAGAACGTTAGAAAAATAAGTTTAAAATTAGGGAAAGTACAAAATTGGCAAAGTTACTAAGATATTAACAATGAAATAGTTAAGTTTAAAATGTTACAAAATTTTAATAGTTTGTATCGCAAAGAGAACGTTAGAAACATAAGTTTAAAATTAGGAAAAGTACAAAATTGGCAAAGTTCCTAAGATATTACAAATGAAATAGTTAAGTTTAAAATGTTACAAAGTTTAAATAATTTGTATCGCAAAGAGAACATTAGAAACATAAGTTTAAAATTAGGGAAAGTACAAAATTGGCAAAGTTATTAAGATATCAACAATGAAATAGTTAAGTTTAAAATGTTACAAAATTTTAATAGTTTGTATCGCAAAGAGAACGTTAGAAACATAAGTTTAAAATTAGGAAAAGTACAAAATTGGCAAAGTTCCTAAGATATCATAAATGAAATAGTTAAGTTTAAAATGTTACAAAGTTTAAATAATTTGTATCACAAAGAGAACGTTAGAAACATAAGTTTAAAATTAGGGAAAGTACAAAATTGGCAAAGTTACTAAAATATCATAAATGAAATAGTTAAGTTTAAAATGTTACAAAGTTTAAATAATTTGTATCACAAAGAGAACGTTAGAAAAATAAGTTTAAAATTAGGGAAAGTACAAAATTGGCAAAGTTACTAAGATATTAACAATGAAATAGTTAAGTTTAAAATGTTACAAAATTTTAATAGTTTGTATCGCAAAGAGAACGTTAGAAACATAAGTTTAAAATTAGGGAAAGTACAAAATTGGCAAAGTTACTAAGATATCAACAATGAAATAGTTAAGTTTAAAATGTTACAAAATTTTAATAGTTTGTATTGCAAAGAGAACGTTAGAAACATAAGTTTAACATTAGGAAAAGTACAAAATTGGCAAAGTTCCTAAGATATTACAAATGAAATAGTTAAGTTTAAAATGTTACAAAATTTAAATACTTTGTATCGCAAAGAGAACGTTAGAAACATAAGTTTAAAATTAGGAAAAGTACAAAATTGGCAAAGTTCCTAAGATATTACAAATGAAATAGTTAAGTTTAAAATGTTACAAAGTTTAAATAATTTGTATCGCAAAGAGAACATTAGAAACATAAGTTTAAAATTAGGGAAAGTACAAAATTGGCAAAGTTATTAAGATATCAACAATGAAATAGTTAAGTTTAAAATGTTACAAAATTTTAATAGTTTGTATCGCAAAGAGAACGTTAGAAACATAAGTTTAAAATTAGGAAAAGTACAAAATTGGCAAAGTTCCTAAGATATCATAAATGAAATAGTTAAGTTTAAAATGTTACAAAGTTTAAATAATTTGTATCACAAAGAGAACGTTAGAAACATAAGTTTAAAATTAGGGAAAGTACAAAATTGGCAAAGTTACTAAAATATCATAAATGAAATAGTTAAGTTTAAAATGTTACAAAGTTTAAATAATTTGTATCACAAAGAGAACGTTAGAAAAATAAGTTTAAAATTAGGGAAAGTACAAAATTGGCAAAGTTACTAAGATATTAACAATGAAATAGTTAAGTTTAAAATGTTACAAAATTTTAATAGTTTGTATCGCAAAGAGAACGTTAGAAACATAAGTTTAAAATTAGGGAAAGTACAAAATTGGCAAAGTTACTAAGATATCAACAATGAAATAGTTAAGTTTAAAATGTTACAAAATTTTAATAGTTTGTATTGCAAAGAGAACGTTAGAAACATAAGTTTAACATTAGGAAAAGTACAAAATTGGCAAAGTTCCTAAGATATTACAAATGAAATAGTTAAGTTTAAAATGTTACAAAATTTAAATACTTTGTATCGCAAAGAGAACGTTAGAAACATAAGTTTAAAAATAGGAAAAGTACAAAATTGGCAAAGTTCCTAAGATATTACAAATGAAATAGTTAAGTTTAAAATGTTACAAAGTTTAAATAATTTGTATCGCAAAGAGAACATTAGAAACATAAGTTTAAAATTAGGGAAAGTACAAAATTGGCAAAGTTATTAAGATATCAACAATGAAATAGTTAAGTTTAAAATGTTACAAAATTTTAATAGTTTGTATCGCAAAGAGAACGTTAGAAACATAAGTTTAAAATTAGGAAAAGTACAAAATTGGCAAAGTTCCTAAGATATCATAAATGAAATAGTTAAGTTTAAAATGTTACAAAGTTTAAATAATTTGTATCACAAAGAGAACGTTAGAAACATAAGTTTAAAATTAGGGAAAGTACAAAATTGGCAAAGTTACTAAAATATCATAAATGAAATAGTTAAGTTTAAAATGTTACAAAGTTTAAATAATTTGTATCACAAAGAGAACGTTAGAAAAATAAGTTTTAAATTAGGGAAAGTACAAAATTGGCAAAGTTACTAAGATATTAACAATGAAATAGTTAAGTTTAAAATGTTACAAAATTTTAATAGTTTGTATCGCAAAGAGAACGTTAGAAACATAAGTTTAAAATTAGGAAAAGTACAAAATTGGCAAAGTTCCTAAGATATCATAAATGAAATAGTTAAGTTTAAAATGTTACAAAGTTTAAATAATTTGTATCACAAAGAGAACGTTAGAAACATAAGTTTAAAATTAGGGAAAGTACAAAATTGGCAAAGTTACTAAGATATCATAAATGAAATAGTTAAGTTTAAAATGTTACAAAGTTTAAATAATTTGTATCACAAAGAGAACGTTAGAAAAATAAGTTTAAAATTAGGGAAAGTACAAAATTGGCAAAGTTACTAAGATATTAACAATGAAATAGTTAAGTTTAAAATGTTACAAAATTTTAATAGTTTGTATCGCAAAGAGAACGTTAGAAACATAAGTTTAAAATTAGGGAAAGTACAAAATTGGCAAAGTTACTAAGATATCAACAATGAAATAGTTAAGTTTAAAATGTTACAAAGTTTAAATAATTTGTATCACAAAGAGAACGTTAGAAAAATAAGTTTAAAATTAGGGAAAGTACAAAATTGGCAAAGTTACTAAGATATTAACAATGAAATGGTTAAGTTTAAAATGTTACAAAATTTTAATAGTTTGTATCGCAAAGAGAACGTTAGAAACATAAGTTTAAAATTAGGGAAAGTACAAAATTGGCAAAGTTACTAAGATATCAACAATGAAATAGTTAAGTTTAAAATGTTACAAAATTTTAATAGTTTGTATCGCAAAGAGAACGTTAGAAACATAAGTTTAAAATTAGGAAAAGTACAAAATTGGCAAAGTTCCTAAGATATTACAAATGAAATAGTTAAGTTTAAAATGTTACAAAATTTAAATAATTTGTATCGCAAAGAGAACGTTAGATACATAAGTTTAAAATTAGGAAAAGTACAAAATTGGCAAAGTTCCTAAGATATTACAAATGAAATAGTTAAGTTTAAAATGTTACAAAGTTTAAATAATTTGTATCGCAAAGAGAACATTAGAAACATAAGTTTAAAATTAGGGAAAGTACAAAATTGGCAAAGTTATTAAGATATCAACAATGAAATAGTTAAGTTTAAAATGTTACAAAATTTTAATAGTTTGTATCGCAAAGAGAACGTTAGAAACATAAGTTTAAAATTAGGAAAAGTACAAAATTGGCAAAGTTCCTAAGATATTACAAATGAAATAGTTAAGTTTAAAATGTTACAAAATTTTAATAATTTGTATCGCGAGTAGAACGTTAGAAACAAAAGTTTAAGATTAGGAAAAGTACAAAATTGGCAAAGTTCCTAAGATATCATAAATGAAATAGTTAAGTTTAAAATGTTACAAAGTTTAAATAATTTGTATCGGAAAGAGAATGTTAGAAACATAAGTTTAAAATTAGGGAAAGTACAAAATTGGCAAAGTTACTAAGATATCATAAATGAAATAGTTAAGTTTAAAATGTTACAAAGTTTAAATAATTTGTATCACAAAGAGAACGTTAGAAAAATAAGTTTAAAATTAGGGAAAGTACAAAATTGGCAAAGTTACTAAGATATTAACAATGAAATAGTTAAGTTTAAAATGTTACAAAATTTTAATAGTTTGTATCGCAAAGAGAACGTTAGAAACATAAGTTTAAAATTAGGGAAAGTACAAAATTGGCAAAGTTATTAAGATATCAACAATGAAATAGTTAAGTTTAAAATGTTACAAAATTTTAATAGTTTGTATCGCAAAGAGAACGTTAGAAACATAAGTTTAAAATTAGGAAAAGTACAAAATTGGCAAAGTTCCTAAGATATCATAAATGAAATAGTTAAGTTTAAAATGTTACAAAGTTTAAATAATTTGTATCACAAAGATAACGTTAGAAACATAAGTTTAAAATTAGGGAAAGTACAAAATTGGCAAAGTTACTAAAATATCATAAATGAAATAGTTAAGTTTAAAATGTTACAAAGTTTAAATAATTTGTATCACAAAGAGAACGTTAGAAAAATAAGTTTTAAATTAGGGAAAGTACAAAATTGGCAAAGTTACTAAGATATTAAACAATGAAATAGTTAAGTTTAAAATGTTACAAAATTTTAATAGTTTGTATCGCAAAGAGAACGTTAGAAACATAAGTTTAAAATTAGGAAAAGTACAAAATTGGCAAAGTTCCTAAGATATCATAAATGAAATAGTTAAGTTTAAAATGTTACAAAGTTTAAATAATTTGTATCACAAAGAGAACGTTAGAAACATAAGTTTAAAATTAGGGAAAGTACAAAATTGGCAAAGTTACTAAGATATCATAAATGAAATAGTTAAGTTTAAAATGTTACAAAGTTTAAATAATTTGTATCACAAAGAGAACGTTAGAAAAATAAGTTTAAAATTAGGGAAAGTACAAAATTGGCAAAGTTACTAAGATATTAACAATGAAATAGTTAAGTTTAAAATGTTACAAAATTTTAATAGTTTGTATCGCAAAGAGAACGTTAGAAACATAAGTTTAAAATTAGGGAAAGTACAAAATTGGCAAAGTTACTAAGATATTAACAATGAAATAGTTAAGTTTAAAATGTTACAAAATTTTAATAGTTTGTATCGCAAAGGGAACGTTAGAAACATAAGTTTAAAATTAGGAAAAGTACAAAATTGGCAAAGTTCCTAAGATATCATAAATGAAATAGTTAAGTTTAAAATGTTACAAAGTTTAAATAATTTGTATCACAAAGAGAACGTTAGAAACATAAGTTTAAAATTAGGGAAAGTACAAAATTGGCAAAGTTACTAAGATATCATAAATGAAATAGTTAAGTTTAAAATGTTACAAAGTTTAAATAATTTGTATCACAAAGAGAACGTTAGAAAAATAAGTTTAAAATCAGGGAAAGTACAAAATTGGCAAAGTTACTAAGATATTAACAATGAAATAGTTAAGTTTAAAATGTTACAAAATTTTAATAGTTTGTATCGCAAAGAGAACGTTAGAAACATAAGTTTAAAATTAGGGAAAGTACAAAATTGGCAAAGTTACTAAGATATCAACAATGAAATAGTTAAGTTTAAAATGTTACAAAATTTTAATAGTTTGTATCGCAAAGAGAACGTTAGAAACATAAGTTTAAAATTAGGAAAAGTACAAAATTGGCAAAGTTTCTAAGATATCATAAATGAAATAGTTAAGTTTAAAATGTTACAAAGTTTAAATAATTTGTATCGCAAAGAGAACGTTAGAAAAATAAGTTTAAAATTAGGGAAAGTACAAAATTGGCAAAGTTACTAAGATATTAACAATGAAATAGTTAAGTTTAAAATATTACAAAATTTTAATAGTTTGTATCGCAAAGAGAACGTTAGAAACATAAGTTTAAAATTAGGGAAAGTACAAAATTGGCAAAGTTACTAAGATATCAACAATGAAATAGTTAAGTTTAAAATGTTACAAAGTTTAAATAATTTGTATCGGAAAGAGAACGTTAGAAACATAAGTTTAAAATTAGGGAAAGTACAAAATTGGCAAAGTTCCTAAGATATCATAAATGAAATAGTTAAGTTTAAAATGTTACAAAGTTTAAATAATTTGTATCGCAAAGAGAATGTTAGAAACATAAGTTTAAAATTAGGAAAAGTACAAAATTGGCAAAGTTTCTAAGATATCATAAATGAAATAGTTAAGTTTAAAATGTTACAAAGTTTAAATAATTTGTATCGCAAAGAGAACGTTAGAAACATAAGTTTAAAATTAGGGAAAGTACAAAATTGGCAAAGTTACTAAGATATCAACAATGAAATAGTTAAGTTTAAAATGTTACAAAATTTTAATAGTTTGTATTGCAAAGAGAACGTTAGAAACATAAGTTTAACATTAGGAAAAGTACAAAATTGGCAAAGTTCCTAAGATATTACAAATGAAATAGTTAAGTTTAAAATGTTACAAAATTTAAATACTTTGTATCGCAAAGAGAACGTTAGAAACATAAGTTTAAAATTAGGAAAAGTACAAAATTGGCAAAGTTCCTAAGATATTACAAATGAAATAGTTAAGTTTAAAATGTTACAAAGTTTAAATAATTTGTATCGCAAAGAGAACATTAGAAACATAAGTTTAAAATTAGGGAAAGTACAAAATTGGCAAAGTTACTAAGATATCAACAATGAAATAGTTAAGTTTAAAATGTTACAAAGTTTAAATAATTTGTATCACAAAGAGAACGTTAGAAAAATAAGTTTAAAATTAGGGAAAGTACAAAATTGGCAAAGTTACTAAGATATTAACAATGAAATAGTTAAGTTTAAAATGTTACAAAATTTTAATAGTTTGTATCGCAAAGAAAACGTTAGAAACATAAGTTTAAAATTAGGAAAAGTACAAAATTGGCAAAGTTACTAAGATATCAACAATGAAATAGTTAAGTTTAAAATGTTACAAAATTTTTATAGTTTGTATCGCAAAGAGAACGTTAGAAACATAAGTTTAAAATTAGGAAAAGTACAAAATTGGCAAAGTTCCTAAGATATTACAAATGAAATAGTTAAGTTTAAAATGTTACAAAATTTAAATAATTTGTATCGCAAAGAGAACGTTAGATACATAAGTTTAAAATTAGGAAAAGTACAAAATTGGCAAAGTTCCTAAGATATTACAAATGAAATAGTTAAGTTTAAAATGTTACAAAGTTTAAATAATTTGTATCGCAAAGAGAACATTAGAAACATAAGTTTAAAATTAGGGAAAGTACAAAATTGGCAAAGTTATTAAGATATCAACAATTTAATAGTTAAGTTTAAAATGTTACAAAATTTTAATAGTTTGTATCGCAAAGAGAACGTTAGAAACATAAGTTTAAAATTAGGAAAAGTACAAAATTGGCAAAGTTCCTAAGATATTACAAATGAAATAGTTAAGTTTAAAATGTTACAAAATTTTAATAATTTGTATCGCGAGTAGAACGTTAGAAACAAAAGTTTAAGATTAGGAAAAGTACAAAATTGGCAAAGTTTCTAAGATATCATAAATGAAATAGTTAAGTTTAAAATGTTACAAAGTTTAAATAATTTGTATCGCAAAGAGAACGTTAGAAACATAAGTTTAAAATTAGGGAAAGTACAAAATTGGCAAAGTTACTAAGATATCAACAATGAAATAGTTAAGTTTAAAATGTTACAAAATTTTAATAGTTTGTATTGCAAAGAGAACGTTAGAAACATAAGTTTAACATTAGGAAAAGTACAAAATTGGCAAAGTTCCTAAGATATTACAAATGAAATAGTTAAGTTTAAAATGTTACAAAATTTAAATACTTTGTATCGCAAAGAGAACGTTAGAAACATAAGTTTAAAATTAGGAAAAGTACAAAATTGGCAAAGTTCCTAAGATATTACAAATGAAATAGTTAAGTTTAAAATGTTACAAAGTTTAAATTATTTGTATCGCAAAGAGAACATTAGAAACATAAGTTTAAAATTAGGGAAAGTACAAAATTGGCAAAGTTATTAAGATATCAACAATGAAATAGTTAAGTTTAAAATGTTACAAAATTTTAATAGTTTGTATCGCAAAGAGAACGTTAGAAACATAAGTTTAAAATTAGGAAAAGTACAAAATTGGCAAAGTTCCTAAGATATCATAAATGAAATAGTTAAGTTTAAAATGTTACAAAGTTTAAATAATTTGTATCACAAAGAGAACGTTAGAAACATAAGTTTAAAATTAGGGAAAGTACAAAATTGGCAAAGTTACTAAAATATCATAAATGAAATAGTTAAGTTTAAAATGTTACAAAGTTTAAATAATTTGTATCACAAAGAGAACGTTAGAAAAATAAGTTTAAAATTAGGGAAAGTACAAAATTGGCAAAGTTACTAAGATATTAACAATGAAATAGTTAAGTTTAAAATGTTACAAAATTTTAATAGTTTGTATCGCAAAGAGAACGTTAGAAACATAAGTTTAAAATTAGGGAAAGTACAAAATTGGCAAAGTTACTAAGATATCAACAATGAAATAGTTAAGTTTAAAATGTTACAAAATTTTAATAGTTTGTATTGCAAAGAGAACGTTAGAAACATAAGTTTAACATTAGGAAAAGTACAAAATTGGCAAAGTTCCTAAGATATTACAAATGAAATAGTTAAGTTTAAAATGTTACAAAATTTAAATACTTTGTATCGCAAAGAGAACGTTAGAAACATAAGTTTAAAATTAGGAAAAGTACAAAATTGGCAAAGTTCCTAAGATATTACAAATGAAATAGTTAAGTTTAAAATGTTACAAAGTTTAAATAATTTGTATCGCAAAGAGAACATTAGAAACATAAGTTTAAAATTAGGGAAAGTACAAAATTGGCAAAGTTATTAAGATATCAACAATGAAATAGTTAAGTTTAAAATGTTACAAAATTTTAATAGTTTGTATCGCAAAGAGAACGTTAGAAACATAAGTTTAAAATTAGGAAAAGTACAAAATTGGCAAAGTTCCTAAGATATCATAAATGAAATAGTTAAGTTTAAAATGTTACAAAGTTTAAATAATTTGTATCACAAAGAGAACGTTAGAAACATAAGTTTAAAATTAGGGAAAGTACAAAATTGGCAAAGTTACTAAAATATCATAAATGAAATAGTTAAGTTTAAAATGTTACAAAGTTTAAATAATTTGTATCACAAAGAGAACGTTAGAAAAATAAGTTTAAAATTAGGGAAAGTACAAAATTGGCAAAGTTACTAAGATATTAACAATGAAATAGTTAAGTTTAAAATGTTACAAAATTTTAATAGTTTGTATCGCAAAGAGAACGTTAGAAACATAAGTTTAAAATTAGGGAAAGTACAAAATTGGCAAAGTTACTAAGATATCAACAATGAAATAGTTAAGTTTAAAATGTTACAAAATTTTAATAGTTTGTATTGCAAAGAGAACGTTAGAAACATAAGTTTAACATTAGGAAAAGTACAAAATTGGCAAAGTTCCTAAGATATTACAAATGAAATAGTTAAGTTTAAAATGTTACAAAATTTAAATAATTTGTATCGCAAAGAGAACGTTAGAAACATAATTTTAAAAATAGGAAAAGTACAAAATTGGCAAAGTTCCTAAGATATTACAAATGAAATAGTTAAGTTTAAAATGTTACAAAGTTTAAATAATTTGTATCGCAAAGAGAACATTAGAAACATAAGTTTAAAATTAGGGAAAGTACAAAATTGGCAAAGTTATTAAGATATCAACAATGAAATAGTTAAGTTTAAAATGTTACAAAATTTTAATAGTTTGTATCGCAAAGAGAACGTTAGAAACATAAGTTTAAAATTAGGAAAAGTACAAAATTGGCAAAGTTCCTAAGATATCATAAATGAAATAGTTAAGTTTAAAATGTTACAAAGTTTAAATAATTTGTATCACAAAGAGAACGTTAGAAACATAAGTTTAAAATTAGGGAAAGTACAAAATTGGCAAAGTTACTAAAATATCATAAATGAAATAGTTAAGTTTAAAATGTTACAAAGTTTAAATAATTTGTATCACAAAGAGAACGTTAGAAAAATAAGTTTTAAATTAGGGAAAGTACAAAATTGGCAAAGTTACTAAGATATTAACAATGAAATAGTTAAGTTTAAAATGTTACAAAATTTTAATAGTTTGTATCGCAAAGAGAACGTTAGAAACATAAGTTTAAAATTAGGAAAAGTACAAAATTGGCAAAGTTCCTAAGATATCATAAATGAAATAGTTAAGTTTAAAATGTTACAAAGTTTAAATAATTTGTATCACAAAGAGAACGTTAGAAACATAAGTTTAAAATTAGGGAAAGTACAAAATTGGCAAAGTTACTAAGATATCATAAATGAAATAGTTAAGTTTAAAATGTTACAAAGTTTAAATAATTTGTATCACAAAGAGAACGTTAGAAAAATAAGTTTAAAATTAGGGAAAGTACAAAATTGGCAAAGTTACTAAGATATTAACAATGAAATAGTTAAGTTTAAAATGTTACAAAATTTTAATAGTTTGTATCGCAAAGAGAACGTTAGAAACATAAGTTTAAAATTAGGGAAAGTACAAAATTGGCAAAGTTACTAAGATATCAACAATGAAATAGTTAAGTTTAAAATGTTACAAAGTTTAAATAATTTGTATCACAAAGAGAACGTTAGAAAAATAAGTTTAAAATTAGGGAAAGTACAAAATTGGCAAAGTTACTAAGATATTAACAATGAAATAGTTAAGTTTAAAATGTTACAAAATTTTAATAGTTTGTATCGCAAAGAGAACGTTAGAAACATAAGTTTAAAATTAGGGAAAGTACAAAATTGGCAAAGTTACTAAGATATCAACAATGAAATAGTTAAGTTTAAAATGTTACAAAATTTTAATAGTTTGTATCGCAAAGAGAACGTTAGAAACATAAGTTTAAAATTAGGAAAAGTACAAAATTGGCAAAGTTCCTAAGATATTACAAATGAAATAGTTAAGTTTAAAATGTTACAAAATTTAAATAATTTGTATCGCAAAGAGAACGTTAGATACATAAGTTTAAAATTAGGAAAAGTACAAAATTGGCAAAGTTCCTAAGATATTACAAATGAAATAGTTAAGTTTAAAATGTTACAAAGTTTAAATAATTTGTATCGCAAAGAGAACATTAGAAACATAAGTTTAAAATTAGGGAAAGTACAAAATTGGCAAAGTTATTAAGATATCAACAATGAAATAGTTAAGTTTAAAATGTTACAAAATTTTAATAGTTTGTATCGCAAAGAGAACGTTAGAAACATAAGTTTAAAATTAGGAAAAGTACAAAATTGGCAAAGTTCCTAAGATATTACAAATGAAATAGTTAAGTTTAAAATGTTACAAAATTTTAATAATTTGTATCGCGAGTAGAACGTTAGAAACAAAAGTTTAAGATTAGGAAAAGTACAAAATTGGCAAAGTTCCTAAGATATCATAAATGAAATAGTTAAGTTTAAAATGTTACAAAGTTTAAATAATTTGTATCGGAAAGAGAATGTTAGAAACATAAGTTTAAAATTAGGGAAAGTACAAAATTGGCAAAGTTACTAAGATATCATAAATGAAATAGTTAAGTTTAAAATGTTACAAAGTTTAAATAATTTGTATCACAAAGAGAACGTTAGAAAAATAAGTTTAAAATTAGGGAAAGTACAAAATTGGCAAAGTTACTAAGATATTAACAATGAAATAGTTAAGTTTAAAATGTTACAAAATTTTAATAGTTTGTATCGCAAAGAGAACGTTAGAAACATAAGTTTAAAATTAGGAAAAGTACAAAATTGGCAAAGTTCCTAAGATATTACAAATGAAATAGTTAAGTTTAAAATGTTACAAAATTTAAATACTTTGTATCGCAAAGAGAACGTTAGAAACATAAGTTTAAAAATAGGAAAAGTACAAAATTGGCAAAGTTCCTAAGATATTACAAATGAAATAGTTAAGTTTAAAATGTTACAAAGTTTAAATAATTTGTATCGCAAAGAGAACATTAGAAACATAAGTTTAAAATTAGGGAAAGTACAAAATTGGCAAAGTTATTAAGATATCAACAATGAAATAGTTAAGTTTAAAATGTTACAAAATTTTAATAGTTTGTATCGCAAAGAGAACGTTAGAAACATAAGTTTAAAATTAGGAAAAGTACAAAATTGGCAAAGTTCCTAAGATATCATAAATGAAATAGTTAAGTTTAAAATGTTACAAAGTTTAAATAATTTGTATCACAAAGAGAACGTTAGAAACATAAGTTTAAAATTAGGGAAAGTACAAAATTGGCAAAGTTACTAAAATATCATAAATGAAATAGTTAAGTTTAAAATGTTACAAAGTTTAAATAATTTGTATCACAAAGAGAACGTTAGAAAAATAAGATTTAAATTAGGGAAAGTACAAAATTGGCAAAGTTACTAAGATATTAACAATGAAATAGTTAAGTTTAAAATGTTACAAAATTTTAATAGTTTGTATCGCAAAGAGAACGTTAGAAACATAAGTTTAAAATTAGGAAAAGTACAAAATTGGCAAAGTTCCTAAGATATCATAAATGAAATAGTTAAGTTTAAAATGTTACAAAGTTTAAATAATTTGTATCACAAAGAGAACGTTAGAAACATAAGTTTAAAATTAGGGAAAGTACAAAATTGGCAAAGTTACTAAGATATCATAAATGAAATAGTTAAGTTTAAAATGTTACAAAGTTTAAATAATTTGTATCACAAAGAGAACGTTAGAAAAATAAGTTTAAAATTAGGGAAAGTACAAAATTGGCAAAGTTACTAAGATATTAACAATGAAATAGTTAAGTTTAAAATGTTACAAAATTTTAATAGTTTGTATCGCAAAGAGAACGTTAGAAACATAAGTTTAAAATTAGGGAAAGTACAAAATTGGCAAAGTTACTAAGATATTAACAATGAAATAGTTAAGTTTAAAATGTTACAAAATTTTAATAGTTTGTATCGCAAAGAGAACGTTAGAAACATAAGTTTAAAATTAGGAAAAGTACAAAATTGGCAAAGTTACTAAGATATCATAAATGAAATAGTTAAGTTTAAAATGTTACAAAGTTTAAATAATTTGTATCACAAAGAGAACGTTAGAAACATAAGTTTAAAATTAGGGAAAGTACAAAATTGGCAAAGTTACTAAGATATCATAAATGAAATAGTTAAGTTTAAAATGTTACAAAGTTTAAATAATTTGTATCACAAAGAGAACGTTAGAAAAATAAGTTTAAAATCAGGGAAAGTACAAAATTGGCAAAGTTACTAAGATATTAACAATGAAATAGTTAAGTTTAAAATGTTACAAAATTTTAATAGTTTGTATCGCAAAGAGAACGTTAGAAACATAAGTTTAAAATTAGGGAAAGTACAAAATTGGCAAAGTTACTAAGATATCAACAATGAAATAGTTAAGTTTAAAATGTTACAAAATTTTAATAGTTTGTATCGCAAAGAGAACGTTAGAAACATAAGTTTAAAATTAGGAAAAGTACAAAATTGGCAAAGTTTCTAAGATATCATAAATGAAATAGTTAAGTTTAAAATGTTACAAAGTTTAAATAATTTGTATCGCAAAGAGAACGTTAGAAAAATAAGTTTAAAATTAGGGAAAGTACAAAATTGGCAAAGTTACTAAGATATTAACAATGAAATAGTTAAGTTTAAAATATTACAAAATTTTAATAGTTTGTATCGCAAAGAGAACGTTAGAAACATAAGTTTAAAATTAGGGAAAGTACAAAATTGGCAAAGTTACTAAGATATCAACAATGAAATAGTTAAGTTTAAAATGTTACGAAGTTTAAATAATTTGTATCGGAAAGAGAACGTTAGAAACATAAGTTTAAAATTAGGGAAAGTACAAAATTGGCAAAGTTCCTAAGATATCATAAATGAAATAGTTAAGTTTAAAATGTTACAAAGTTTAAATAATTTGTATCGCAAAGAGAATGTTAGAAACATAAGTTTAAAATTAGGAAAAGTACAAAATTGGCAAAGTTTCTAAGATATCATAAATGAAATAGTTAAGTTTAAAATGTTACAAAGTTTAAATAATTTGTATCGCAAAGAGAACGTTAGAAACATAAGTTTAAAATTAGGGAAAGTACAAAATTGGCAAAGTTACTAAGATATCAACAATGAAATAGTTAAGTTTAAAATGTTACAAAATTTTAATAGTTTGTATTGCAAAGAGAACGTTAGAAACATAAGTTTAACATTAGGAAAAGTACAAAATTGGCAAAGTTCCTAAGATATTACAAATGAAATAGTTAAGTTTAAAATGTTACAAAATTTAAATACTTTGTATCGCAAAGAGAACGTTAGAAACATAAGTTTAAAATTAGGAAAAGTACAAAATTGGCAAAGTTCCTAAGATATTACAAATGAAATAGTTAAGTTTAAAATGTTACAAAGTTTAAATTATTTGTATCGCAAAGAGAACATTAGAAACATAAGTTTAAAATTAGGGAAAGTACAAAATTGGCAAAGTTATTAAGATATCAACAATGAAATAGTTAAGTTTAAAATGTTACAAAATTTTAATAGTTTGTATCGCAAAGAGAACGTTAGAAACATAAGTTTAAAATTAGGGAAAGTACAAAATTGGCAAAGTTACTAAAATATCATCAATGAAATAGTTAAGTTTAAAATGTTACAAAGTTTAAATAATTTGTATCACAAAGAGAACGTTAGAAAAAAAAGTTTAAAATTAGGGAAAGTACAAAATTGGCAAAGTTACTAAGATATTAACAATGAAATAGTTAAGTTTAAAATGTTACAAAATTTTAATAGTTTGTATCGCAAAGAGAACGTTAGAAACATAAGTTTAAAATTAGGGAAAGTACAAAATTGGCAAAGTTACTAAGATATCAACAATGAAATAGTTAAGTTTAAAATGTTACAAAATTTTAATAGTTTGTATCGCAAAGAGAACGTTAGAAACATAAGTTTAAAATTAGGGAAAGTACAAAATTGGCAAAGTTACTAAGATATCAACAATGAAATAGTTAAGTTTAAAATGTTACAAAATTTTAATAGTTTGTATTGCAAAGAGAACGTTAGAAACATAAGTTTAACATTAGGAAAAGTACAAAATTGGCAAAGTTCCTAAGATATTACAAATGAAATAGTTAAGTTTAAAATGTTACAAAATTTAAATACTTTGTATCGCAAAGAGAACGTTAGAAACATAAGTTTAAAAATAGGAAAAGTACAAAATTGGCAAAGTTCCTAAGATATTACAAATGAAATAGTTAAGTTTAAAATGTTACAAAGTTTAAATAATTTGTATCGCAAAGAGAACATTAGAAACATAAGTTTAAAATTAGGGAAAGTACAAAATTGGCAAAGTTATTAAGATATCAACAATGAAATAGTTAAGTTTAAAATGTTACAAAATTTTAATAGTTTGTATCGCAAAGAGAACGTTAGAAACATAAGTTTAAAATTAGGAAAAGTACAAAATTGGCAAAGTTCCTAAGATATCATAAATGAAATAGTTAAGTTTAAAATGTTACAAAGTTTAAATAATTTGTATCACAAAGAGAACGTTAGAAACATAAGTTTAAAATTAGGGAAAGTACAAAATTGGCAAAGTTACTAAAATATCATAAATGAAATAGTTAAGTTTAAAATGTTACAAAGTTTAAATAATTTGTATCACAAAGAGAACGTTAGAAAAATAAGTTTTAAATTAGGGAAAGTACAAAATTGGCAAAGTTACTAAGATATTAACAATGAAATAGTTAAGTTTAAAATGTTACAAAATTTTAATAGTTTGTATCGCAAAGAGAACGTTAGAAACATAAGTTTAAAATTAGGAAAAGTACAAAATTGGCAAAGTTCCTAAGATATCATAAATGAAATAGTTAAGTTTAAAATGTTACAAAGTTTAAATAATTTGTATCACAAAGAGAACGTTAGAAACATAAGTTTAAAATTAGGGAAAGTACAAAATTGGCAAAGTTACTAAGATATCATAAATGAAATAGTTAAGTTTAAAATGTTACAAAGTTTAAATAATTTGTATCACAAAGAGAACGTTAGAAAAATAAGTTTAAAATTAGGGAAAGTACAAAATTGGCAAAGTTACTAAGATATTAACAATGAAATAGTTAAGTTTAAAATGTTACAAAATTTTAATAGTTTGTATCGCAAAGAGAACGTTAGAAACATAAGTTTAAAATTAGGGAAAGTACAAAATTGGCAAAGTTACTAAGATATCAACAATGAAATAGTTAAGTTTAAAATGTTACAAAGTTTAAATAATTTGTATCACAAAGAGAACGTTAGAAAAATAAGTTTAAAATTAGGGAAAGTACAAAATTGGCAAAGTTACTAAGATATTAACAATGAAATAGTTAAGTTTAAAATGTTACAAAATTTTAATAGTTTGTATCGCAAAGAAAACGTTAGAAACATAAGTTTAAAATTAGGGAAAGTACAAAATTGGCAAAGTTACTAAGATATCAACAATGAAATAGTTAAGTTTAAAATGTTACAAAATTTTAATAGTTTGTATCGCAAAGAGAACGTTAGAAACATAAGTTTAAAATTAGGAAAAGTACAAAATTGGCAAAGTTCCTAAGATATTACAAATGAAATAGTTAAGTTTAAAATGTTACAAAATTTAAATAATTTGTATCGCAAAGAGAACGTTAGATACATAAGTTTAAAATTAGGAAAAGTACAAAATTGGCAAAGTTCCTAAGATATTACAAATGAAATAGTTAAGTTTAAAATGTTACAAAGTTTAAATAATTTGTATCGCAAAGAGAACATTAGAAACATAAGTTTAAAATTAGGGAAAGTACAAAATTGGCAAAGTTATTAAGATATCAACAATGAAATAATTAAGTTTAAAATGTTACAAAATTTTAATAGTTTGTATCGCAAAGAGAACGTTAGAAACATAAGTTTAAAATTAGGAAAAGTACAAAATTGGCAAAGTTCCTAAGATATTACAAATGAAATAGTTAAGTTTAAAATGTTACAAAATTTTAATAATTTGTATCGCGAGTAGAACGTTAGAAACAAAAGTTTAAGATTAGGAAAAGTACAAAATTGGCAAAGTTCCTAAGATATCATAAATGAAATAGTTAAGTTTAAAATGTTACAAAGTTTAAATAATTTGTATCGGAAAGAGAATGTTAGAAACATAAGTTTAAAATTAGGGAAAGTACAAAATTGGCAAAGTTACCAAGATATCATAAATGAAATAGTTAAGTTTAAAATGTTACAAAGTTTAAATAATTTGTATCACAAAGAGAACGTTAGAAAAATAAGTTTAAAATTAGGGAAAGTACAAAATTGGCAAAGTTACTAAGATATTAACAATGAAATAGTTAAGTTTAAAATGTTACAAAATTTTAATAGTTTGTATCGCAAAGAGAACGTTAGAAACATAAGTTTAAAATTAGGAAAAGTACAAAATTGGCAAAGTTCCTAAGATATTACAAATGAAATAGTTAAGTTTAAAATGTTACAAAATTTAAATACTTTGTATCGCAAAGAGAACGTTAGAAACATAAGTTTAAAAATAGGAAAAGTACAAAATTGGCAAAGTTCCTAAGATATTACAAATGAAATAGTTAAGTTTAAAATGTTACAAAATTTAAATAATTTGTATCGCAAAGAGAACGTTAGATACATAAGTTTAAAATTAGGAAAAGTACAAAATTGGCAAAGTTCCTAAGATATTACAAATGAAATAGTTAAGTTTAAAATGTTACAAAGTTTAAATAATTTGTATCGCAAAGAGAACATTAGAAACATAAGTTTAAAATTAGGGAAAGTACAAAATTGGCAAAGTTATTAAGATATCAACAATGAAATAGTTAAGTTTAAAATGTTACAAAATTTTAATAGTTTGTATCGCAAAGAGAACGTTAGAAACATAAGTTTAAAATTAGGGAAAGTACAAAATTGGCAAAGTTACTAAGATATTAACAATGAAATAGTTAAGTTTAAAATGTTACAAAATTTTAATAGTTTGTATCGCAAAGAGAAAGTTATAAACATAAGTTTAAAATTAGGAAAAGTACAAAATTGGCAAAGTTCCTAAGATATCATAAATGAAATAGTTAAGTTTAAAATGTTACAAAGTTTAAATAATTTGTATCACAAAGAGAATGTTAGAAACATAAGTTTAAAATTAGGGAAAGTACAAAATTGGCAAAGTTACTAAGATATCATAAATGAAATAGTTAAGTTTAAAATGTTACAAAGTTTAAATAATTTGTATCACAAAGAGAACGTTAGAAACATAAGTTTAAAATTAGGGAAAGTACAAAATTGGCAAAGTTACTAAGATATTACCAATGAAATAGTTAAGTTTAAAATGTTACAAAATTTTAATAGTTTGTATCGCAAAGAGAACGTTAGAAACATAAGTTTAAAATTAGGGAAAGTACAAAATTGGCAAAGTTACTAAGATATCATCAATGAAATAGTTAAGTTTAAAATGTTACAAAATTTTAATAGTTTGTATCGCAAAGAGAACGTTAGAAACATAAGTTTAAAATTAGGAAAAGTACAAAATTGGCAAAGTTTCTAAGATATCATAAATGAAATAGTTAAGTTTAAAATGTTACAAAGTTTAAATAATTTGTATCGCAAAGAGAACGTTAGAAACATAAGTTTAAAATTAGGGAAAGTACAAAATTGGCAAAGTTACTAAGATATCAACAATGAAATAGTTAAGTTTAAAATGTTACAAAATTTTAATAGTTTGTATCGCAAAGAGAACGTTAGAAACATAAGTTTAAAATTAGGAAAAGTACAAAATTGGCAAAGTTCCTAAGATATTACAAATGAAATAGTTAAGTTTAAAATGTTACAAAATTTAAATAATTTGTATCGCAAAGAGAACGTTAGAAACATAAGTTTAAAATTAGGAAAAGTACAAAATTGGCAAAGTTCCTAAGATATTACAAATGAAATAGTTAAGTTTAAAATGTTACAAAATTTTAATAGTTTGTATCGCAAAGAGAACATTAGAAACATAAGTTTAAAATTAGGGAAAGTACAAAATTGGCAAAGTTATTAAGATATCAACAATGAAATAGTTAAGTTTAAAATGTTACAAAATTTTAATAGTTTGTATCGCAAAGAGAACGTTAGAAACATAAGTTTAAAATTAGGAAAAGTACAAAATTGGCAAAGTTCCTAAGATATCATAAATGAAATAGTTAAGTTTAAAATGTTACAAAGTTTAAATAATTTGTATCACAAAGAGAACGTTAGAAACATAAGTTTAAAATTAGGGAAAGTACAAAATTGGCAAAGTTACTAAAATATCATAAATGAAATAGTTAAGTTTAAAATGTTACAAAGTTTAAATAATTTGTATCACAAAGAGAACGTTAGAAAAATAAGTTTTAAATTAGGGAAAGTACAAAATTGGCAAAGTTACTAAGATATTAACAATGAAATAGTTAAGTTTAAAATGTTACAAAATTTTAATAGTTTGTATCGCAAAGAGAACGTTAGAAACATAAGTTTAAAATTAGGAAAAGTACAAAATTGGCAAAGTTCCTAAGATATCATAAATGAAATAGTTAAGTTTAAAATGTTACAAAGTTTAAATAATTTGTATCACAAAGAGAACGTTAGAAACATAAGTTTAAAATTAGGGAAAGTACAAAATTGGCAAAGTTACTAAGATATCATAAATGAAATAGTTAAGTTTAAAATGTTACAAAGTTTAAATAATTTGTATCACAAAGAGAACGTTAGAAAAATAAGTTTAAAATTAGGGAAAGTACAAAATTGGCAAAGTTACTAAGATATTAACAATGAAATAGTTAAGTTTAAAATGTTACAAAATTTTAATAGTTTGTATCGCAAAGAGAACGTTAGAAACATAAGTTTAAAATTAGGGAAAGTACAAAATTGGCAAAGTTACTAAGATATCAACAATGAAATAGTTAAGTTTAAAATGTTACAAAGTTTAAATAATTTGTATCACAAAGAGAACGTTAGAAAAATAAGTTTAAAATTAGGGAAAGTACAAAATTGGCAAAGTTACTAAGATATTAACAATGAAATAGTTAAGTTTAAAATGTTACAAAATTTTAATAGTTTGTATCGCAAAGAGAACGTTAGAAACATAAGTTTAAAATTAGGGAAAGTACAAAATTGGCAAAGTTACTAAGATATCAACAATGAAATAGTTAAGTTTAAAATGTTACAAAATTTTAATAGTTTGTATCGCAAAGAGAACGTTAGAAACATAAGTGTAAAATTAGGAAAAGTACAAAATTGGCAAAGTTCCTAAGATATTACAAATGAAATAGTTAAGTTTAAAATGTTACAAAATTTAAATAATTTGTATCGCAAAGAGAACGTTAGATACATAAGTTTAAAATTAGGAAAAGTACAAAATTGGCAAAGTTCCTAAGATATTACAAATGAAATAGTTAAGTTTAAAATGTTACAAAGTTTAAATAATTTGTATCGCAAAGAGAACATTAGAAACATAAGTTTAAAATTAGGGAAAGTACAAAATTGGCAAAGTTATTAAGATATCAACAATGAAATAGTTAAGTTTAAAATGTTACAAAATTTTAATAGTTTGTATCGCAAAGAGAACGTTAGAAACATAAGTTTAAAATTAGGAAAAGTACAAAATTGGCAAAGTTCCTAAGATATTACAAATGAAATAGTTAAGTTTAAAATGTTACAAAATTTTAATAATTTGTATCGCGAGTAGAACGTTAGAAACAAAAGTTTAAGATTAGGAAAAGTACAAAATTGGCAAAGTTCCTAAGATATCATAAATGAAATAGTTAAGTTTAAAATGTTACAAAGTTTAAATAATTTGTATCGGAAAGAGAATGTTAGAAACATAAGTTTAAAATTAGGGAAAGTACAAAATTGGCAAAGTTACTAAGATATCATAAATGAAATAGTTAAGTTTAAAATGTTACAAAGTTTAAATAATTTGTATCACAAAGAGAACGTTAGAAAAATAAGTTTAAAATTAGGGAAAGTACAAAATTGGCAAAGTTACTAAGATATTAACAATGAAATAGTTAAGTTTAAAATGTTACAAAATTTTAATAGTTTGTATCGCAAAGAGAACGTTAGAAACATAAGTTTAAAATTAGGGAAAGTACAAAATTGGCAAAGTTACTAAGATATTAACAATGAAATAGTTAAGTTTAAAATGTTACAAAATTTAAATAGTTTGTATCGCAAAGAGAAAGTTAGAAACATAAGTTTAAAATTAGGAAAAGTACAAAATTGGCAAAGTTCCTAAGATATCATAAATGAAATAGTTAAGTTTAAAATGTTACAAAGTTTAAATAATTTGTATCACAAAGAGAACGTTAGAAACATAAGTTTAAAATTAGGGAAAGTACAAAATTGGCAAAGTTACTAAGATATCATAAATGAAATAGTTAAGTTTAAAATGTTACAAAGTTTAAATAATTTGTATCACAAAGAGAACGTTAGAAACATAAGTTTAAAATTAGGGAAAGTACAAAATTGGCAAAGTTACTAAGATATTACCAATGAAATAGTTAAGTTTAAAATGTTACAAAATTTTAATAGTTTGTATCGCAAAGAGAACGTTAGAAACATAAGTTTAAAATTAGGGAAAGTACAAAATTGGCAAAGTTACTAAGATATCATCAATGAAATAGTTAAGTTTAAAATGTTACAAAATTTTAATAGTTTGTATCGCAAAGAGAACGTTAGAAACATAAGTTTAAAATTAGGAAAAGTACAAAATTGGCAAAGTTTCTAAGATATCATAAATGAAATAGTTAAGTTTAAAATGTTACAAAGTTTAAATAATTTGTATCGCAAAGAGAACGTTAGAAACATAAGTTTAAAATTAGGGAAAGTACAAAATTGGCAAAGTTACTAAGATATCAACAATGAAATAGTTAAGTTTAAAATGTTACAAAATTTTAATAGTTTGTATCGCAAAGAGAACGTTAGAAACATAAGTTTAAAATTAGGAAAAGTAAAAAATTGGCAAAGTTCCTAAGATATTACAAATGAAATAGTTAAGTTTAAAATGTTACAAAATTTAAATAATTTGTATCGCAAAGAGAACGTTAGAAACATAAGTTTAAAATTAGGAAAAGTACAAAATTGGCAAAGTTCCTAAGATATTACAAATGAAATAGTTAAGTTTAAAATGTTACAAAGTTTAAATAATTTGTATCGCAAAGAGAACATTAGAAACATAAGTTTAAAATTAGGGAAAGTACAAAATTGGCAAAGTTATTAAGATATCAACAATGAAATAGTTAAGTTTAAAATGTTACAAAATTTTAATAGTTTGTATCGCAAAGAGAACGTTAGAAACATAAGTTTAAGATTAGGAAAAGTACAAAATTGGCAAAGTTCCTAAGATATCATAAATGAAATAGTTAAGTTTAAAATGTTACAAAGTTTAAATAATTTGTATCGGAAAGAGAATGTTAGAAACATAAGTTTAAAATTAGGGAAAGTACAAAATTGGCAAAGTCACTAAGATATCATAAATGAAATAGTTAAGTTTAAAATGTTACAAAGTTTAAATAATTTGTATCGCAAAGAGAACGTTAGAAACATAAGTTTAAAATTAGGGAAAGTACAAAATTGGCAAAGTTACTAAGATATCAACAATGAAATAGTTAAGTTTAAAATGTTACAAAATTTTAATAGTTTGTATCGCAAAGAGAACGTTAGAAACATAAGTTTAAAATTAGGGAAAGTACAAAATTGGCAAAGTTACTAAGATATCATAAATGAAATAGTTAAGTTTAAAATGTTACAAAGTTTAAATAATTTGTATCACAAAGAGAACGTTAGAAAAATAAGTTTAAAATTAGGGAAAGTACAAAATTGGCAAAGTTACTAAGATATTAACAATGAAATAGTTAAGTTTAAAATGTTACAAAATTTTAATAGTTTGTATCGCAAAGAGAACGTTAGAAACATAAGTTTAAAATTAGGGAAAGTACAAAATTGGCAAAGTTACTAAGATATCATAAATGAAATAGTTAAGTTTAAAATGTTACAAAGTTTAAATAATTTGTATCACAAAGAGAACGTTAGAAAAATAAGTTTAAAATTAGGGAAAGTACAAAATTGGCAAAATTACTAAGATATTAACAATGAAATAGTTAAGTTTAAAATGTTACAAAATTTTAATAGTTTGTATCGCAAAGAGAACGTTAGAAACATAAGTTTAAAATTAGGGAAAGTACAAAATTGGCAAAGTTACTAAGATATCAACAATGAAATAGTTAAGTTTAAAATGTTACAAAATTTTAATAGTTTGTATCGCAAAGAGAACGTTAGAAACATAAGTTTAAAATTAGGAAAAGTACAAAATTGGCAAAGTTTCTAAGATATCATAAATGAAATAGTTAAGTTTAAAATGTTACAAAGTTTAAATAATTTGTATCGGAAAGAGAATGTTAGAAACATAAGTTTAAAATTAGGGAAAGTACAAAATTGGCAAAGTTCCTAAGATATCATAAATGAAATAGTTAAGTTTAAAATGTTACAAAGTTTAAATAATTTGTATCGCAAAGAGAACGTTAGAAACATAAGTTTAAAATTAGGAAAAGTACAAAATTGGCAAAGTTTCTAAGATATCATAAATGAAATAGTTAAGTTTAAAATGTTACAAAGTTTAAAAAATTTGTATCGCAAAGAGAACATTAGAAACATAAGTTTAAAATTAGGGAAAGTACAAAATTGGCAAAGTTATTAAGATATCAACAATGAAATAGTTAAGTTTAAAATGTTACAAAGTTTAAATAATTTGTATCACAAAGAGAACGTTAGAAACATAAGTTTAAAATTAGGGAAAGTACAAAATTGGCAAAGTTACTAAGATATTTACAATGAAATAGTTAAGTTTAAAATGTTACAAAATTTTAATAGTTTGTATCGCAAAGAGAACGTTAGAAACATAAGTTTAAAATTAGGAAAAGTACAAAATTTGCAAAGTTCCTAAGATATTACAAATGAAATAGTTAAGTTTAAAATGTTACAAAGTTTTAATAATTTGTATCACAAAGAGAACGTTAGAAACATAAGTTTAAAATTAGGGAAAGTACAAAATTGGCAAAGTTCCTAAGATATTACAAATGAAATAGTTAAGTTTAAAATGTTACAAAGTTTTAATAATTTGTATCGTGAGTAGAACGTTAGAAAATAAAGTTTAAGATTAGGAAAAGTACAAAATTGGCAAAGTTACTAAGATATAAAGAATGAAATAGTTAAGTTTAAAATGTTACAAAATTTAAATAATTTGTATCGCAAAGAGAACGTTAGAAACATAAGTTTAAAATTAGGGAAAGTACAAAATTGGCAAAGTTCCTAAGATATTACAAATGAAATAGTTAAGTTTAAAATGTTACAAAGTTTAAATAATTTGTATCGCAAAGAGAACATTAGAAACATAAGTTTAAAATTAGGGAAAGTACAAAATTGGCAAAGTTATTAAGATATCAACAATGAAATAGTTAAGTTTAAAATGTTACAAAATTTTAATAGTTTGTATCGCAAAGAGAACGTTAGAAACATAAGTTTAAAATTAGGAAAAGTACAAAATTGGCAAAGTTCCTAAGATATCATAAATGAAATAGTTAAGTTTAAAATGTTACAAAGTTTAAATAATTTGTATCGCAAAGAGAACATTAGAAACATAAGTTTAAAATTAGGAAAAGTACAAAATTGGCAAAGTTCCTAAGATATTACAAATGAAATAGTTAAGTTTAAAATGTTACAAAGTTTAAATAATTTGTATCGAAAAGAGAACATTAGAAACATAAGTTTAAAATTAGGGAAAGTACAAAATTGGCAAAGTTATTAAGATATCAACAATGAAATAGTTAAGTTTAAAATGTTACAAAATTTTAATAGTTTGTATCGCAAAGAGAACGTTAGAAACATAAGTTTAAAATTAGGAAAAGTACAAAATTTGCAAAGTTCCTAAGATATTACAAATGAAATAGTTAAGTTTAAAATGTTACAAAGTTTTAATAATTTGTATCACAAAGAGAACGTTAGAAACATAAGTTTAAAATTAGGGAAAGTACAAAATTGGCAAAGTTCCTAAGATATTACAAATGAAATAGTTAAGTTTAAAATGTTACAAAGTTTTAATAATTTGTATCGCGAGTAGAACGTTAGAAAATAAAGTTTAAGATTAGGAAAAGTACAAAATTGGCAAAGTTACTAAGATATAAAGAATGAAATAGTTAAGTTTAAAATGTTACAAAATTTAAATAATTTGTATCGCAAAGAGAACGTTAGAAACATAAGTTTAAAATTAGGGAAAGTACAAAATTGGCAAAGTTCCCAAGATATTACAAATGAAATAGTTAAGTTTAAAATGTTACAAAGTTTAAATAATTTGTATCGCAAAGAGAACATTAGAAACATAAGTTTAAAATTAGGGAAAGTACAAAATTGGCAAAGTTATTAAGATATCAACAATGAAATAGTTAAGTTTAAAATGTTACAAAATTTTAATAGTTTGTATCGCAAAGAGAACGTTAGAAACATAAGTTTAAAATTAGGAAAAGTACAAAATTGGCAAAGTTCCTAAGATATCATAAATGAAATAGTTAAGTTTAAAATGTTACAAAGTTTAAATAATTTGTATCGCAAAGAGAACGTTAGAAACATAAGTTTAAAATTAGGGAAAGTACAAAATTGGCAAAGTTACTAAGATATCATAAATGAAATAGTTAAGTTTAAAATGTTACAAAGTTTAAATAATTTGTATCGCAAAGAGAACATTAGAAACATAAGTTTAAAATTAGGGAAAGTACAAAATTGGCAAAGTTATTAAGATATCAAGAATGAAATAGTTAAGTTTAAAATGTTACAAAATTTTAATAGTTTGTATCGCAAAGAGAACGTTAGAAACATAAGTTTAAAATTAGGGAAAGTACAAAATTGGCAAAGTTACTAAGATATTTACAATGAAATAGTTAAGTTTAAAATGTTACAAAGTTTTAATAATTTGTATCGCGAGTAGAACGTTAGAAAATAAAGTTTAAGATTAGGAAAAGTACAAAATTGGCTAAGTTACTAAGATATAAAGAATGAAATAGTTAAGTTTAAAATGTTACAAAATTTAACAATTTGTATCGCGAGTAGAACGCTAGAAACTAAAGTTTAAGATTAGGAAAAGTACAAAATTGGCAAAGTTCCTAAGATATCTTAAATGAAATAGTTAAGTTTAAAATGTTACAAAGTTTAAATAATTTGTATCGCAAAGAGAACATTAGAAACATAAGTTTAAAATTAGGAAAAGTAGAAAATTGGCAAAGTTACTAAGATATCAACAATGAAATAGTTAAGTTTAAAATGTTACAAAATTTTAATAGTTTGTATCGCAAAGAGAACGTTAGAAACATAAGTTTAAAATTAGGAAAAGTACAAAATTGGCAAAGTTCCTAAGATATTACAAATGAAATAGTTAAGTTTAAAATGTTACAAAGTTTAAATAATTTGTATCACAAACAGAACGTTAGAAACATAAGTTTAAAATTAGGGAAAGTACAAAATTGGCAAAGTTCCTAAGATATTACAAATGAAATAGTTAAGTTTAAAATGTTACAAAGTTTTAATAATTTGTATCGCGAGTAGAACGTTAGAAAATAAAGTTTAAGATTAGGAAAAGTACAAAATTGGCAAAGTTACTAAGATATAAAGAATGAAATAGTTAAGTTTAAAATGTTACAAAATTTAAATAATTTGTATCGCAAAGAGAACGTTAGAAACATAAGTTTAAAATTAGGAAAAGTACAAAATTGGCAAAGTTCCTAAGATATTACAAATGAAATAGTTAAGTTTAAAATGTTACAAAGTTTAAATAATTTGTATCGCAAAGAGAACATTAGAAACATAAGTTTAAAATTAGGGAAAGTACAAAATTGGCAAAGTTATTAAGATATCAACAATGAAATAGTTAAGTTTAAAATGTTACAAAGTTTTAATAATTTGTATCGCGAGTAGAACGTTAGAAAATAAAGTTTAAGATTAGGAAAAGTACAAAATTGGCAAAGTTACTAAGATATAAAGAATGAAATAGTTAAGTTTAAAATGTTACAAAATTTAAATAATTTGTATCGCAAAGAGAACGTTAGAAACATAAGTTTAAAATTAGGAAAAGTACAAAATTGGCAAAGTTCCTAAGATATTACAAATGAAATAGTTAAGTTTAAAATGTTACAAAGTTTTAATAATTTGTATCGCAAAGAGAACATTAGAAACATAAGTTTAAAATTAGGGAAAGTACAAAATTGGCAAAGTTCCTAAGATATTAACAATGAAATAGTTAAGTTTAAAATGTTACAAAATTTTAATAGTTTGTATCGCAAAGAGAACGTCAGAAACATAAGTTTAAAATTAGGAAAAGTACAAAATTGGCAAAGTTCCTAAGATATTACAAATGAAATAGTTAAGTTTAAAATGTTACAAAGTTTTAATAATTTGTATCACAAAGAGAACGTTAGAAACATAAGTTTAAAATTAGGAAAAGTACAAAATTGGTAAGTTCCTTAGATATTACAAATGAAATAGTTAAGTTTAAAATGTTACAAAATTTTAATAATTTGTATCGCAAAGAGAACGTTAGAAACATAAGTTTAAAATTAGGAAAAGTACAAAATTGGCAAAGTTCCTAAGAAATTAACAATGAGATAGTTAAGTTTAAAATGTTACAAAATTTTAATAATTTGTATCGCAAAGAGAAAGTTAGAAACATAAGTTTAAAATTAGGAAAAGTACAAAATTGGCAAAGTTCCTAAGATATTACAAATGAAATAGTTAAGTTTAAAATGTTACAAAGTTTTAATAATTTGTATCGCGAGTAGAACGTTAGAAACATAAGTTTAAAATTAGGAAAAGTCCAAAATTGGCAAAGTTCCTAAGATATCAGAAATGAAATAGCTAAGTTTAAAATTTTAAAAAGTTTTAATAATTTGTATCGCAAGTAGAACGTTGGAAACATAAGTTTAAAATTAGGGAAAGTACAAAATTGGCAAAGTTCCTAAGATATTACAAATGAAATAGTTAAGTTTAAAATGTTACAAAGTTTAAATAATTTGTATCGCAAAGAGAACGTTAGAAACATAAGTTTAAGATTAGGAAAAGTAAAAAATTGACAAAGTTACTAAGATATCATAAATGAAATAGTTAAGTTTAAAATTTTACAAAGTTTAAATAATTTGTATCGCAAAGAGAACGTTAGAAACATAAGTTTAAAATTAGGGAAAGTACAAAATTGGCAAAGTTACTAAGATATCAACAATGAAATAGTTAAGTTTAAAATGTTACAAAGTTTTAATAGTTTGTATCGCAAAGAGAACGTTAGAAACATAAGTTTAAAATTAGGGAAAGTACAAAATTGGCAAAGTTACTAAGACATTACAAATGAAATAGTTAAGTTTAAAATGTTACAAAATTTTAATAATTTTTATCGCAAAGAGAACGTTAGAAACATAAGTGTAAAATTAGGGAAAGTACAAAATTGGCAAAGTTACTAAGATATCAACAATGAAATAGTTAAGTTTAAAATGTTACAAAATTTTAATAATTTGTATCGCAAAGAGAACGATAGAAACATAAGTTTAAAATTAGGTAAAGTACAAAATTGGCAAAGTTCCTAAGATATTACTAATGAAATAGTTAAGTTTAAAATGTTACAAAGTTTAAATAATTTGTATCGCAAAGAGAACGTTAGAAACATAAGTTTAAGATTAGGAAAAGTACAAAATTGGCAAAGTTCCTAAGATATCATAAATGAAATAGTTAAGTTTAAAATGTTACAAAGTTTTAATAATTTGTATCGCAAAGAGAACGTTAGAAACATAAGTTCAAAATTAGGAAAAGTACAAAATTGGTAAGTTCCTTAGATATTACAAATGAAATAGTTAAGTTTAAAATGTTACAAAATTTTAATAATTTGTATCGCAAAGAGAACGTTAGAAACATAATTTTAAAATTAGGAAAAGTACCAAATTGCCAAAGTTCCTAAGATATCAGAAATGAAATAGCTAAGTTTAAAATGTTACAAAGTTTTAATAATTTGTATCGCAAGTAGAACGTTAGATACATAAGTTTAAAATTAGGGAAAGTACAAAATTGGCAAAGTTACTAAGATATTACAAATGAAATAGTTAAGTTGAAAATGTTACAAAGTTTTTATAATTTGTATCGCGAGTAGAACGTTAGAAAAATAAGTTTAAAATTAGGGAAAGTACAAAATTGGCAAAGTTACTAAGATATCAACAATGAAATAGTTAAGTTTAAAATGTTACAAAATTTTAATAATTTGTATCGCGAGTAAAATGTTAGAAACATAAGTTTAAAATTAGGGAAAGTTCAAAATTGGCAAAGTTCCTAAGATATTACAAATGAAATAGTTAAGTTTAAAATGTTACAAAGTTTAAATAATTTGTATCGCAAAGAGAACGTTAGAAACATAAGTTCAAAATTAGGGAAAGTACAAAATTGGCAAAGTTACTAAGATATCAACAATGAAATAGTTAAGTTTAAAATGTTACAAAATTTTAATAATTTGTATCGCAAAGAGAACGTTAGAAACATAAGTTTAAAATTAGGAAAAGTACAAAATTGGCAAAGTTCCTAAGATATTACAAATGAAATAGTTAAGTTTAAAATGTTACAAAATTTTAATAATTTGTATCGCGAGTAGAACGTTAGAAACAAAAGTTTAAGATTAGGAAAAGTACAAAATTGGCAAAGTTCCTAAGATATCATAAATGAAATAGTTAAGTTTAAAATGTTACAAAGTTTAAATAATTTGTATCACAAAGAGAACGTTAGAAACATAAGTTTAAAATTAGGGAAAGTACAAAATTGGCAAAGTTCCTAAGATATTACAAATGAAATAGTTAAGTGTAAAATGTTACAAAGTTTTAATAATTTGTATCGCGAGTAGAACGTTAGAAAATAAAGTTTAAGATTAGGAAAAGTAGAAAATTGGCAAAGTTACTAAGATATCAACAATGAAATAGTTAAGTTTAAAATGCTACAAAATTTTAATAATTTGTATCGCAAAGAGAACTTTAGAAACATAAGTTTAAAATTAGGAAAAGTACAAAATTGGCAAAGTTATTAAGATATCAACAATGAAATAGTTAAGTTTAAAATGTTACAAAGTTTTAATAATTTGTATCGCAAAGAGAACATTAGAAACATAAGTTTAAAATTAGGAAAAGTACAAAATTGGCAAAGTTCCTAAGATATTACAAATGAAATAGTTTAGTTTAAAATGTTACAAAATTTTAATAATTTGTATCGCGAGTAGAACGTTAGAAACAAAAGTTTAAGATTAGGAAAAGTACAAAATTGGCAAAGTTCCTAAGATATCATAAATGAAATAGTTAAGTTTGAAATGTTACAAAGTTTAAATAATTTGTATCACAAAGAGAACTTTAGAAACATAAGTTTAAAATTAGGAAAAGTACAAAATTGGCAAAGTTCCTAAGATATTAACAATGAAATAGTTAAGTTTAAAATGTTATAAAGTTTAAATAATTTGTATCGCTAAGAGAACGTTAGAAACATAAGTTTAAAATTAGGAAAAGTACAAAATTGGTAAGTTCCTTAGATATTACAAATGAAATAGTTAAGTTTAAAATGTTACAAAATTTTAATAACTTGTATCGCAAAGAGAACGTTAGAAACATAAGTTTAAAATTAGGAAAAGTACAAAATTGGCAAAGTTCCTAAGAAATTAACAATGAGATAGTTAAGTTTAAAATGTTACAAAATTTTAATAATTTGTATCGCAAAGAGAAAGTTAGAAACATAAGTTTAAAATTAGGAAAAGTACAAAATTGGCAAAGTTCCTAAGATATTACAAATGAAATAGTTAAGTTTAAAATGTTACAAAGTTTTAATAATTTGTATCGCGAGTAGAACGTTAGAAACATAAGTTTAAAATTAGGAAAAGTCCAAAATTGGCAAAGTTCCTAAGATATCAGAAATGAAATAGCTAAGTTTAAAATTTTAAAAAGTTTTAATAATTTGTATCGCAAGTAGAACGTTGGAAACATAAGTTTAAAATTAGGGAAAGTACAAAATTGGCAAAGTTCCTAAGATATTACAAATGAAATAGTTAAGTTTAAAATGTTACAAAGTTTAAATAATTTGTATCGCAAAGAGAACGTTAGAAACATAAGTTTAAGATTAGGAAAAGTACAAAATTGACAAAGTTACTAAGATATCATAAATGAAATAGTTAAGTTTAAAATGTTACAAAGTTTAAATAATTTGTATCGCAAAGAGAACGTTAGAAACATAAGTTTAAAATTAGGGAAAGTACAAAATTGGCAAAGTTACTAAGATATCAACAATGAAATAGTTAAGTTTAAAATGTTACAAAGTTTTAATAGTTTGTATCGCAAAGAGAACGTTAGAAACATAAGTTTAAAATTAGGGAAAGTACAAAATTGGCAAAGTTACTAAGACATTACAAATGAAATAGTTAAGTTTAAAATGTTACAAAATTTTAATAATTTGTATCGCAAAGAGAACGTTAGAAACATAAGTGTAAAATTAGGAAAAGTACAAAATTGGCAAAGTTCCTAAGATATTACTAATGAAATAGTTAAGTTTAAAATGTTACAAAGTTTAAATAATTTGTATCGCAAAGAGAACGTTAGAAACATAAGTTTAAGATTAGGAAAAGTACAAAATTGGCAAAGTTCCTAAGATATCATAAATGAAATAGTTAAGTTTAAAATGTTACAAAGTTTTAATAATTTGTATCGCAAAGAGAACGTTAGAAACATAAGTTCAAAATTAGGAAAAGTACAAAATTGGTAAGTTCCTTAGATATTACAAATGAAATAGTTAAGTTTAAAATGTTACAAAATTTTAATAATTTGTATCGCAAACAGAACGTTAGAAACATAATTTTAAAATTAGGAAAAGTACCAAATTGCCAAAGTTCCTAAGATATCAGAAATGAAATAGCTAAGTTTAAAATGTTACAAAGTTTTAATAATTTGTATCGCAAGTAGAACGTTAGAAACATAAGTTTAAAATTAGGGAAAGTACAAAATTGGCAAAGTTACTAAGATATTACAAATGAAATAGTTAAGTTGAAAATGTTACAAAGTTTTTATAATTTGTATCGCGAGTAGAACGTTAGAAACATAAGTTTAAAATTAGGAAAAGTACAAAATTGGCAAAGTTACTAAGATATCAACAATGAAATAGTTAAGTTTAAAATGTTACAAAATTTTAATAATTTGTATCGCGAGTAAAATGTTAGAAACATAAGTTTAAAATTAGGGAAAGTTCAAAATTGGCAAAGTTCCTAAGATATTACAAATGAAATAGTTAAGTTTAAAATGTTACAAAGTTTAAATAATTTGTATCGCAAAGAGAACGTTAGAAACATAAGTTCAAAATTAGGGAAAGTACAAAATTGGCAAAGTTACTAAGATATCAACAATGAAATAGTTAAGTTTAAAATGTTACAAAATTTTAATAATTTGTATCGCAAAGAGAACGTTAGAAACATAAGTTTAAAATTAGGAAAAGTACAAAATTGGCAAAGTTCCTAAGATATTACAAATGAAATAGTTAAGTTTAAAATGTTACAAAGTTTTAATAATTTGTATCGCAAAGAGAACGTTAGAAACATAACTTTAAAATTGGGAAAAGTACTAAAGTGGCAAAGTTCCTAAGATATCATTAATGAAATAGTTAAGTTTAAAATGTTACAAAGTTTTAATAATTTGTATCGCAAGTAGAACGTTAGAAACATAAGTTTAAAATGAGGAAAAGTAAAAAATTGGCAAAGTTCCTAAGATATCACAAATGAAATAGTTAAGTTTAAAATGTTACAAAGTTGTAATATTTGTATCGCAAAGAGAACGTTAGAAACATAAGTTTAAAATTAGGAAAAGTACTAAATTGGCAAAGTTCCTAAGATATTAACAATGAAATAGTTAAGTTTAAAATGTTACAAAGTTTTAATAATTTGTATCGCAAGTAGAACGTTAGAAACATAAATTTAAAATTAGGGAAAGCACAAAATTGGCAAAGTTACTGAGATATTAACAATGAAATAGTTAAGTTTAAAATGTTACAAAGTTTTAATAATTTGTATCGCGAGTAGAACGCTAGAAAGATAAGTTTAAAATTAGGAAAAGTACTAAATTGGCAAAGTTCCTAAGATATCATAAATGAAATAGTTAAGTTTAAAATGTTACAAAGTTTTAATAATTTGTATCGCAAGTGGAACGTTAGAAACATAAGTTTAAAATTAGGAAAAGTACAAAATTGGCAAAGTTACTAAGATATTAACAATGAAATAGTTACGTTTAAAATGTTACAAAGTTTAAATAATTTGTATCGCAAGTAGAACGTTAGAAACATAAGTTTAAAATGAGGAAAAGTAAAAAATTGGCAAAGTTCCTAAGATATCACAAATGAAATAGTTAAGTTTAAAATGTTACAAAGTTGTAATATTTGTATCGCAAAGAGAACGTTAGAAACATAAGTTTAAAATTAGGAAAAGTACTAAATTGGCAAAGTTCCTAAGATATTAACAATGAAATAGTTAAGTTTAAAATGTTACAAAGTTTTAATAATTTGTATCGCAAGTAGAACGTTAGAAACATAAATTTAAAATTAGGGAAAGCACAAAATTGGCAAAGTTACTGAGATATTAACAATGAAATAGTTAAGTTTAAAATGTTACAAAGTTTTAATAATTTGTATCGCGAGTAGAACGCTAGAAAGATAAGTTTAAAATTAGGAAAAGTACTAAATTGGCAAAGTTCCTAAGATATCATAAATGAAATAGTTAAGTTTAAAATGTTACAAAGTTTTAATAATTTGTATCGCAAGTGGAACGTTAGAAACATAAGTTTAAAATTAGGAAAAGTACAAAATTGGCAAAGTTACTAAGATATTAACAATGAAATAGTTACGTTTAAAATGTTACAAAGTTTAAATAATTTGTATCGCAAGTAGAACGTTAGAAACATAAGTTTAAAATGAGGAAAAGTAAAAAATTGGCAAAGTTCCTAAGATATCACAAATGAAATAGTTAAGTTTAAAATGTTACAAAGTTGTAATATTTGTATCGCAAAGAGAACGTTAGAAACATAAGTTTAAAATTAGGAAAAGTACTAAATTGGCAAAGTTCCTAAGATATTAACAATGAAATAGTTAAGTTTAAAATGTTACAAAGTTTTAATAATTTGTATCGCAAGTAGAACGTTAGAAACATAAATTTAAAATTAGGGAAAGCACAAAATTGGCAAAGTTACTGAGATATTAACAATGAAATAGTTAAGTTTAAAATGTTACAAAGTTTTAATAATTTGTATCGCGAGTAGAACGCTAGAAAGATAAGTTTAAAATTAGGAAAAGTACTAAATTGGCAAAGTTCCTAAGATATCATAAATGAAATAGTTAAGTTTAAAATGTTACAAAGTTTTAATAATTTGTATCGCAAGTGGAACGTTAGAAACATAAGTTTAAAATTAGGAAAAGTACAAAATTGGCAAAGTTACTAAGATATTAACAATGAAATAGTTAAGTTTAAAATGTTACAAAGTTTAAATAATTTGTATCGCAAAGAGAGCGTTAGAAACATAAGTTTAAAATAAGGGAAAGTACAAAATTGGCAAAGTTCCTAAGATATTACAATTGAAATAGGTAAGTTAAAAATGTTGCCAAGTTTTAATAATTTTTATCGCAAAGAGAACGTTAGAAACATAATTTTAAAATTAGGAAAAGTACCAAATTGCCAAAGTTCCTAAGATATCAGAAATGAAATAGCTAAGTTTAAAATGTTACAAAGTTTTAATAATTTGTATCGCAAGTAGAACGTTAGAAACATAAGTTTAAAATTAGGGAAAGTACAAAATTGGCAAAGTTACTAAGATATTACAAATGAAATAGTTAAGTTGAAAATGTTACAAAGTTTTTATAATTTGTATCGCGAGTAGAACGTTAGAAACATAAGTTTAAAATTAGGAAAAGTACAAAATTGGCAAAGTTACTAAGATATTAACAATGAAATAGTTAAGTTTAAAATGTTACAAAATTTTAATAATTTGTATCGCGAGTAAAATGTTAGAAACATAAGTTTAAAATTAGGGAAAGTTCAAAATTGGCAAAGTTCCTAAGATATTACAAATGAAATAGTTAAGTTTAAAATGTTACAAAGTTTAAATAATTTGTATCGCAAAGAGAACGTTAGAAACATAAGTTCAAAATTAGGGAAAGTACAAAATTGGCAAAGTTACTAAGATATCAACAATGAAATAGTTAAGTTTAAAATGTTACAAAATTTTAATAATTTGTATCGCAAAGAGAACGTTAGAAACATAAGTTTAAAATTAGGAAAAGTACAAAATTGGCAAAGTTCCTAAGATATTACAAATGAAATAGTTAAGTTTAAAATGTTACAAAATTTTAATAATTTGTATCGCGAGTAGAACGTTAGAAACAAAAGTTTAAGATTAGGAAAAGTACAAAATTGGCAAAGTTCCTAAGATATCATAAATGAAATAGTTAAGTTTAAAATGTTACAAAGTTTAAATAATTTGTATCACAAAGAGAACGTTAGAAACATAAGTTTAAAATTAGCAAAAGTACAAAATTGGCAAAGTTCCTAAGATATTACAAATGAAATAGTTAAGTTTAAAATGTTACAAAGTTTTAATAATTTGTATCGCAAAGAGAACGTTAGAAACATAACTTTAAAATTGGGAAAAGTACTAAAGTGGCAAAGTTCCTAAGATATCATTAATGAAATAGTTAAGTTTAAAATGTTACAAAGTTTTAATAATTTGTATCGCAAGTAGAACGTTAGAAACATAAGTTTAAAATGAGGAAAAGTAAAAAATTGGCAAAGTTCCTAAGATATCACAAATGAAATAGTTAAGTTTAAAATGTTACAAAGTTGTAATATTTGTATCGCAAAGAGAACGTTAGAAACATAAGTTTAAAATTAGGAAAAGTACTAAATTGGCAAAGTTCCTAAGATATTAACAATGAAATAGTTAAGTTTAAAATGTTACAAAGTTTTAATAATTTGTATCGCAAGTAGAACGTTAGAAACATAAATTTAAAATTAGGGAAAGCACAAAATTGGCAAAGTTACTGAGATATTAACAATGAAATAGTTAAGTTTAAAATGTTACAAAGTTTTAATAATTTGTATCGCGAGTAGAACGCTAGAAAGATAAGTTTAAAATTAGGAAAAGTACTAAATTGGCAAAGTTCCTAAGATATCATAAATGAAATAGTTAAGTTTAAAATGTTACAAAGTTTTAATAATTTGTATCGCAAGTGGAACGTTAGAAACATAAGTTTAAAATTAGGAAAAGTACAAAATTGGCAAAGTTACTAAGATATTAACAATGAAATAGTTAAGTTTAAAATGTTACAAAGTTTAAATAATTTGTATCGCAAAGAGAGCGTTAGAAACATAAGTTTAAAATAAGGGAAAGTACAAAATTGGCAAAGTTCCTAAGATATTACAATTGAAATAGGTAAGTTAAAAATGTTGCCAAGTTTTAATAATTTTTATCGCAAAGAGAACGTTAGAAACATAAGTTTAAAATTAGGAAAAGTACTAAATTGGCAAAATTACTACGATATTAACAATGAAATAGTTAAGTTTAAAATGTTACAAAGTTTAAATAATTTGTATCGCAAAGAGAGCGTTAGAAACATAAGTTTAAAATAAGGGAAAGTACAAAATTGGCAAAGTTCCTAAGATATTACAATTGAAATAGGTAAGTTAAAAATGTTGCCAAGTTTTAATAATTTGTATCGCAAAGAGAACGTTAGAAACATAAGTTTAAAATTAGGAAAAGTACTAAATTGGCAAAATTACTAAGATATTAACAATGAAATAGTTAAGTTTAAAATGTTACAAAGCTTGTATTATTTGTATCGCAAAGAGAACGTTAGAAACATAAGTATAAAATAAGGAAAAGTACAAAATTGGCAAATTTACTAAGATATTACAAATGAAATAGTTAAGTTTAAAATGTTACAAAGTTTTAATAATTTGTATCGCAAAGAGAACGTTAGAAACATAAGTTTAAAATTAGGAAAGGTACAAAATTGGCAAAGTTCACAGTATCCTTCCAAATGAAGATAACAATTTCTATTTACCATAGAAGCTAAGTTCAGAATGTTACAAAGTAGATTTACACTTCTTTTTGCAAAGATAACGTTAACAAGATTACTTTAAATTTAGAAACAGCACGAAATTGGCAAAGTTCATGCAAACTTTGAAAATGAAGATAGTGATTTTTAATTCTATAAAAGTTAAGTTTGAAATTTTACAAAGAATTCAGAGTGAAACACCACCATTATTGCCAAAAGTTACAATAAATCAAAGTAAAATCATGCATGTTGCAATAATTTGGGAAGTCTGATGTGGGGTTCAAATGCCCAGGACACAGAGTTCCCGATGGAATAGATGCTGCAGGCTGTGGGTGAAACAAACGCTGCAGCTATTCTATTGGGCTCTGGCAGGGCTGGGAGAAGGAAGTTCTGCCAGCTGACCCCACAAAGTTCGCGAATTGCGAGAGGGCTTCTTTGCAAAGATAACTTTAACGAATTGCTGGTCCCGTCTATTTGCATTGCCCCCACTTCAACCATAGATAATATATGCTTTAACGAATTGCTGGTTCCGTCTATTTGCATTTACCCCCCAAATTTAGCCGTTTCGTACCCATCCAAGATTCGAGCGTGCTCAAGTAAGTAATATAAGTCACTGATGAGATTAAACATGCCTAAACTATAGACGCATTGACGTTTAAACAAGAAAAAATAACTATAGGCAACAACAATGTTTCAGAACGCAAATAAGTAAAAGATGACAGCTAAACATAAGTGACAAGCATACCTGTAGCCTTTCTGATCCAATCACAAGCCAGTTTGACGAGTGTTCCCTCACAAATACTGCATGTGGCAACACGTGTCAGAGCGCAAATTAGTAAACAATGTTAGAATGTTATTGTACACAATTTTATTGTCTATGTTATTGTACAGTGCTCTAACCAGCCCTTTTAAGGAGCTAGGGTGGGCCACCCTCCTTAAATTTTGGCTTAAACCATTATTATTATTATTATTATTGTTATTATTTTATGCTTTACAGCCACACAGTGGGTGACTGATGGTCTGACACCATGGTCTGGCGCAGCCAGAATAAGGAAGAAGAGACATTAAAGGGTGCCAGGTGATTAAATTAGGTAGTCATGATGAATGAATTTAAGTGAGTCATGAGGGACAGTTGGACTTAAACTGCATGAAATAAACATGTATGTTGCAGGCTCTAATCAAGACCGTAGATGTAGACAGTGATAATGGAGAAATAATGACTTAAAAGGCATGAAATTAAGGTGCATAATTTTGGGCTCATGTAATTACAGAAAAAAAAAAAGATGGGTTAAATGGTCAATAGGGAATCAAGTTTTCTTTAAGTAGAGTCATTCCTTCTTTGTTCAGATACTTTTTAGTCAATAGATTACTAGGTAAAACTGACACCGTGCATGGTATACACTTGGAGCGAATTTCCTCAATAACAAAATACTAAAAAAAAATATAGAGAATAGTAATATTTGAGAACCGAATTGTCCGAAAAGCTGCTGAAGATGCTATCTGTCAGGGAAATGGCTTATGGTTGAAAAACTTGAAGCATCTCCTGATTCAGTTTGGCTGGTCTGACCATTCAGGACAAGTCATCAAGAAGGTCTCTCTGCCTGAATTGAAAGCAATGCTCAACAGTATTGCTTGGAGAAGTATTACGGATTCCTGGTCGACAGAGATGGAAAACCGCCCAAAGCTACAGTTTTGAACACCATTTGCAAGTCCGGATGTTGTAACAGATGCTGTGATGTTCCTAACAAGGCTTACAGAACAGTGCTTATGAAATTGAGAGGGGGAACAGCTCACTTCCACATTGAAACTGGAAGATGGAGAGGGGTTCCTAGGGAAGAGCTTTTTCGCGAGGAATGTCCCTCTGGTGACATTGAAGATGTCGGGCATTGGTTACTCCACTGTGATGCATGGCAAGCCAACAGAGTGATCCTTTTTGAAAAGCTGCAAGCTCATCTCAGTCTGCATGATTTGGCATGTCTGGATGATGACCAGAAGACTGCAGTGATCTTGGACCTTGCCTGCAAGATCCCATCGATTATGAAGGCAATTATGCGTATGTGGACAGACAGATTTTGTGTTTGGTAGTGCTTCATTGGACTGTCACGCCATAATTGGTCCCCCCTAAAATGTGTCCCCCAGGACCATCCGTGGCACAACAGATGATCCCCCTGGACCATCTATGGCAGCATAAATGGTCCCCCCAGGACCGTCTACAGTGCAATATGTGGTCCCTTCTTGCCATTGATGGTCCCCTTGTTGGACTATGCATGGCACTGTGTATGGTCCCCCTGGACCATCCATGGCAGCATAAATGGTCTCCCCAGGAACTTCCAATTCCCACAATATGGTATCACAGATGGTCCCCTCTACTCACCCACTCCCCACATGCATTACCATCAATATGACACAACAGATGGTCCCCCTCCATTCCCCCACTCCCCACATGCACTACCATCAATATGACATAACAGATGGTCCCCCTCCACTCCCCCACTCCCCACATGCACTACCATCAATATGACACAACAGATGGTCCCCTTGACTCCCCCACTCCCCACCTGCACTACCATCCATATGACAGTGGCCACAGATGGTCCCCCTCTACTCACCCACTCCCCACATGCACTACCATCCACATGACAGTGGCCACAGATGGTCCCCCTTGACTCCCCCACTCCTCACATGCACTACCATCAATATGACATAACAGATGGTCCCCCTTGACTCCCCCACTCCCCACCTGCACTACCATCCATGTGACAGTTGACACAGATGGTCCCCCTCTACTCACCCACTCCCCACCTGTACTACCATCCACATGACAGTGGCCACAGATGGTCCCCCTTGACTCCCCCACTCCCCACATCCACTACCATCAATATGACAACAGATGGTCCCCCTTGACTCCCCCACTCCCCAACAGCACTACCATCCATACGACAGTGGCCACAGATGGTCCCCCTTGACTCCCCCACTCCCTACATCCACTACCATCAATATGACAACAGATGGTCCCCTTGACTCCCCCACTCCCCACCTGCACTACCATCCATATGACAGTGGCCACAGATAGTCCCCCTTGACTCCCCCACTCCTCACCTGCACTATACCATCCATATGACAGTGGCCACAGATGGTCCCCCTCTATATATACCCCCCACTCCCCACGTGCACTGCCATCCATATGACAGTGGTCACTGATGGTCCCCCTCGACTCACCCACTCCCCACCTGCACTACCATCCATATGACAGCGGCCACATACAGATGGTCCCCCTCTACTCCCCACGTGCACTACCATCAATATATGGTATTGGCCACAGATGGTCCTTAGCTCTAACTAAATGCGCTATTGCAATAAGTACAAAATTCATAGTAATCATTCCAGTAACATAACAATAGTTGCTAAAATAGTTGCTAAATTGTTTGGTCCCATGTATGTTAATCGACAGACTGCCTACTTGCACGATTTACAGTACCAAGGTACATCATTGTTGGCACAGGCTTCTTGTGATACCTCCACACAATCTAAGTGAAACCCCTCCTTGCAGGAGGAACACATCACCATATCTCGACCGTTTGATGGCTGTCTACAAAGGCAGTAGACGCGCAATCTCTTCTGAGAAACTATGCTTGGAAATCTAGCTGAAATAGTCTTTCCAAGAAAGGGAAGAAGGTGTTTCGATTCCAAGCAGTTTTTCAAATGCTGTCTCGTGTTTCTGTGTAAAATGAAGGGATCCTGGATTCAAACCATTACATATATAATGCTGTAGCATTTGCAAGTGCAAATAACCTGCAATCATTGATTCCAACTTGCTGTTGAACGTGCACATGTTCAAAAACAATGCGCTTGCCTTCAAAAAGCAACATATCAGCAATCACCTGCTGTATTACATTAGGCAAATGTACGTGCAAAGTGTCATACACTTTAATTACTCCTAGTGGACTGGCTAAATTCGATACCATCACCCAGTGGCTTGCTGAAATACACAAGACTTGCACAAATTCCTAATTCCTGTGTATTTCAAATGTTCGGGTGCACTGAAAGATAGGTGACTGCAACCCCGAAATGTGTGGATGTTGTTCTTTCAGTAAGAACTGCGCGGCTGTCATGTGATGGTCATTTAGCCAGGCACGTGACCTGGGATTGAGGTCAGCTTTGTCTTGCTCGGATAGACGAGTACCACCAATTTCCAGCCAGAAATTATCTGTCTCCGTTGTTGAGTCATCGTGGTTGGTCAAATCAATGGTCGTGCCATGTTGCTTGTTCTGGTCAGTAGTATTGCAGCACGTCCTTCCAGGATGGCACCTCAATTTACAAGCTATTCCTGCTTTCTTGCAAGGACACTTTTTTGAGCCACAACGCTACATACACTTGCAAGTGATGACAGATGGTTGTTGTACATTGGTGGAGACAGACTGCATCCGCACAGGGACTAGAGTTTTAGAGCTTTGCTTCTGTATAGCGATGATAACGGTGGATGGAGTAACTTCGGTGGTGACAATCTTCGTTTGTGCAGGGATGGTAGAGCTGGGTGGAGAAAAATTGGTGGAGGCAGTCTGTGTTTGATCAGGGATGATAGCGCTGGTCGGGGTTGATGCTTCTGAGTTTACTGGAATGGTGGAAGTGGGTGTCTGTGGAGTACATGACGGTGAGATTGTAGATAACGCTGACGGTGTGCTTGCTTCTGAGTCTATCGATGTGCATCTTATATCTAGACTGTTGCAGTTGGATCCAGGAGCACCTGTACCAAATGAATCCTGTTTGGTCCTACTGTTAATGGAACTTGATGGTGGATGGCTTAAGGTGAACACCATTAACCCTGCTAACTGAAGGATTGGCCACATCCTGAAGCCTAAAAAGACCTCTGCCAAGGCTGAGTGTGATACGATATGGACCAACCCACTTGGGATCAAGTTTCCACCTGAACGCTTCTTTCGTGAAAAATCCTTCTTCAGTACTAATGATCCCAATTGAAAACACTCCGCAGTGTTATGCTTACGGTCATACTGTTCTTTTTGTGCTTTCTGAGCCAGGACAATGTTTTTCTTGACAGTCTCTAGTCTTGACGTGCGTTCCTCTTCCAGCTCTTCCAAAACTTGGTCACGGTTATATTTCTTCTTCACTAGTAGTTCCTCCTCACAGTTACTACCATGTGCTAAATCAACTGGTAGAACACCCAACCTGCCAAACATAACCTCAAAAGGACTCATCTTCATTTGAAGTATTGTATGCATATACACAGGTGTCCAGGTAGTCCTGCCATTGCTCCTTCTTTCCATCAATGAACTTGACAAGCATGTTCTGAATGGTTTGATTAAAACGCTCATCCAATCCATTAGCCTACACACAAGGAAAAATAAATGGTTATTATTGTTTAAAAAAACAGATTATGCATGCTATACATAGTAATACATGACAAAAGTATACTCAGTCTGTCAATTGTTATTTACTCAAATTTCTAGTGTACCATGCTAATGTAACTGTTTTCTAGCAGCTATCTAGCAACTTAAATGATAGCAAACATTATATTAACATTGCAAATGCAAAATATTATATTATATTAATAACAATAATGCATGATATACACAGGAACTGCATGTGGGGGCAGCTTGCCCCCGCACACAAGCTGAATCACCATAATATTAGGAGGAAAATTCTGATAATACAGAGAATCTGAGGTTTTATAATAATATACTAGGTATTCAGGGAATTAACAAAATACTTGACCCTTGTAAAAACCAATTTTGCATGATTAAGAAATAACTACCCAGGCCTCAAATTTAAGGATTTTTTTATGGTTGGTTGCCCACAGGGCAACTAAAAACGTAAATATTTGGTTGCCCATTTTTTTTTGTACTGTGCTTGTTTATCTTTTACAGCTTGGGTTTTTTGTCAGCGTGTGTACGTTTACGCGTGCACAAGCCAGGAAATGATCGTTGGTTTGAAAGAGATTGCTGGGACTTCGAAGAAGGTCTGAAACGTTGTTTTAAGCGATCAAATGTATCATACATTCTTTAAATGTATAAGGATTAATAAGCCATGGCTGCAAATGATTGCATATATGGCATGGTTGTCCAGCAGGCAAATAGGTTGGAATTCCATGCTCACATGCAATATTCGATGCGATTTCTGTAATTTGTATCATTAAGAATTACAAAACTTTCTACAAATTGTGTGCTTGTTCCACTGAGATAGAAGAGCAAATAACAATATTCTTGTAAATTACACGTGGTTCGCTCGCATGACCTATGCTTGCTGTTGTTAGAACGAGGTGGAAATTTCCACTTCCAGTTCTTAAGCTTGTCAATGTGTTAAATGTGAAACCCACAATAGACACGTTTAGGGTGAACAAGTGATTCGAGTTTAAAAAACTCGTGGGCCGCCTACGGCCCTGGAAACTTGAATCCCTTGGAGATTATTCTCACAGAATTGAAGGATCCCTGAGTAATACGTGGCTTTGTGTAGTGATGTATGAGAATGATAATAGTATTCAAATAGGCACACATGCGCACTGCCTTATACATATATATCACATTATAGTGGTAAACAAAAAAAAATGTTAGTATGAAATACATCAATCGAAGAAAAAGAGAATTAATTATAATAATTAAACATAAACATACTAGGATTGACATTCATTGTTGACAAATGTGCGAGATTGAGGACAATGAATAGCTAGTCCATGTCGAGACCTGTGGCCTCTAAGAGCATTGATGGATGATTGGATTAACGCAAAACTCAGTCTGTTTCTTATCCATGTGATGACTTGGCCATACGGTTCCTTGCGCTTTGTTGAAAGGAGATCAGCAAGTCTTTTGTAGGCAATTGTAGCAGATTTGCCCATTCCACCAAAAATCGAGAACACCAGGGGAGTGAAGGACCCCATTTCAACTTCAATGATTCGTTCTTCATATTGGCGACGCTTTTCTCTCTCGTGTCTGCGATAGACTGCATCAAGGCTGGCATTGCGGTAACTTTGAGCGTTGGGATTGCAAACCCTAATGTCAAAAAATGCTCGTTGATTACCTTTTCCCCAAAATCCTTGAGCACACAAATCAGACCTTGCATTATCATCTCTGTTAGCAGTTGCATAGGAGAGGTGCTCTCCATTTAGTGGTTGCAGGGTTGGTTCAATTGCTACTCCATGGCATACTTCTGAGAGCATTTCTCCTGTAAGATCTCGAATCATGTTGTGTCGCCTACTTGGAAAACCACCACTTGGACAATCCATAGCATGAGTTACTGTGAAGCCCTGTCTGCAGGCACACTGAGATGGTAGGCGAGGTGGAGACCAGTCGTACCGCAAGCATAGGACATCACGAAAGTCACCCTTATGCAATGCAAAGCCATGTTCCTTTGGTGGGAGTCTACCCAAGATAGTAGGAATTTTTGAAAAAAATATCATTTTTTGGATTTTTCAAGAATCATGTACTTTGAAGCATACAGAATAGAAGCATGATGTTCATTTATCAAAATATTGCTTGTTGTGTGAGAAATAGGGCAAAATTCAAGGAGTGGTAATAGAGAACAATAAATCGGCCATTTTATTTCGCATTTCGTGATGGAAAACATGGCGACCGACGGTGTTTATAGCGTGAATCTATCTTTATAGCAGATGTCAGCAAGGTAAAATGGATGAATTTCGACTTGAGTTAGAGCCATCACCCCAAAAGGGAAAGTATCGAACACAAAAACGGAGAAAACGATCAAGAC